>NDFZ01005452.1:304979-345286 GCA_002192655.3 Mamestra configurata
AAAAAAAAAAAAAAAAAAAAAAAAACAACCAAAAACACCGACTGCCGAAATATTAGAATACTTTGCATTTGACCACTATCCCACCTGTTGGTAAGCAATGATGTGGTCGAAGATGGAGCACGCTTGCCTAGAACTAACCTATTCACTCTTGACTTAAAGACTCCCAGGTTGTAGCTATCAGGAAACACAGACTGGCAAGGAGCCAGAAGGTTTCCACTCCTTAGCTGTACGCACAATGAATGTGTTCCCAAAACGATTTGTGCGTGTGGGTGGGATGTCCACCATGTACAGACGCGCCAGCACATCAAGCAACTCAAAACTGTAAAATCTTCCCAATCAACCTTGAACCTCACGCTTTAGCAATAAAGTTGAAAATCTATTAAAGAAATTTTGCAGATTGATGTAGCTTGTTATGCTGGCGTCGGTACCGGTGGCGCATCGCCGTAAATCTTGTGGTCCGATGATGGAACGAGCTTGGCGCAATGAAACTATGCTATTCCGATTTCCGATGCACTCTCTCCAAAATGCTACAGATAGAAAATCACGTTCACGTTTGCCACGTTAGCTGCACGCAGTGGTCTCGTAACTCTCGAACTTACCGATTTTTGGTTTATCTACCGATCTGGGGTTTGTCGCTGAGTTCATTGAACCCTGAAAGATTTATTTTAAATAACATTTCTCGTTTTTATTGAGTTAAATTTTATTTTGTTTCGATAAACCCCATGTTAGTTCAAAAAGTGTAAATAGACCGATTTTGGAAGGCAGATCTACCGATTTCGAATTGAGACGTTCGAGACCACTGGCTGGGCGATTCATTTGTTAGTCAGCCACGCATTCGTACGTACGTAGATGGGCAGCTGTGGAGCAACACCTTCATGGTGGGCTCATCCATTTTCCACCGACTTCAAAAAAAGGAGGAGGTTCTCAATTCGGTTAATTTTTTTTTATATTTGTAAGAGTCGTAGCCAGGGTCCTGAGTGCCCTTGACAAGATTGAATTTTGCGCCCTTCTTATGTTTGCCTTACTGCCCCAGGAGGGTTATGTTTTTTTCTTTGACACGCTCTGTGGCATCTATATCTGTGCTCTGTGGCCTAAACGACCGCATAGATTTTGACAAATGTGGTATGTTTGGATTCGCCTTAAGTGCCAAAATGTTATAGGCAATATGAACATTAAAAAAGAGTAAACACGATGGCAGCCGCCGTTACGTAAGTGAAGTCGTTTTTTCTTGACTGAATCATGTGGGATACCCCACTAAAATAATATTACATGGAAGGTGTCCGCGAAATAATTTGCAACATTAAAATGTAGTACTTAGTAGTAATCTTAAGGGTTTTATGTAGATAACTGTTTTTATTCCAAAATAAAATTCAGAAATGCGGATATATTTTTTTTAAATATTAGAGGTTAAATGTTTACCGCAAATACGAGTTTTTGTAAAAGTGTGCAAAAAAGTAAATAAGGTGTTTCGTTTAAACGAGTGTAGGTATTCGTGTTCGCGGTAAATACCATATTTTTGTTTCCTTTTTGCACGTTTTCTGCGATATGCGTTCAAAAAGTGCTGGCACTCAGCCTAATTTGAATAAATGACTTTTGACTTTTTGACTTGACTTTGACTTTGATTCTTGAAACTTCGTCGCGAAAATTTAGCGGTCTGTTAACGTATAGGTACTCTGGATTTGATAAATCCCCATAGGTACCTACAAAAGTCGTTTCGATTAAACGAGTGTAAGTATTCGTCTTCGCGGTAAAAAATTAACTTAGGTACCTACCTAATTATGAATAAAAAAAAATACTTACACATTTCTGTATTTTATGTTGAAATAAAAATAATTCCTACTTACATAAAATTTTTCAACATTTTTACTATCTACTACATTTTAAAGTTGAAGATTCTCTTAACACCTATAAGTACATTAAGTGACGAATCGATACACTCTTTTTTTAAAGTCAGTTAATAAAAGGCTCGAAGTGACGATTTTGTAACACTAAAGTAGTATGTAAAAAACAACTAAAAAGTTCCAAAAAAGTCACTTTTCAATCAGTCTGTTGCAGTTGGTAACAACAAACCTGTGATTGAACTAAATAAATACCACCGAATGTTTCAGCGTATCGACCATACAAGAGCACGCGAAGCAAGCCCGAAAATTTCCATACATCTTCGGATAGGAGAAGAAATACGGCTAGGAAATAATTATGTCTATTAAAACGGATATTGAACGGTGCTTGCGAATGAGACAAATGCAGTACCTAGTACCTATGCAAGAGCGAGCGAAGCGAGCTCCGGAATTTTAGCATCGGTACCGTCTTGAATAGGTCAGGTTTTCCCTTCAGTTAACAATTCATTCAGGAACTTGGTCGACTTTTACAAAAAAGCCAAATGGTGGAAATATCTACACGCTGCAAGAGTAAGCAATGCAAAGTTTTAGCACCCCACCTTTTGACAATGATTTTCTCATCACTCTTTAGTAAACATTTAGAATTTTAGAAATATTATTATATATGGAGATAGATAAGTACCTAGTTCAGCAACTTGAAAGAAGGAAATAAATCCTAGGCCACTAATAGTCACTGTGTGCACCACGTTTCTTTAAAATTCTCACAAACCCCTTCTCTTCTTTTCCAGCCGACGAATGCTCGTGGTGCAACAAGAGTCTGCCCAGCGAGGGTTCAGCTCTCCAGCACGCGGGGGCCACATTCTGCTCAGAACTGTGCTTCAGTCAGTCGCGACGGGCCAACTTCAAACGAGCCAAGACCTGCGACTGGTGCCGGCATGTAAGGCATACAGTCGCTTATGTGGACTTTCAGGTGAGGATCGAGGTTTTTATTTCGATTTTAATACACCATGCCGCCTGGCATATTTTAGTTGCAACCTTTTTCAGGCAAAAAATGCCAAAACTATTTTTTTACAAGTCTCAGGAACTCTAGAATTTAGCTGCATGTGAATGGAACTCAGCTTTTTATGCTTTGGCGAGAAATTAATGCTAAGTTCACTGACATTTTGAATAAACGGCAATTTCAAAGGTTCCTACAATATAAGTCGAAATGTGGCTTTACCACTTTAGACAAGGCAAGGTGAAAACGATTGAGAATATTAACTCCTAATAATTTTCACCTTGACCTATATTTTCCCCTTACTCTGAACTACCTATAAGCTGTTAAGATTGGAATAACCTCCATAAGCTTCACATCTTATCACTTTATTTCGTACAAAATCTAATAAAAGAATCTCTCAAATTCCAGGACGGTGCCACACAGCTACAGTTCTGCTCAGACAAATGCCTCAACCAGTACAAGATGCACATCTTCTGCCGGGAGACACAAGCGCACCTCGATCTCAATCCGCATTTAGTGAATGCGTCATCGTCGTCCAATCTAATCACTCCGGAACTCTGGCTCAAAAACTGCAAAAGCAGATCTGCGTCACCTAATTCCGAACGATCAGGTTCACCAAATCCAGAAAATATGCCCAACAAACAAGCAAACACTGAAAAGACAGAAGCTCAAAAGACACAGAACAGATCTCCGCTTCCCCTGATAACGATTGCTCCAACAGCAAAACTGATGAAGCAGAAACGACCTTCAGATGAATCGATACCAGTACAGAAGTCACCAGAAACAAAAAAGGATATTAGGAACACTAAAATGAATCTACGGAAACGAAGAACGTCGAAGTGCTCGGCCACGGTGACGTCACAAACTGTCCGGCAGCGAACTTCAACCCCAAAAGCGCAGGACCTTCGGATGTGCAGTCCGTCGGAAGGATCATCACCAGCGTCTACTGTTGGGAATGTTTTACATTCGCCGCCTCACCAGATGAACACCCACCCACCACCACCACAGTTCCCTCCTAATCCGATGTTCGGCATGCCCCCACCAATGTTTTTGGACAATCACGATCTGAGGCACCCGCATAATATGTTCCCACCGCGCCTGAACTTTATGCCTCGACCAGGGTTCCCAATGGAGCGACCTCGGCTGCCGGGCCTCCCGCCGCCGCTGAACTTCCCCACTCCCATCGGGCAGGCCCCACCGGTCACAGTATTAGTTCCCTACCCGGTGATCTTGCCGATACCGCTCCCCATTCCGATTCCGATACCTTTCTCTGCATTCGTCCAGGCTCACTGTGCGAATAAAGTGAAAACTGAAGCCAAACCCGATGCAGCAGACTTAGAAGGACCTTTAGATTTTACAATGAACAGTGATAAAAACAAAAGAGATGAGGAAGTCGTGGCATGCAGTAGCGAGCAGAGTTGTGAGACTGCGTTAGATAAGAATCCAGTTTGTGAGCCAACAAACGAGCGCGTAGAGGACGATAAAATGGAAACAGAAATTAATGAGACTGGAAATCCTGAGCAGACATTGCCCAAATTCAAGATAACCCGACTGGGGAATAAAATGGCGAAAATAGTCACTAAGAGTAGGGAGCCATCAGAATCCACACGACCGCTGCGGAAACGGCGGAGACTGGTCGAGGTGTCAACTGATGACGAAGCGCTCATTCCAAAGACGAGGAAAATAGTTGAAGTTTAAACGTAGAGTCCAAATAATTTCATTATTCTCTGATACATATCACAAACGCATGATAATCCGAACACAGTTCATTATTCTATCAGTTTGCTAGTCTTTAGTTTTAAGATGCTATTAAATTTTTACGTCTTAGGTTTTAGGCACTGTAAATGTGATATTAGTAACTTATTACTTCAATGTATGTAAAATAAAAAATATTACTACTCTATCGCATAGTTTTATTAGCCTGTGATAAATGATAAGTAATCCCTGAAGTGAAATTATTCAACAACATTGTGTTATCATGTTTTTGTTGTATCACGTTTGAAATTGATGGACGAGCCTTTCATCATTTAGATAGTGACGAATAACAACAAACATTTGAAAACATAGGTCAAACATCGTGGCAAGCTGTTTTGTTTACTTAGGCACATAGAAAATAAAGTAGCGTAGGCGCCTACCAACGTAGGCGTAGGTACCTACTGAGGAAATGTATGCTGAAACATTATACATATTTATCTCAAGAGGTCTTTTGCATCCAGACTATCTCAACTGCATTACCTACCTATACGTCGTCAGTTGTACAGCCCTACTGTGACGCGCTAATGCCATCCAATTCCGATGATGCAAACGTGATAGTGCTATTCGCTATGTATAGGTAGGTAGGTATATGTTTCCCTCTTAGAGCGGAATAATCATCTGCCTAGCCTTTTTTCCCAACTATATTGGGGTCGGCTTCCAGTCAAACCGGATTCAGCTGAATACCAGTATTTTGCGTGGAGCGGGTGCCTACCAGACCTCCACATTCCACAACCCATTAACCTGGATAACACGGTACTCCTTGGCAAGACTGGTGTCAGATTTACTGGCTTCTGACAATCCGTAACGACTGCCAAAGATCTACAAATGTCAGCCGGGACCAATGAATTAACGTGCTTTCCGAGGCACGGAGGAAACTCGGTAAGTTAAGATGGTCACCCATCCACAGACCAACCTTGGCAAGCGTTGCTTAACCTTGATCGACCCGTGCGGCTGATTTTCTTTAGCCACGAGCTCCTCTTAGAGCGGAATCATGATCGTTTTAAGACTTCATAGTAGGGTACCTTATAAAATTGAGAGTAAGAGTTTAAGAGTTCTAGGGTTTTTAAATGTGATCCAACATTTACTTACCCTATATCCCCAGAAGCAGTGGCGGATTATCCTAAAGGCAAACTAGGCACGTGTCTAGGGGCGCACGAGCAAGCTTAAGACGAAAAAAAAGAACCTCCTTTATTACATTAATTAAAAAATTATACACACCTTTTAATTCCTTGATTACGCCTACATGGCCCGATCCCTAAAACCTGTCTCTAATGACGGCGTTCACGATAGCTCCTTCTTGCTTATGAATGGCTTGTTGGTCTTGTGGTCGCAAACCACAGCTGCTGAGTCCTGGATTCCCGGGTTGGGAAGTGTCATTTTGTTTATTAGCAATTTTTCAGTAGCGGCCCGGAGTTTAGATGTTGTTGGAGTCTAGCTGACACTACAGAAAGAATTCGTACACGATAAGAGCTTGTCGTACGTTTAATGTGTGTCAGGATGTCGAACTTTGTTTTGTTTACCAGTAGCGTTAAAAAAGTAAAGAAAGCTTAGACTGATTGCTATTTTAGTATAACTTAACCACTGTTTTGTGCTAAGTTGTTGTTTTATTTTGAGCTTGGTTTGAGCGTATTTGTGTTAGTTCTAAGCTGTTTTCGTGAGATTGTTTTAATAATTCAACATAAATATACTTATCCATAAGTGAAAACTTGTAAATTACCATTTTTTTACTATTATTACTTTCTAATGTAATGTGCACACAGCTGTAAATTTCCTAAAATTAATCAAATAAAATAAGTAACAGCCAGCGCAGTGTTAAAATTTTCTAGCTCGCTCCGCTTCATCATATTAGACAATGACCGCCCACTGCTGCCGGTCAATTCTGTAAACTGTTAATCCATATAATTGACAGCTTACCTCGTGGTCATTTCACCCAGGCATAACATTGCAAGCGCCCTTGGCAAGCACTCATGAGTTTTAGGGCACGTCTACATCGCAAAAAAAAAAAAAAGTTACTCTAGTCTCTCAAAATACAGTGCTATGTGGTGAATCAACAGCTGTCAATTGTAGAGCAGAGTAGAGCTTGCCTAGGGCGCTTGCAATAGTTAATCCGCCTCCGCCCAGAAGGCATGTTTCGATTTCGTAAACACCGATCACAAACGTATGCATGGATCTTCATGTCGTCACTTCAAACAATCTGAAAAACATATGTTTAGCTCCAATTCGCTGAAATACAATGAATCATTTATGAATGTAGATTCAGGTGTAAATCACATGATGAAATCCATCCAATGTGTGGCGCAATGGAAATAAAAGATATCGTAAAATTTCATAGGCTTTTAATGTCTTGACATGAAAATCATCGCTAAAAACCAATCATGGAAAATATTGATTGCTATACTTTAACAACATGTTCTTACAACTAACAGCTAGGCCACACAGAGTGGACTGCACGCCTCTACGTTCAGAAATTTGTACATTTTTGAGATCCAATTATCAATTTACATTACATCATTTAACATTATTGCATTCTATTAAATTATATCTTCAAATATTTAAAGCGTCTTCAGGATGATACACATTAAATGCGTTATAACAATTAAAGGCAATACTGGCATTATTTCAGTGGTACTTCAGAGTGAAGTGGGCATGGAATATTTGGAACTTTAGCGATTGTCAACAGGGAAACTCTATCGCCGCGCTCGACCTAACCCGTCGCGTTCAGGGCACATATGAGTAGACTTCATAAACGTTAAACTAAATAAGCAAAGTAGATTTAGATAATCTGTATACATTTGTCTACATTTAAGCCTATTTATTATATTAGTGTACTCATGCGAGACCAGCAAGGCTTACAGGCCAGATGCAGTAACATCTCGAAAAAGTACTTTGGCCAATACATTCTAAGTTTGACTAGAATGTTATCGTAAGTATCATAATTCCGATTTTACCGCAATCTGAGCTTGGTATTATTCTAAAAAACTACAAAAAAAAAAAGTTAAATGCTTTACTGTTGTTTGTGATTATACAAATCCCAGAGTGTAATAGCACCATCAAGACCACCGGCTGCCATTATATTTGCCTTCCAAAAAGAGACCTTCTCAGAAGAATAAACCACATCTTGAATGGCTTGCTTGTGCTCTGTCAGCACAACGAGAGGTCTGAGAGAGTACCAAGAGAAGATGCGAATATGGCCATCCCAACCTCCAGAAACAAATACTTTGCCATCGGCCCGGGTCTGAACTTTATTTATACCTGGGTTTTTTATTGTAATATCCATCTTGTGGGCCAAGCTTAAGTCTTTTCTCCCTATATTAAAGATCTGTATCACATTTGAGGCATTTCCAATCATGCCTCTTTGCTGCTCCAGGTGGAAATCAACAGACATCGGACACTCTGCGGTCTTCAGTTTGCTGATACATTGACTAGTGTTGAGATCCCACAGGAGGAGCCATCCTGCTTCATAGCCAGCCAGCAGGCAGGGCCGGTCACAAGGAAATTCAACATATTTCAAGCACATGGGCTCTCCAAGCTTCAGAGATGTGTCAGGCTCCAGACATCCTACTTTCTCTCCCGCAAAGTTGTAAATGTGAATTTTTGAATCCTTGTCAGGTACATAGAGTGTTTCGAGTTTTGTGTTGGCGTCAAATCGGCAGAAACCAGGGAAATCAATGTCAATAAGTGCATCTTCCTCATAACCGCTGTTTGTTAAACTAAATACTTTGAACTTGCCGCCCTTCTCCTGAGTGACCAGGTGATTGTCGGTGTGGATGAGGTGAAGAATGGGAGCTTGACCAACTTGAATCTTCTGTTGCACACGATTTGTCTGGAATTATAAACAATGGCCTGATTAAACAGTACTGTAATTATAAGAACAAAGGGCTTACTGTTTAATCAGATGGGGAAGGTTTACCAGAAAAATAATGTGCTTTTATATTTTTTGCCTACCTTCTTAGGAATAAAGTTAAACGGTATACATAGCAAGTGACATGTTGTATGCCCCCAAATATAAAATGATTATAATAAACGAGTGGAAATATACAGCATATTATTATAATGCCAAGTGAAAAGACATTCAGTGACCCAATAAAATAGCATAAATGCGTATTTGTTTTGATTTGGCAGACGATCCGCTCAATTCTAGGTCGCGAATCGAGGGTAGTAAACAAAAACGTCGCGCACTAAATGGAAGCCATAGGACACGTCATTAACGCCTTCGACGCAGATGTAACGCTCAATAATATGTTTGAAATGTATACGTGATCTTACCTGAAGGTTGTATGCATAAACATAGCCGTTTTTTGAACCGGCTAGTAACCTCTCGAGACCACCAGGCAAAAAGCTGAATGCCAACGAATAAACAGGGACGTTGTCCACATTCCTGATCGTATAAACGGGGTCTGGTGGTAACAGGGCCATCTCTGGTCAAGCTCGGAACGAAATTATTTGTCGGAATTGGTAAAATAAAATAATAACAAAATTAATCAAGCCATCAGAAACTCAACCACAACTACGCACAACACAAAACTGACAGAAAAACAAAAAAGTTCACAACGTAACAATCGGTTGCGTTCGAAACTATATTTTGTTAAAATTTCCACAATAATGTGAAAGTGAAACTTAAAAAATATTGAGGTGGAAATTATGAATAGGTAAATAATATAACTCACAATTTAATAAGATTAAAAATAAATATATCACTACTTCAGATATGGTTCGTTTCATTGCTAAAATCTTTACTTTCTTTGCCTTGTCAAACCAGTTTTTGAACGCGTACGAAAACAGAAAACTTTTTGTCACCATTTATAGCCTGTGGTCAAAATAAAGGACGTTTGTGTAGTGATGTTTTCATTTCGTTTTAGAAAATTCTAATTCGATTAAAGATAAAATAATATTTAGGTATGCAAGTCATATAAAATCATAAATAGTGATTTTTATAATTGAGAATATCTTTGAGAATAACGATTTTTTGGATAATATCAAGAACCTGGCGGCCCAAACTATCCGTAAAAGCCACACACTTGGCACTTGCCGTAAACATTAAACCTTCACAAAGGTTTGGCTAAATTCGGGGTACTGGTATAGAGTGCAATCTCACAAGATTTTATTGCCAACCTGTTACGAGTAGCGCCATCTGGATTTTATGTTCCCTAGCTAACCATACCATGATTCATTTGGTTGTTTTTGCAAATATTTCCAATAGTTATATATTGATTTATTTAAAACCATGTTTGATAGTGCGAAGTTAATTTCAGAGTAGTGTAGCTTACTGTGGGTATTTTAATCAATATTTAATCAATCAACACATCGTCTCCTAGAAGGCATAGTAAAAACACTTACTTAACTAATAGCGTCCAAATATCTCACTCATACACCGAATTCAGTCGGCCCCGTGAATACACTCAACGCAAGGACGGACTGACGAATCTGATGTTGGACTTTTCAAGCCTTTATTTATATATATATATTTAGGAAGAGCAGTTCTTGAACTCAACGTAAAAGCAGCAAAGAAAACAGCATAAACAACACGAAACAATTCAGCGTACACGCAACGAAAATTGCAAAACGTATATCGAACATTTTCTTTTGACAATTTCGCATTTTGACATTTGTGATTTTTTTTATACGGTTGGTATAAAAAAATCGCAAATGTCAAAATGCGATTGAATAAATCAATGAAAAAAAAAATGTTGTTTTTTTAAGTTTTTGAAATTCCTACTAAAACAATACAAATAAATTAGTTATCAAATTAGCAATTTTCAAACACTATGAAGTCTACATCGTTTTGTAGAGACATCTAGTACGTCCTAAGAACATTATTCATAGATGGCGCATCGAAAAGATAGCTGTGAACATGAAAGTAACTTTACCTCCCCTGTATGTTTTGGACTTTGGACAGGCAAGCATAGGAAATAGGGCTGCTATCGGCTATAACGTTCGGTTTGACGTATTTTTATTTTATAAATAAAACAAAAAAAGGCTTGCGGGAAATTCTATTTGATTTGTGCCAAAAAACCGACAGATTCGATCGAATTGACTATGTTTGTGTAGGTTTGGAAGCACTTGTAGCCGGCGCTTGCAATCATATACAAACTAAGCCAAATCCTATCCATACGTTTGGATTTGGTTTGCTGAGGTTTGGTAAGAGTGTGGCTCCGGCTTGACACAGGGTCTCCGTAGCACTAACTCCGGTTTCTCGGAAAAGGTCATTATTACACCTATATAAAAAGACTAGCACTTTGCCCGTGACTCCATCCACGCGGATTTCATAGATACTCCACAAAGTTCAGCCCTTTAATTTCAACCAACCCTTTAAATCAACCCTGTTCTCCCGTTAGATGTCGATTATCAAAAAAAATCGTTAGATCCTTTTCAAGTATTAGTTAGATACTTTTAGATTTTTATACAAATTTCCAAGTAAATTGAAGCAAGCAGTAATATCCTGCCCTAAAAACTTCATCAGCATCACCCCTTTACAACCCCTCAGGGCTTGAATTTAGAAAATCCAAAAACACTTATTTTATTTTATACTTTTGTTTTTCTACAAATATTGATGTCACCGGAAAATGGCAAAAGCCGTAAGATTGTAAAATATCGCGTGAAATTGTAGACTATTTTTTTTCTAAATAAGACGGATATGTTGGAAACTATTGAATTTGGATTTATTAATAATATATCGAGAAATTATACTCTAATAGAGATTTATTACAATCTTACGGAGTCTGCAATTTTCCGGTGACATTGTCATCCTTGGTTTAGTTGAAATAAATTCATTATTGGAAGAGGCTTTGGATCCTCGGGATAGCAGCAAAAGTGATAAAAAGTTTTCGCTATATGAAATTATTCCTTTACGTTGTATTTCGATTATTCGATTAATTTTAAATCAATTGTAAACATTTATAAAGTCGATTTATGACACTTCTCGATTGCACACCCAACACTAGTACTCTTCCAGCAGCCTGTCAATCACTTCACTGCGTCAGTTTCTCTTCGCAAGCAGTATTATCGTGTTTTATACTTTGATGGATTTTTGAATGAGAATTAATTGATCTTACCTAATAATGGGTGCCATTCATAAATTAAGGAGATTAATTTAATCCTCGAAATTACAAATGGCTGCGGAGTCGCTTCTGAAAACGGGCAAGCATTCGAAGTATACATCGTATAGGAAAATCTTGTATCATAGGTTCTTCGTCGGCCTACTCTTGTTTATAGTGGTATCTTTAGTGTTTACTGTGGTGTTTAACGCGTTTTCCGGTAGTTCGCCTCGGATAGATGTGTACCAAGCTGTGAATTTGGATTCGACAAGTGTTGAAGTGGTGAAACTCAGCAGCAGTGCACTGGAGGCGCATCCTCGTGTGGCCAACTGCACTTACTGGGACTGCGTCGATGTGTACAGATGCGGGAAAGGCGGACACAACAAGATAACAATATACATATATCCATTAAAAGACTATCAGACTGAAAATGGGAATTCTATATCACAATTTTCTAAAGAATTTTATATGATATTAGATACTATAAAACTTAGTAAATATTATACGCCGAACCCGGAGGAGGCGTGCCTGCTGGTACCTAGCATAGATACCCTGAATCAACACAGTTTCTCAAGTAAACATGTCTCCCAAGTGCTACAGTCTCTGCCACAGTAAGTAACAATAGATAAGCTTGCCTATTTGTGCACAAACAGGCTTTTGTTTTACTCTATTTATAGACAATGAGGTTAAAAGGCATCATTTACGATGTATCTATCTTATTAATTATCCTCACTGTTACACAGAACAGTTCAAAGTACTTACGGAAGAATTTTGTGTAAAGTTAAAGTTATCCTTATTACATTTGTACAACAAAAACAACTTGTTGCCAGTAAGATTTAACTTTAAATAGTGCTGTTACCTCATTTAAACAGTAGCTAAACCTAGTCGCTGAAGTGTTATAGTTTCTAAAGTAACGAGAGGAAAACATAAAAAGCTATAATTAAGCCTTAAATAAATAGAGTACAATGGAACTGTTACTGTGTGGAAACAGAATAACTTATTGTTTTATAGTAATGTTTTTATAAAAATTGCAAAAAGATTTTGTTAATAAAAACTTTACTGATTTGAATTCTGACATCGAAACTTCCTACTTATGAAAAAAATCTGTCATGTAACATCAATTTCATAATAAACAGCAATTGCCTATTGAACATTGTGATTAACAAACATGTTTTATTCAACAGTTGGAACCACGGTGAAAACCACCTCATTTTCAATATGCTACCCGGCTCCGCACCCAACTACAACACTGTTGTGGACCTCAATACCAGCAGAGCCATTATAGCAGGAGCTGGTTTCAACACATGGACTTTCAGATACAATTTTGACGTATCAATACCAGTGTTCAGTTCCGTTGCTGAAACAATCGACAGCACACAACCAGAACAAAAGAAGTACCTTATTATATCAACGCAGCTCAATATACCACACAATTATTTAGAAGAATTACAGAATATTGCATCTTCGTCCAATGATCTGTTGTTATTGGATAGCTGTAAGACTGAGGAAACAGATTACAGTAAAAGATGTGAATACACTACGGGTACACAGTTTGATTATCCAAATGTTTTGAAGGACGGAATGTTCTGTTTAGTTACAAGAAGTGCAAGATTGACGCAAGCTGTCCTGATGGATATTTTAGCTTCTCAGTGTATACCAATAGTGATTGCGGACTCCGTAGTGATGCCGTTTAATTCCCATGTTGATTGGAATAAACTAGCTGTGTTCATACCGGAGGATAATATAAAGAATTTAGTTAAAATAGTGCATTCAGTGAGTAAGGAGCGACGTGGGGAGTTGTTCTGGCAGCTGAGATGGGCGTTTGATAGATATTTTGCTAGTATAGAGAAGATAACAATGACTGCTTTAGAGATAATTAATGAGAAAGTGTTTGCGTTGGCCGCCAGGACGTATGAAGAGTGGAACATGCCTGAACACTTGGTAAGAATAGTTATATATTTTACTTGCTCTATTCAAAACTATTATGATAATGGTACAATTGTAGTGATGGGGAAATTGTACTTGTACAGTGTATGTATTGTATGAGTCATAGAATGACTTTGCAACATTTGGTTCTGAGCGAATTTTAATGCCCTTTTGCGGTGAGCCGTCCATGTGTTATTAGTGCGAAACTATTAGATAAGAATATTCATTTGTTAAATTCCATTAATGTCGAAGAAACATTTTACGAGGAAGACATTTTAATTTGGTCCTTTCGTTATAAGCTCTTTCATTATAATGTTTTTCCCGCAACGCGCTTACCTCATGCGGTTGCGAGAAAAGCTCTGCAACTCCAGTCGATCAAGCTGTACGCTAGGCAAATTCAATTCAGAAAACTGCATCTTTGAAATTTCCGTGTTCTTGCAGCCCTCGGCAGTTATCTGTTTCAACCTGCACCAATTGCTATCATCCCCCAGTGACTTTATGGGCGCCCAACCAACCGCACGAACCTGCGGCATTGTGGCTGTTTTAAATAAAACCACCCAACCGCGATTGCATGCGGGCGTGGAAAATTATCGCACCGTAAACTACGCTCAAAAATATGTGGATAAACCAGGGAAAACTTTGGAGAGAAAAACTTAATGTTAAAAGCCATTACCGAATATTAAAAAAAAACAGGGCCTAAGCTAAGAGATGACTGCGCAAAGTTTCGTTCCAATCCGTTCAGCGATCGACGCATTGAAAAAAGAATCGTTGAGTCAGCTCTATTTTAGTCTGTTACCTTTCTCAGATGGTACCTACAATGTATTCAATAAGTTTTAGTGATGATTTTCGACAACGCTATTATTCCATTTTTATTGTCAAACTTACCGTCAGATTTAATTTAGTAGTCTTTTTCATCTCTAAGCTTTTTAGTAGGTAAAATGCAGAATATAATGGACCAGTTTTCAGACGTTAATTTCGCTCATTTTATAAACAAGATATAAAAAACAAAAATACTTTCAACATAACGTTTTAAATTAAACATTTTCTTCAAAGAGAGTCGCTAAAAATGTTTTCATCGACAACGTTCTGTATACGAAATACCTTTTTGCTTTTCAACTTCTACATTACGTAAAAATAGCTTTACAATATGCATTGCACGTGGCTTGTAACGTCACATGCAAATGCATTCAAGTCTGAGGGGGCGGAATGCAATCATCGCGATCTTCGTATTAAGTAAAGTTTCGATCAAAGAGCGCAACTTCTCTCGCATAAAGTGCGACGTCTCCGTCTGTGACACTGATTGGATTTACAAGATTTTGTATGAGATGAATACGCTACGTATGTGGATAGCTACCTAACTCGTAGTTGTGTTCTGAGAGATACCGAGGAGAAATTTGAATTTCGAGCAGGTTTATTAAAAAATACTGGACACTTAATCAACCTGCTCGAAATTCAAATTTTTGCATGGAAGATCTTTACGGTTACATTCTATCTAGCTAGCAACACACAAAAGAGGGCAATCCTGCCGCGGAGCCGAAGCAAAATCTAGTCAAATACATGAATATTCAATATTTGCTTTTACGGCATACCTTTTATTCGTACTTTTAAATCCTTGAAAAAGGTCAAGCGTCAACTAATTTGCATAGTGTGTGCTACGGACAGCTTTAATCTCACTTCAATTAAAATTTCTTTCAACTTATTCGGAGCTTGAAATAAAGCCGTTAATTTTTCGCGAAAATAGAGCAAATTGTGTTTGAAATATGCCACTTTAGGCGATGTGAAAGGTAGAGCTTCAGACGAATAAATCTTGGTAATAATAAATGATCATTTTAAAAATTTATCCGAGTTAATTAAACATCAAAGTAAGCCAGACGAAGACGCTACCTAATTAACAATAAGCTGCAGTACAATAGTGTTGCTCCATACCCTTTCTAGAATTATCATCGATCAAAGAAGAGCCATACTAGTGATGTTACCGATCGACAAACAACGTCAATGAAATCAAAGGGATGACGTTTATGGGTCACATTCCGAAGCTTATGTCAATTTAGAATGTTCCATTGTCGTTTCATACGTTGATTGTCGTCTTGTCTACGAGCTAGTTGCTCGTTAGCAATTGCACGAACAACATGTCAATGTGATTTTTTTTGTAGCTATGGTCGATTTACCAATTCGTTTACTATTTTTGGAAAGCCTAACTTTTTGCTCTGTCAAAACTTCAGAAGAATCTCTGTGTTACGTTATTGATCCTTTTATAGTCTGAGCCAAAGACTGAGTTTTACGTTTACTTTTAACTATACATGTCTAGGTAGTTGTATAACTGAATGCATAATCGCGTATTTTATTCGTCTCGTCAATATAATATATACTAGCTTTTGTCCGCAATTTCGTACGCGCATATCCCGTTTTTCCCCGTTCCCGTAGGAATTTCGGGAAATTCTCTCATAGTGTTCCCCTTAACTCCACCACTCCACTTTCCTTTAGTTTGCTATGTGTTATTAGTTATTACTTCGCAGAATTTGATCCTTAGTAGCGACACTTTAGAATGTGTAATAATACAGGATGTTTTTTTTTCAAAATCAACCGTTTCGATTCCTGGCTTGGAATACCGATTTTTCAAAAATCCGATCTGCTGATTTAGTTTTCATCAAAATCGGGTTCAAGACTCCTTTCAATCTTTTTCGATATTCCTCATAGTTTCGGATTTGGCCATCCACGCACACTTTAAAAATTCACCCTGTACATATATTGAATAGGCAGCTTCTCTGTAAGATTCATCTCCATATTACAACTTACGAGACATGTTTAAAATTTCGTTTTTGTGACCTTAATAATCTCGTCATCAGATAAATAACGAAAGTTGCAAGACAAATAAAAAAAATCCTCAGCAGAAATACTTTGGTGTTGAATCGTCCTCATTCTAAAAAAGGGGGTTAAGAGAAACTGCAACCGTAGTTTCTACTGAAATTTGCAATATGTTATCGTGCCATACTCCATCATAACCATCCATCTTCGACTCCTTTGTCATACACTATGAAAGGCGAAACTGCTACACAACTAGCAGTCCTTCAAAAACTGTTAACGAAATGGAACTTTGGAGAAGCCTGCAATTTAAACTATGTAATAGAATTGTTTGTTTGTCTGTAAAAGGTTATCTCTGAAAGTGCTGATCCCATTAAGAACATTCTTTAACTGATAAAAAGCAACACTAACACTGATTGTCATAGGATAGGCTACTTATTATCACAGAAAAAGGAAAGGGTCACGGGAGCGAGCTAAGAAAATAAAACCGGCCAAGTGCGTGTCGGGCCACGCACAGTCTAGGGTTCCGTAGTTGCACGTCACAGTTGCCGACTGAGAAGACAGACTGTTTGATTCTATTTATATATTTATTGCCTTCACGACTTACCGGTTAAAAACGTCTAAAAACGGGCCCAAATAGGACGATGGTAACTGAAGAGGATTTTACCCGAAATTTTCCTTCTACAAGTACATTTCATAGGTTGGACGATTATTACTCGTTAACTCGTAAAGCTTACTTAGCTGTGATAGATTTCCTTTTAAATCGTTATACATACTTCTACCATGAATTTTTTCACGTCCTCAAACAACCGTTTAGCTGCCTTAACATTTTTTTTCTAGATTTTATTTTACCACTGTGATGGCGTGATTAATCTGTATAACCATACCAATCTCAACTGTCTAGTGCCAAGCGTCTCTTAGCTAAACCGAACACAGACAGACGGACATCGCGAAACTATAAGGGTTCAATATTGACAACAGAACCCAAAAAAAGAGTGAAAAAAAAAACAACAGATACAGTATTATATCGAATGGTCCTTCTTTACCAATTTACTGTTGTTCCGCGATCTCTATGAGGTTAAATGCAGGTATCAGTTGTAGGCCCCGTTAAAACCTGTTTCAGATGAGACTGATCGGAATATATGTATAATAAACAGGTCAATGCATGCTCATGACTCAGTCAGGCCTACCCCGAGGACGTAAGGAGTTGGTCCTTCGTGTTTCCTCCTTTGGATTGCAGCAAGTAATTTAGGAATTTTGAAATTGCAAGTAATTATTAAGTATTGCGACACGATTTAGGGTTGGCGTTTTGACAGATTTGGCAAAGCCATTCGAGATGGTATTTGGTAGCCACGGATTTGTCCAAATCAACATCACGGTCTGTTGTTGTCACCAGGTATCTTGAATATGTTGAGTTTTTTTTTGAAATATTACTTGCAATTCTACAAAACAACATTCCACATTATGCGCAGTCCAAGTATTTTAGTATCAAAATTCGGAAAGATACATACCATAAATACTACAACGCCGGAAATTTCATGTGACAGTGTCTGGAAAACCGGATAAGGACGAATCACAGACCGAACATTGGTCGAAAGTTCGAAAGTCAGAACGGGTTGCCAACCCTAGACTGCGCGAATAAATTTTTAGTGGACTGTTTAACTTTTAGCGGGAAAAGTTGTTTAATTGCTTTTAACATTAACGTATAGTAGAAACAATTGTATAAAAGCTTAGATAGAGCTTAATTATGTTATATTCGCCGCTATTCGTCGTTGGTAAATGTGTTATTTAACATTTTCAAACTTCAAATTAAGGCCAATTATGTCAGAAGTAATGTAATTATGGTGTTTCCATTTATTCTGTTTTTAGACGAAGAAATGACGAACAATTAGGGGAATTAGGTTGCCTTTGTTAATTCGCGGTTCTGTTTAAATAGCCGAATAAAAGTGCCTTCGTACCTTTTCTTTTTGCGAGACGTATTTCTCGTCGAAGTTTAGCTAGAATATCCCGGGTATTTGGCGTTTTGAACGATGTCTAGCATTTCAAACTTCAAGCTGCGGATACAGTTTCTGACCTAGATTTCATATCAGACTAGTATGAAACTTTATTAAACACAACGCGATCGAAACCGCTCTTAAAAGCTGGTTTAAGCAGCATTCCATATCTAAACAGGGAATGCAAGAATCACAAGTGCAATTGAACCTCTCAGTTATTAGAGATGAGTCACTAGGAATGAACTTTAAATGCCTCTATAAAATCGACTCACGCGCTGTTGCTAACTGAAGATTTCCTTCCACCTTCCGGTAGTAAAAACGCAGTCCCTGTTTTATTTCTTTATGGCATAGAATTCTAATAAAGTGCTCGGTGACATCCCAACATCTATTCAAATTCAGAAACCCCGGCTTGACGACAAAACGGTGATTTCTGTTGGTCAAATCACAAAAGTGACTACATCGCAACAAATATTTGCTTGGCCAACATACATTTGTTGCGAGTCAGTGTGTGCGCTTAGCGGTCCACGAAAAAGGCACGTTGATTTGATTCTGAATAAGAATGAACTTCCCGATCCGCAGCTTTATTTGCCTTCAAACGAGTACCAGAATGAAAAAGTAATGTGAAATGTATAACTTCAAGCAAAAAATGGAGTAAATATCATGTTCGGTCTCATATGGCAGTGTTTTATTAAAACATGTGGACTATCTACGTCTGTACCTACTGCAGCCTGTAGTTAACCAGCCAGATGTGTCCACTTCCGCAGGATGTCACGATTTTCTATGATTCAACACCATTCAATGTTTTATCAAAGGATTTCTTTTACATAATATCCCCATCGGACCAAATTGTCGACATGTGTAAAAGTGGTTTTCTCTTACATATTTTAGAAGTTTTTGGCCTTGTGTTTTTATTAGCATAAGAAATGTCCGCAATAAATTGGGTCAAAAGGTACGACATACCCTTGACGCCCTTCTTGTCCTCCTGGAGTCTACGTCACGTATCGGAAATCAGTCAAAGAGGCGACGTACGGCGATGTGCCTAAATATATGCTCCACCTTTATCACAAGAGAGACTTCAAGAAAAACCCGTGTTCTTTTAATTTTCCAAATAGCTTTTTGCTTGTTTTAAAAACTTTGCGAATCGTTTCTTGAATAATGTAACGTAGCCGGGGGAGACGCCGAGATTCGGGCTTTTATCGCAGTGACTAACACTCGAATAAGGAAAAATCCTTAACGAGACGGAGATTTTTTGCAAAGGAATAAAATAAGCGTTGCGGTGCCTATTGTCTGCACTGGTGTTATCTATAAACATATCCAGAAGTATGTCGAAACGGGCAACTGTTCCGTTGAGTTATAAAAGTACCGCGTGTGCATTAAAAATAGCCTGCTATTAGAATTAATTAAGACAAGTGCTTTATGGCCAGTTAAAAATTGCATTTGTTTTGACACAGTCATGTCTATTCCTGTCTATAAATATTTAGATCATCTGGGTGTGGCTGATATTAACTGTCTTTATGAGCCACGAAGCGATCTTAATGTGTGTAAAGAACTATCACACATAAAGACTTTATTACGACAACGATCGATCTTCGTTCGAGCCATTAAGTCCCGAGAGCCTCTAGATAAACATCATATAAACAAACTCGCAATCCTCTTTACAATATTGGCAATAGATACCATGAGACATCCAGCGAGTTAGTTCAGGGACATTGTCGTTTGTATGTCGTGTACTAAGCTCCTTTATCCTCTCCGATCCTGTATTGAGTCGGCCTCACGTTCTCGTTCTATGAAGCTACGAGTATCTATAGCTGTACACTCTCAGGGGCCTTACTGTGGTGTGTGCTATTCTGCACACATTATTAGCCATCACTAGCCCTATCATCTGCTGTGAACGACAGCGCAATTTCCTCGTTTTTATTCAGTCAGGCTCGCGTACCGGTTTCATTTCGTACGCAGTGCCTTGCTTTCAGTTATTCATTTCAACGTAGGCTGCGATTAAAAATCGCTATGAAATTCCAATTTTCATGTGAGCACTGAGCACTGAGTGTCGGAAGTGGCATAGCCCGTTTGGAAGCTGAATTTGGAATTGAGTTTAATGGCCAAAGGCGAGCTTTTACCAACTAGGTACTTATTGCGGATTGGACGTGTATGATAGTACATTTTGGCCTTCTATAGATCTCTTCATAATGGTTCTTTGTTATAAATAAATAATTGTATTAGTGAGCTTCGGGATATTCGATCCTTTTTAGGGACCCGACCAGATGGTACAGAATGATCGAGTGCGAAATTAGGGGTGCGTGTAGCAGTATAATGTCTTAGTATTTTCTATGTGAATCTGTTTCGTTGATACTTTTTGTACCTTTTGTGATGAATTCTTTATCTCTAGCTTATAAACAACATTTTTTGATATTCATAAACGCTAATAATTCTTTCTTTTGGCACAGTACGGACCAGTGAACCCACTCTTCTTGCCGGTGACCGCGTCCAAAGCTGCCGGCTTCACCGCGGTCATACTAACATACGACCGGGTCGACAGCCTGTTCGCGCTGGTCACCAAACTGGTGCGGACGCCCAGCCTAGCCAAGATACTAGTCGTCTGGAACAACCAGAAGAAGGCGCCGCCTCCTTGTGAGTATATCTGTTATAACTAGTCTATCATTAATCCATTTTAACCTTAGCAGAAAGGACCACCGATATCCGGACGATGAAGAAGACTTAAGATCGTCGTAAACTTCCCAATCCACAGGTTTATGAGGTCTTACCCCGACACCGTTTAGTGTCAAGATTTTATGAATATTGAAGTGGATCTGGTCTAGCGTCTTCATAAAAATTAATAGCTTTGTTAATATACCGTATTCATTTTCAAGCTCTTATGCAGGTATTCAGATTTAGAAATGTATCACCTGTTTATGTTTACGAATTTTAATTTTGATTAAGCTTTGTCAAAGTTTAAGAGGATCTACTCTACTCTCCGAAAAATCTTGGCGAGGTTGTCTGAGAAAATGCTGAGTGTTCGTTTTGGTGATAATTTAGAACTCAGCCCAGATTAAGCAGTTGACGTAGACCAATTTAATTCGTGAACACTGAACTAGTCGCGACGGTGTAACGTTTTGTTTGTCATTGTTCGCGTCAGTCGGAGCGTGATTTACTTCATTTAGCTCAGTTTTAACTTTACGACGGTTGTTTACGGTGTCATTCGGAGTTTTTAGGTGTTATTCGTAACAAAGTTGTATTATGTTTTATTGCTGTTGTTTTCGTAATGATATTTGTTAGGTTCACGCGATGTGACTAACCCCTTGTTGCTGAAATTATATCCATTTAATATGTGTCATGTAGCTGTGATATACGAGGGTGGATTGAAAGTATTCGCCTGACACAGATCTAGTAAATTCTTCGAAAGAAAACTATTCAAATTATTAACTTTAGTACAAACTAGTTTTTTCAACGGTCGCAACGCCTGGCAGAGGAGATGGTAGAAGTGTTTTGAAAAATTCTCGTGTCACAATATTAGTTACCATACTCCTCCTAAACGGCTTGACCGATTTTTATGAAATTTTATATGCATATTCAGTAGGTCTGAGAATCGGCTACTATCTATTTTTCATACCCCTAAGTGATAAGGGTTGTCCACCCCTAACATTTCTTTTTATTTTTTGGGACATTTTTTTTTTAATTTTTTATAATGTGGCATTTAAAAATACATACAACCCTAAATTTTCACCCTTTTATCACCAACCCCTATTTTTTAATAGCTATATTACTGCTTTAATTATTTTTCTTTCGGTCAATAGTTGATCATTTACCACTCGATCAGTTAGTTATTCTTGACTATTTGTTTGGTAGAACGCGCTAATCTTAGGAAGTCTATTTATTGAGGAAGGCTATAGGCTATATAACACCAGGCTACGACCAATAAGAGCCGAGCATTCATGAAAAATGTGACGCAGACGAATTTGCGAGGGTCAGCTTGTAAAAATAAATAATTACCATTTGTGTTTATTTTCTTGATCAGACCGAATACTTTTCAAGCCCTTGTACTTATGTTGATATAAAATTTCGCTAAACTAGCCACAACATTTTTAGCTTTTTAAACACAAGTCTCAATGAGCCATGTAAAACGTTGGTTTGATACTATCAACGACCTAACACGTATGCAGCAGTACTTCTTTTTATTCAGTTTTGCCTTGACGCCATTATGGTCAGAGCCTACCTTCCTTATAGCAACTCGTCTGACTTCACTCATTATAGGAAGTGCACTAACAGCATTCGGCCTCGCAGCCGTGATGAAACTTGAAGCTAACTTCACGTTTAAAGCATTCAATTGTTCAAAAACCCCTTTTTAGTTGAAAATTTACCACATAGGCGAGAGGTTCCTTGAAAAAGTGTCATTGACGTGACATGACGTTGTTGTCAATTAGCGTTTTGACAGGTGCCTGGACCTGACGTCTCAGTGCTGTCACTCGGTGCTCGTCATTTCGGGAAACCGTCATTGATGTATAATCAACTGTTTTCGTGTCTAAAGTTATTATAGAAGGCGCTGGTGCCTGTGATACAATAATTTTCATTAGTACCAAATTTCGGACTGTACTGTTTTACGTTTTACGAGCAAAACTGTTTCCTTCCGATCCTTGTGAAATGTGTATTCTTTTGAAAATAAACTGTTACTATTATTAGATCTATGTATTCTTTGTCGGAGGATTCGGATTCTAGTAAGACATAATTGAGATTGTTCTCATTATCATCCATGGGCGTGCAGTAGGCTACAGTAAGGGTAGGCCAGCCCATACATAATGCCAAAAAAAAAATTCACCACATTATTCAGGGTTGAAATCACGATAGGTACTGACTATGCGAATTTTTTTTAGGGCATTATGTATGGGCTGGCTTACCCTTACTGTAGTCTACTGCACGCCCATGTTATCATCTTTGCCCTTTTCTTTAAAACCCTGACCTCTTTTTTCAGTTAATCCCGACTTATCATAAAAGATTCTGTAATACATTTAATTGGACGGATTAAAATCTCTGAGTAAAATTACTCTTTCACCAATACTGTTTTTGTTATGTTCTTGTATAAACAAAATCTTTTTTACATTACTTTTCATTATAAATGCTTTATCAGTTAAACCTGAAGCCGATTTATTTATTACAACGCTATTGTTGTAAACGTCCATTATTTTTCCGGGCATAAATAATAACGCGAACGGTTCTTGAAAAACTAAGAAAGCATAATACCTTAATTGTTTTACTTCACGTTAATTGTTCAGCATTTTAACTGGTATTTAATTGTTCTACAATCTAGCTTTTTATTTTGTAAATCTAGGACGAACCGCCGTTGCAATAAGTCGTATTTTCCCATGTTTTCTGCCAGTGTATTTCAATGCTTTAATTTCAGAAATGCTTTTCCATTTGTAGCCACATTGACCTAGTACTAATCCTTAATAGAGCGGTCAATGAGCCTCTTACAACTTCTTAATTATCAACAGGAGCTGTAATGTGTGCTCCTAAGTTCGATCTGGCATAGAATGAATCCCGTGGGCTTTTTTGGGAGCCAATGTGTTCTCCAAATAATGGCATAATACTGTGAATATAAGATAAGATAGTATAGTGGTTTCTTCGAATAGCCTTCGGGGGTACCCGTGCGAATCCCTTAACAGCATCCTCTTGGGTAAAAGGAGGGAAAACGCTTGTTAAGTCTCGGCCTTTATTAAGTTTTTTATATTCACCTCCCGAGGGACCTGGTGAGAAATATAAAAGGAACAATTCCCTCCAGGATTCACCTTTACCCCACTAGATGTTCAGATTAAAATTCATAGAAACATCGACTGTTGAATTAGTTATGCGGACATTAATAAAAACTCATTGACTATAGACACGTGCAAATCAGTAGATAAACCAGATATCAATACGCATGCAGTGAAACAAAGCATTGAGAGTAAAATTATAACACAGTCCATTACCAACCATAAAAACTTCTGCGTAAAGTTCATTTTAATCGGTCTTCTTCTAAGAGAATCTTTAGCATTTCATGCGCAAACGACTTTGAACTTAAACTGTGAAGAGAAACGGTTAAATTTGCGTTGAGGTTATAGTTAGATCTGCATTATTTAATGTATGGCTACCAATAGTATGTTAACGCGGTCTGATTATTCTCAATTATGGCACGTTTATTTTCACTTTCTTTTACGATTCAAAAGGTTAATATACGGAAGTACTGGTTTCTTTCTTAGCTCTAAAGTTCTTACTTACTTTATTTGTAGTTTGATTTTTATTTTCAATGGAAAAATATTTTCTACCTTCTTTTTAAATGAGCTTTTCACGAAACCTATTCGTTTGAACGAGCCGCTGAATCTAAGAAAGAAATCGGTCGCGATTTATATCGCAGTTGGAAAGGTTCGTATGTTCCTGTCATCTTGAACAACAAGACTTATGGCTTCTGTACATGGCCAGTGTTTGGCGACAAATCAACGTCCTCGGCCGGATTACACATTGCTATGATGGATCTATGGTTTGAGAGAGAAGAAGAGTAAATACTCGGTGAAGGCATAGGAGTATGCAGGGTATTTCAGAAGTGCGTGGTCATATTAAAAGAAAGAAAAGTAGATTATTTGGCTCACATAGAAACACACAGTATAATTATGTACAAATAAAAAGAAACTTAATTTCAAAACCGACTGCACCAAATAGGTCCAGTTCAGCAAATGTCAGACAACTAGTAGTTCCCTGACGCTGGTTTTCAACTGAACCTTATGTTGAAGTGTACGGTTGTTCGGCGAAAAAGAGATGTTATGTATCTGATATACAACGTGTAACAGAATAAACGCAATACCTCTTAAGGAGTGATTGTATTCATCAATATAAACAACTTTCACTATGGGACCAACACTGGAAACGCGAAAAAAAAATCGACTTCCCCATACATTTCTGTATGCATTAAGTACTCGACAAAATGTACTTATAGAGGTATGCGGTACAGTGAGTAAAGTTCCGCATACCTGCACTGAAAATGGGAGGATCCTCCGAAACAGACGGTTATTGTGTCTGGTGGGCAACTGCCCGATAGTTAGAAAGAAAGAAAGAAAGAAGAAAAAGTTGATATTCGGATTGTTGTATATGTTCCAATCGCACGGAGAACTTTGCTTGCGCGATGCAGGATTTCGTTGTTAGTTCGTCGTAGATGGCGCTGCGGTTCTTTTTGTTGCCGTACAAATTTCGCTTCCTAGTTTTTTCATGTGGCGGCATTGATGCCGCTACATACTGAACAGCTCATTTGTTTTTCGCGATTTCGGAGTTAGTCCAATCGTAAAAGTTGTTCATAATGATGAGTACAATGACCCCTTAAGAGGTATTACGTTTATTCTGTTACACGCTGTATAGTAAAAAACAATTAACAAAAACAAAATTATTTGTATAAAAAACCGACCGCACAAACGGCTAAAAACCTAACTAATCGTTTTTCAAGCATCTGATGCAGTTGGTGGCTTCAAATGTCTTATTGAACTAAAATAGATACCACCACAACAACATCACCCTTAACGCATCATCTGCCTAGCCTTTTCCCAACTATATTGGGGTCGGCTTCCAGTCAAACCGGATTCAGCTGAATATCAGTATTTTACTTGGAGCGGCTGCCTATCAGATCTCCACAACCCATTAACTGGGTAACACGGTATTCCTTGGCAAGACTGGTGTCAGATTATCTGGCTTCTGACTATCCGTAACGACTGCCAAATATATAACATCACCCTTAACTATGACTATTTATTTATTGATTAGGATCGTCAACTTTGCATACCTACACTGTAAGATTATCTAAACATTATTAATAAATTATTCTAGTGCTGCAACACTTACAGACAACCACAACATACTCATAAAAAACTTTGAAAGAAAAGGTGTAAACGAGACACCATGTATAAATCAAAAGAGACCACGCTTCAAGCAATCCGCTCTGGGTAGTTCATCCGTATGACTAGTATCACTAGAACTGCGAAAACTTTGCTGGTGAGATTGTCTTCGCTGTGAAAATGATGTGTTTCTTAAACTCGACTGTCTGCCTTATAGACAGTGGATGTAACTGCACATATTCTTGGCATAATCCCTAAGGCCCCTTATACGGACTATAACAGAAATTACGCAAAATCTAAAAAGGTGTCATTATACTCATTATTATGAAAAACTTTAATATTGGGACTAAAATTGAAATCTTGAAAAACTAACCAAATTTTCAGTATATTTTTGTTGAACAATCATAAATGTATGGTTCCGTGATTATTATTATTTTTTTCGTGATTTCACGTTCCATAGTGAAAGTTTTAAAAATGTTGCGTACAATGAGCCCTTTTCAGGTTTCGCGTGTTCTGTTAGAGCGGTTACGCACTGCATCCGATCCGAATCCGGAAAAATACGGGTAAAAAACTTGAACCGAATTCGGATATTGTTTTTAGCACTGCCTTCGATCTTCGATGCAAATCCAAGCCCCGCTGTCGAGCCGCGCGGATACTTATGTCCGATTTGAATCCGAGGTAATGCGAAAGCGTTCATACAAACAGTACTACGACTACTTAACTTCGGTCCGTAAATATTTCTTTCGTATTGGAGACTCACGGATGACAGAGAAAAATCGGATCATGGAAGTGGGACCTAGTGCGTAAACTACCATACCAATAGTTCTACGAGTACTTCGAAACGTATTTTCACGGATTCGGATCAGATGAACTGCTCTTACAGCTTGTAGAAATCTCTCGGTTGGATCCTAGATAGACTTATGTTCTTGCTCACCACATGTGTAGCAGTTATGTATTTTTTTTTTTTTTTTAAGTATGGGAAGTCATCAAATGACTTCTTCCGCTCTAGGTGGAGCAGAAGGGCGTGTCAGACTCTTACTGACTAAAACCCATCCGTGTTACTTCTAAAGCCCTTTGCGTTCCAGAGAGACTCTTTCGAATAAATTCCACAACCCTGGCAGAGCAGTTATGTAATATCGTTTTTTTTTTTGTTGCAGCATCCGAATGGCCAGTGATAAACAAGCCGCTGAAAGTGATACAAACCAAAGAGAACAAGTTATCAAACAGATTCTTCCCGTACGACGAGATTGAGACTGAATGTCAATTGACTATTGACGACGATATCGTTATGCTGACGCCTGATGAGCTGGAGTTTGGGTGAGTGATTGTCGAAATTCCTTTTATACTACGGCCCTTCTTAATTTACACTTCAACTATCCGCGGTTACACTTCGGGGAGTGTGCATCGCAATTGTTCAATTTAAAGATAAAGATAATTTTATTTGTCAGTACATGCGTATTCTTGCAAATTACGCATGCAGGATGTCGCAATATTAATATTTCGTACGTACATGATTCCCCCGTGGTTGCGAAATTTGTTCGAAAGAGTCACCGCGGCCCTGGAACGCAAAGGGCTTTGGAAGGAACACGGATGGGTTTTAGTCAGAAAGAGTCTGACACGCCCTTCCGCTCCACCCAGAGCGGAAGAAGTCATTTGATGATTTCCCATCCTAAAAAAAAAAAAAAAACAGGATATCACAATATTAATATTTCTTACGTATATGTTTCACCCGTAAGGCGTACAAATTTGATAAAATTGACAAAAAATAAATAAAACTAAATTTAAAATAAATCTTAATAATTAAAGGCACTTCAATCCAAGTATATAATTGTCAGTATTAAACATTGGTAAGTCAGTAAAATAAATTCATCATAAAATGTCACAAAGACTAAGAATGAATAAAATAAAAATGTCAAATGGTGTCATTCAAAAAGTCATTTATATTATAATAACACTTGTCTGTTAATAAATCTACCGGTAAAATGTAGATTTCACTGATCTTTTTAAATTTTGGTTATTGGTGCCAATTTAAGACTGGTGGCTGTTGCAGGCAGTCTAGCATTGCATAGAAAATAAATGAACTATTTTTTACCAACACGCCCCGTTATCCAGAAAATGCAGATTCTAGTTACGTTTTTTGCAAGAGACAATTCAATGTACGCTAAAGTCGTTTGAAAGCTTCTAAATAATAAGCTTTTAGCATAAAGAGTATGAGATACCGTCCTGATATTTCAACAGATGTCACCTGCAATGGACTTGTACGCTGTGAAACGAGAACTTGAAATGTTCGTTTTGTTAATTACTACATACAGTATCAAGAATTGCAAAAATAAATTTCAGCGCGCTTCGCCGAAAATGTTCTAGCATTTTTTTTTTTCTTTAAACTTTTGGCAGTTTAAAGAAAAAAAAATGCTGAACATTTCCACCGTATTATAAGAATTTTGCTCCACAGAATTTCTGTTCGCCGCAGGTTGAATGTCGTTCTCTACAAATAAAAATATTCCGTGCGTAGGACAAGAGGCTTATTTGTTTCCCGAGTACATACGTTTCTCGTAAGGGGCTTGCAAAAATTAAATTTGCTTGAGGCTACGCAACTTCAAAAGGCAGAACATAATAAATAGATTTTGACTGTTCATATTTGTCGCTAAGCCCACATGCGTAGCGGTCGTTTGCACAGGATTCCACCGGGACTCTGTTCTTTTAAGAAAACTTTTTAGGAAAAAATACGAAATGTTATATGTTTATAACGACGTTTTGAACCCCAGGTAAGCTGAATGTATTCCCTGAGTTAATATCGACCTGTTCTTCTCCTCTTTAGTTAAGGAGGCTGTCGCTTGTTGGTAACAATGGATGCTAATAATTGATAGCCTGTCGGTTTTCTATCGGTTGCATTTTGGGGAGTGTGCGATCACAAGACGTACGGCGATGCGCCACTGGTACATGGTGGACATCCCACCCAAACGCATAAAACGTTTCGGGAAGACATTCATTGTGTGTACAGCTAAGGAGTGGAATCCCTGCCAGATTCTGTGTTTCCTGATAGCTACAATCTGGGAGTCTTTAATTCAAGAGTGAATAGGTTACTTCTAGGCAAGCGTGCTCCATCTTCGACCACATCATCGCTTACCATGCTTAACAATAGTAAAAACAAATACACTTTTCTTCCGCAGATCAAGAAGCATGTAGATAGTCAGTCTGAACCGTAATATGACTTTGTTAAAGCTATCATTTTGCCTTTGGCAAGTTGCAGTACAGCCTCTGTTGTCAATATTCCGTGTTGAGCTGCATTGTAGTTCCGTAACAATCTCTGAATGAGTATCCCATTCGATGACCCATCACAGAGACATGCGAGTTGAACTCTTAAATACTCACCGTTTACATAACAGCTGTTAGCTCTTAATGCTTGGCCACGACCAACACACTAAAGCGACAGCGACTGCGGAGAAAACAAATAAAAGAAGTCGTTTAGAGTGTAAAACGACTCACCCGACTTGCGGAGCGATGGTATTTCACCACTGTACAGCCGGTCGATTCTGTAAACACGTCAAAGTGAAGGCTTCGGTTAAGTGATCACGAGGTAACCTGTCAATCCATATAATCAAGAGAATGACAGCTCACTTCGTGATCACGTGACATCTTGATTTTATGGATTGACAGCTCACCTCGTGATCACTTCACCCAAGCTTCACAGAATCGACCGGCAGCACCACTCGCGCTACTGAAACTATTCTGTAAAAATCTAGCCGTGAACTTAGGTGAAGAGAGCTGCCAATCCATCCAATGACGATGTAATGACACTTCAGAGGGAGCGACCGAATGTCGCCGTCAGCGACACGGTCGTGGCATGGTGGCATAAAGTCGCACCCGCGTGTCGTTTGACGTAAATCGCGTCGCCTTCATCGTTCCGAGTTCGTGAACGAGGCCTAAGCCTCTTCGTTCCACATTATTTAATCTGTGCCACCATTTTACTATGTTACGCCAGTAGTTCAGAACATTTTATTCCGCTTTGAACTATATATTTTTGAGTTGGCCTTTGAAGAACAAAACAAACTGAAACTAGAATTAGGGCGGCCATGTTTGAGGAAGGCCTGGATTGTTTAGGAAATACTCACAGCAGTGAATTTGCCCGCATTGGAGAATTCAGAATTTGCCAAGCGTGTAAATTCACTTGAGGGTTCTGGTGTTATTATTAAATTGATTTATTTATGCGGCCTACCCAAATGTCCTTACTTTGAAATTGTTCGTCTAATCATTGAGCTCCTTAAAATTCTAAGTTTGAGCTACACGATAACTGACAAATGGTTGCACTGTCTGGATAGGTCCACTCAAATCTGTGTGGCACTTTCCTCAAAAGGCCACCTCAGACATTAACCGACATGGTTCTCATATGATTTGACCAGTACAGATTGTATGGATTTTAAAAGGGACTTTGACCTCTGAGTTTGTTTCGGTGTTTCTTCTCTGGGTAGTCAGCTAGGAAACACCAGCCTCATCTAGCTTAAAGCTAAATGACCAAAAAAGATTGACGTATAAAAGTGTTATGTTTATCCTACTTGCATGATACGCGCGTGTTATGTTTTTATTTTATTTCTTCTCTCTATTTTTAGTTTTTCTTTAAGTTGCACCTACCATGTCGTCTCTGCACCACCCTAAGGTCGACTGGTAGAAAATGCCTAAGGCATTAAGTCCGCCTTTGTACAGTGTTTTTACTAGTGCATAAAGTTTTAATAAATAAATAAATATCATTTATTGGATTTAAATGGAATGGTCGGCCATTAACTGCTGGAGTGTAGACAGATTTTGTAAATACTCAGAAATAAGCTGTAGTATCAAGTAATTTGGGTGGCCTCTTTGGTTTTGGTCTCGGGTATAGCATTGTAGGGGCTCGTAAACTGCGGCTACGGAGAATATTGTACTCGGTACGGTTTTTTCTATGATATTGGGTATCCGTAAATGTCGGGGAATGGCACATCAGTTTCGTGCATGAATTTTGAGATTATGCCAAGGGAACATATCCCGAGGATAAAAGAGCTTATGTCCTGAGAGCATGGTATACCCTTGTGCCAAGTTTTTGGATCTTTTCAGCTGTGAAGACGTAAAGAGGAAAGAAACAGACAGACAGAGTTACCGTCGTCGTAGTTGGTACTTTCACATTCTTTATATTAGTACTAGTGGCCCGCTCTGGCTTCGCCCGGATGGATATTTTCTTTCAAAATTTACTCACATAAAAACCTTCTCTTGACAATAACAAATACAAAAAAAAAAAAAAAGAATTAGCGAAATTGATTCAGCCGTTCACCCGTGATGCCGTGACGAAGTGAAATAGGGATTCATTTTAATATATATATAGATGAATTCTTTTACAATCTTGGGACCCTGGGGTCCCGGTCCTTGTTTGGTAGGCGTACGAGGTGCTGGAGCCGACTCGCAGAGGCCCCGTCAGACATTTCAAATGGAATGGGGCACCAGCCCACGATTATCCCTGTATGCACTATGAAAGTATACCCAATGACAATCCCCGGATAATGCAGAAATATTGCAGAATATGGAAACAAAAGATAAGAGGCTATGGGTCTGAGTGGTTTAGTGGACTGATTACCTTCACTGTCGAAGAATTTTTGGTCCCTGCCTGATCACTGACATTATACATGGCTTTAAAATGGCAGAGGGTGACTTGCAAACTCAATAAATATGAATACTGTTATTATTCTTATTCTTAATGTCCGTTACACATTAAAAGGTCTAGTTCGATCCAGCCCGTCCCTAGCTGTCCTCCCCCCAGCGACGCCCTAAGCCGAGGCCCGTACCCCACAGGGGGTGCCCTTAGCGTGTAGTCTCTTAGTTTATAAGTTTTTTGGCTGGAGGCTTTAATATTATATTAAGGCCACCACTGGCAAGCCCGGTTAAGCAGAGACGAGACGCCTCTCACAAAAGAAAAAAGACATTAAAAGAATAATATATAAAGTAAGATATAAATTACACTTGAAAATTAGCATCATATTGTTTTTGTCTCTCGACAGCAGCGCCTTTAGTTACAGCCACTACCGTTTACATGCAAGCCTAATTGCTGGTGTGGAACTGTTGTACATACAATATCTATTACTAATGTTATTAATGTTTTTAATCAAAGAAACAGAACTGCTGAACTTTTCACTTAATTTTCTTGGTTTTTTGCTGGTCTTGTTATTTCTTTGTTTGTAGTTATATTAAGCGCCATTAGATCTTCAGTCGGTCTTGTGTTTTCGTCTATAGCCTGCCTTATATCGTTTATAATCATTTTAGCATCTATGCATCTATATGTCACCGGAAAATTGCAGACTCCGTGAGATTGTAATAAATCTTTATTAGATTCTCGATGTATCATGAAAACATCGTTTTGTATAAATCCCTTCCAAATTCAATGGTTTCCAATATATCCGTGCCTTATTAAGAAAAAATAGTTTACAATTTTACGCGATATTTTACAATCTTACGGCTTTTGCAATTTTCCGGTGACATATACACAGGTCATCTTTTCACTATATTATGGAACTTATTTCGGTTTTTAACATGATTTATTTGTTACACAGTACGGTTGTACACAAAGTAGTCTTTAAAATTAACCCATTAAGCTTGACTGGAAGAGAATGCCTTGCCTTCCCTTGCTGTATTAAGTCCGTATATATACCACTTCGGTACATACAATTTATATAAATAAAATCTACTTAGTATCTATTACTAACTTGATGCATGTTTTTGATCAAAGAAAATGAAATATTTTGTTGATAAGAATTTGGTCCTGATATTTTTACGTTTGTAGTTTTTTGAAGTGAAAACTTCATTAGGCGCATTGGAATCATGGAACTCGCTTCATCGTCACCGAACGCTTTAGCTTTCGTTTAGTTTTCACTTCTATCGGCAGTCCTCAAAGACTGCCCCGCATGGTTTTTTGCCTTGTGTTTTATTTTATGACCTTTATCGTTATGGGGATTAACCTTTTGAACGCCAGAGCATGAACACATCGGCGTGCCCCCGACGCCAAGCCACAAATTCGCCGTACTTTTCGTCACATATTTGTGACGTTTGGCGTACAGGGCACGCGCTTGTTTGTCATGTATACGTGACAGTGGCGTTCAAAAGGTTAAACTTAGTGAAGGCCTGTATTCAGCCATAGACTTCTTTCAAGTGCTAAGATCATCATCTTAGCACTTGAAAGAACCAGGGTTGCGGAATCCCAGGGTTGCGGAATTTGTTCGAAAGAGTCACCGCGGCCCTGGAACGCAAAGGGCTTTAGATGGAACACCATCCGTGTTCCTTCTAAAGCCCTTTTTTCGGTTTTAGTCAGTAAGAGTCTGACACGCCCTTCCGCTCCGCCCAGAGCGGAAGAAGTCATCTGATGATTTCCCATGCTTAAAAAAAAAAAAAGCACTTGAAAGAAGTCTATGGCTGAATACAGGCCTTCACTAAGTTGTTTAACTATTTGAGTTAACTCCTTAAATGAATGTATGTGTTTGCCATTGTACCTTTGTGTACGAAGTTTTATTTAAATGAGTTGTGAGGATGTTGCAGCAACTGAAAATTTTGACCGGCGGTTTGGCGATCGCATTTGACTGATTCAGTTCGTCTCTCTAAAACTTATTCCGGTAGTCAATTCCCAAGTTAGATGTGTATCGAACAAACATTAAACGCCAATTGGACTAAATGCTTAAAACCAATAGTAACACTGCTTCATTAATACAAACCAATGTTTAACAACTTACTAAACTGAGAAGTTTTTAGCTAAACAAATTCCACGAACAACTGTGAATTTCGCATTGAAATTAATTTTATCACGAAATTCGATGAAACTCTATGATGGTAATGGAAATGAAACAAAAACACAAAATGATAATTGCTCCGTTTGCAGAATACGCTCAGCGAACATTTGGGAAAACACGTACAAAATAATTACACTAGAACCAAATGGGTGTACTGGTGGAATTGTATTTTTTGAAACAACAATGTTTCTGAACTGTGTGATGGATTGTCACGGTTCCAATCAAAATTTATTGACAATAAAAAACTAGTGTACCATCCGAATCGTGTTATCACGTGAAATACGAGTAGTTACGATTTGCTAACGATTGAAAGCAAGTGAATTATAGTGTGCCGTCACGGCATATCATGCGTTATCTTAGGGATGCCTCAAACAATTTTATGTCTTCGTAAATATTATAATCACCCATGATATACAATGTGGAAACATCGATACGCCCTTAAATAAAAACACTGGCAATACCGGTTTATAGGAATATTTTGAAACTATTATAAATTCTGTCACCGAAATTAAAAATACATTTCTCATTACATAAAACGTAAAAAAAAATCAGTCTAGTCAAGGATAGTGACTACTATTCTGACGAAATATTCCAAGCAGTCTGTTGCAGTTAGTGACATTAAATCTGTGATAAAAGACAAGATATTCGTATGAACTAGTATGGCCAGTGTTTTGATTTATTGTCGTATCGTCGTCTCCACCTTGTATAAACTTTTATTTCTGTTTTGTTTGGTATTATGAGCCTGGATTGTGCAACCGCAGGGCAATTGTCTCCCTTCCTCATTCCATTTTTCTCTATTTAAAGCCTAATCCTTTAGGTAGCGGTCAAACTTGTCTCGTCATCTCCTTTTGCCCTACCGCTTCGTCATCGGTACCTAACTGATAAATTTATTCCGCGTTCGTCCCACTCTTTAAACCTTATGAATTGGGTTCAAATAAAGGGCGAATACGGAACAAATTAACTGATGTTTGTGACCCAATTTGTAACTATTTTCGTCTAACCGTAACCACCCTAAAAATGTTTATCTTTTCATCTTTTCCAAAATCAATTCAAATTGCGTCCTCATAACTGTCAACCAAAAACAAATAAAGCAATTTATAAACTGTCACTTTTCATGGCCAACCAATCATTACACGAGTAATTTATCAAAGGTACGTAGAGCCCTATTATTCTGTAAATATTTTATCATTTTAGTGTAACTACAGGTGTCCTCTTTATACTTAGATGACTGTGATATTTATTTCAAACTAGCTCATGCCCGCGGCTTCGCCCGCATGAAAGCCGAACAGTATCCCAAGGGAACGTTATCTCGGAATAATAGTTTCCTATGTCCTATCCAAGAACTTGGTCTAAAAGTGTGGCAAGTTTCATCTAAATCCGTTTACCGTTTAAAACGTGAACAAAGAGACAGACAGACGGAGTTATTTCCGCATTCATAATAACGGCGAGCGTTGGGTGGCTTGATGTCCGATCACCACCAGGCCCGGGTCGATAGCGCGTTGTGTTCCACGCGCGTCTCAAAGAGACGTCAGCATAGGAGACTGAACCCGCTAGGGCCAGTCTGCCAGGGTTACGGAATTTGTTCGAAAGAGTCAGCGCGGCCCTGGAACGCAAAGAGTTTTAAAAGGAACACGGATGGGTTTTAGTCAATAAAAGTCTGACACGCCCTTCTGCTCCACCAGAGCGGAAGAAGTCATGTGATGATTTCCCATCCTTAAGTATAGATTTATATGACAACCCTATCTCACATACATTATATAGCACTTTCATTGGCGTTAAATCGCGGTAGGCGTCATGACCGATTAGATAGTCTGTAGTCTGTCGCTACAGACTTGTTTGGAAAACATTGTATCTCACTGACTACTATCGCAGTAATACAATAGAGGGGAAAGTTTCGCAGAGATACGCGCAGCCGTCTATCCGCGTTATATCTTGACAGGCGTTGTTAGACTCGGGAACCCGCGGGGCCTACCTAGGAGCGTGCTGACTTGAAGGACACATACCTTATTAGTCTTATTAGTGGTGTCCTTCAAGTGGAGGTCAGGTGCGTAGTGCCACGTGTGTCAATGTGGGCGAAGCCAGTGGCGTTGTTGTAATCTGCTTTGTTTCACGCTTATTTTGACGCCATGTTGCTAAAATTCACCCTGCTTAATTTATCTTACTAAGCGGGGTGAATTATTAATGTGAACGAATAATCCTTAAAGCAGTCTCGGGTCCGATTTTGATGAAAACTGGGTCATTAGTTTTGTTTTAATATCGGTTAAAAAATTAAAAAGTGTTTTGTTAAAAATAAAAATGAGCTCTTTCCTTTACTTTGCGATTTGTTATTAGGTTATTACTTCCCAGAGTTTTATCCATATCAGCGACACTTTCACAGCGAATACGTCGATAGTGTGTGTTTTTTTTTCCAAAACTATGGGGTCCGATTCCTGGCTGGGAATATTGATTATTCAGTAATCCAATTATGAAGTTTCGACCCGAGACTTCTTCGAGTATTTCTAGCAATTCGTCATAGTTTCAAAAATGGCCATCCACGCCCTCTTGAAAACGTCACCCTGTGTTTGTATGTCTTGAACCAGTCCAGTTTATTCTGTAAATTCATTATCCGTAGCACTCTTTCAGGAGATCGGAATTAGGTCCGATGTTTGGCAGTAGTCTGACACATTAGATCTCAAGTTTCTTGTCCACAAAAAGCTTAGTCGAACAATCTTACATTGGCAATTTTGCTTTTCGGTTTCCTGCAGTATATACTAAGTAGATTTGAGGCCAGAGTCGCGGAATTTGTTCGAAAGAGTCACCGCGGCCCTGGCACGCAAAGGGCTTTAGAAGAAACACGGATGGGTTTTAGTCAGTAAGAGTCTGACACGACCTTCCGCTCCACCCAGAGCGGAAGAAGTCATTTGATGATTTCCCATCCTTAAAAAAAAGGGAAGATTTGGGAAACCATTTTTTTTTAATTGTCAGTATGGACGTAGAGAGCCCAAATTTTTGCGGATATAATATATATTATTCTTCTCTTATCTAGTGAATATAATTATAAATGAATGTGTATTGTACCTAACTACATATACTTTTGACCCATTTTATTTGAAAACTACATTTTGCCCGCGACTTCGTACGCGCATATACCATTTTTCCCGTTCCCGTAGGAATTTCGAGACGAATTATACACCTAAACCTTCCTCATGAATAACTCCATCCATTGGTGAAAACCGCATGAAAATCGGTGCAGTTTTTTGAGTTTATCGCGAACAGACAGACAGACAGACGCGGCGGAGGACTTTGTTTTATAATATGTAGAGAATGCCTAAGGCGGCTTAATTAAGCCGCCTTTGTACCTGTATGTTGCATGAAGTTCTAACGAAAAGTAAATAAGTTTCGTAGAGAAGAGCCCTTCATTGAGATTATCTTCTTTTGGCTCGCCCAGACACAAAAATCTTTTCAACCTTTTCTTCAAGTACATACCTATGCAGTACGTCTTCAACGAAGTTGATCTGTACGCATTTTTGCTGAAATGGGTCACTTTCATAGATATAATAAAAATATTTCTATAGTCACATTTAGCTTATCTAAATAAATATAATAAAGATGTCAAATGGTTTTTTTGTATGTTTGGAAAGGGTAATCTGTGGAAGTTCTGACTTGGTTTAAAAAAATCTTTCATTGGTAGAAATGTCATGTCAACGTCATAAGGTATTTTTAATCCCGGTAAAACGTATGTTTCTTTTGGGATAGGCATGGGAGCGAAGCCGCGGGAACAAGCTAGAGCAAAGCGGGGTTCTGTATGTTTTTCCATGACGGTCCCGAAGTAGCCAAGATTAACTAGGTACTACAACGACTACGGGAGTACGGAATTAGTTCCGATGTTTGACAGTAGTCTGGCACATTGGATCTCAAGTGTCTCCTCGTCCACAAGATGCTAGAGAACCCGGTCGACCAATCAAACATTGGCAATATTTGCTTTTCGTGCTGCATCACTTGGTAACTCCCAAAAGGGAAATAGGTTTCTTTTTTAGAGTCCGTACCCAAAAGGTAAAACGGGCCCCAAATACTACGACTTCGCTGTCCGTCTGTCCGTTTGTCACCAGGCTGTATCTCATGAACCATGATAGTTAGACAGTTGAAATTTTCACAGATCATGTATTTCTGTTGCCGCTATAACAAAAAATACTAAAAAACAATAAAATTAATATTGAAGGGGGCTCACATACAACAAACGTGATTTTTTGCCGTTTTTGTAGATAATGATACGGAACCCTTGGCCGGTTTTTTTTTTCAAAGATACCTATTTCATTTATTAAAGCTTGAGCCCAAATTTTTGCAGATAATTCTAATAACTATCAGATTAACATATACAGCTCTAAGTTAGTCTACGCGAAATTAGTTTTGTAGACGAAGCCGTAGAGGCGTAGATTAACTTATCTTCTTATTGACTCGCCCAGACACAATACCTTTTGAATGTGATTTTGATCAATTTATTTAAGTAGAATTTCAGCTCATATTTGTTGACCGTTAAATCAACTGTTTAATTTCACGCTTTTGCTTGTTGAATAGGATCTAAGTAGAGGTCGTGTTGAGAAGGTGATGTCCTTCAGAAAGGTTAGGTGCGTAGTATTTCAAAACTACGCGAAGCAAAAGGAGATGTGAGGCAGTGTAGTTTCCGACTACAAGCAATTCATATGCAAGTTTAAATACATTGCGGGGCACGATTGAGCGATTGATCACGTTATACACCGGTAGCCCGCAATGTTATGCAATTTGCATGCCAGCTGGTTGCAGGTTGGATTGCGGAATTTGTTCGAAAGAGTCACCGCAGCTCTGGGAGGCTACTCTCTAAACCCGAAGTCCGTAATTTCGGGCTTAGTTGCGGGCGTATTCTACTCCGTATCACCTACGGACTTACGATTAGTTCCGAACCTGAACTAAGAATGAATGACAACACGATTTGACAGCAACTGTCGAATCGTGTTGTCATTCATTCTAAGTGGTTAGGTGATACGGACTAGAGTACTACTACTAAGCCCGAAACTACGGACTTCGGGCTTATAGACTAGCCCCCCTGGAACGCAAATGGCATTAGGAGTAACACGGAAGGTTTTAGTCAGTAAGAGTCCAACAGTCTTTTATTACTGAGTGTCGTGATTCCCCCGACGTGAAGTCATTTTCTTGACGATGTTTTGCCATCTGTGCCTATCCTTGGAATCGTGAAGCACTTCGTGGAATGTCCAGGGATAAGCGAATTTGGTCCGAACATCTAAGTGGCTTGCCATCGACCTTGCCAGTAACTATTAGTAATTCTAGTTTGTGTCCATCTTTCCTCGCGTAGCTTCTGCCTTACATCATCTGCCCTTATCCCATGTTACTTGGTGTTGGCACAACACGTTTTTTTCTTCCATTCTGTCCTATCAGCCGTCACGCTATCACTTACTCTCTTTTCTTACATATCACTCCTAACAAAATCAATCCATCTTTTCTTTGGCCTCCCTAGCCTGCTCCATTATACACATTTATATTCATAACTCTTTTAGTTACGTGCATTTCATCCCTCCTCTTCACTGGACCATACCAAGATACGCGTTTCTCTTTCAAATCCGTCACTGGCGCCGCTTTTAAACTGCCTCTAATGTACTCATTCTTCACTTTATACATTCTCGATACTCCACACATCCATCTCAACATTCTCATCTCCACCATTAAATAGGTGATGTACGAAAACACTCGGTTTCAATCATCCATAATGTTATGAGGAAACATTGATTTATATTAATCTTGAAAAAGAAAATATTAATCTTGTACAGCCAATAAAGATATTATGAGAGTAGATACTCAAAGGAATTATGATGAGGTCGTTGACTTATCGTTATCAGTGCGATAATCTGGAGATAACAGTGAGTTATAGCTAAGGATTTCCGACGCGCGAACATAATGTATGTCTAATGACGTGAGGGGTGTGTTATCGTGTGTCTGATTGTAAATCTGTGAGCTATCTGATGGTATAGTTACTGGGAACTCGGTGTCGGTAGCAGTCTGAAGTATCAGTGGAGAATATGCGTGTATGCCTTGCGATGTACCACTGCTGTACATAAATTTTAAATAAATAAAATATAAGCCGTTTGTATAGGTACGGGGGATTCTTTCATTATATGGATGAAATTTACCTGATGATGAAATGATAATTCTGCCTATGGTACACGCCACATAAAATTACAATAACGGTCATTGATCCACCTGAATTTATCGATATGCTTAATTCCGAAAACAGAATTAAAGCTGTCCTGAATCGACATCTATCGTGATCCTTTCCATTTTCGTGTTGCCTGT
>NDFZ01005452.1:348691-377683 GCA_002192655.3 Mamestra configurata
GGGATCGCGGGAACGTATGCGACTTCCGCAATCCCCGACTGGGGCCGGCCCGCCTCTGCGGGCCACCTCGCGTCGGCGGGGGGAGTGACTCCCCTCGCTACGTCAAAGAGGAGCGCACGGGAACACCACGCGCCACCACCTCGGGTCCGGATGAATGGGGGGCGACGGACATCCCCAAGTCCGCCGCCCCTGGACCCAGTTAGGGGGGCCGGAAGAGGGCAGCGTAAGCCCTCCTCCGACGCCCGATGCGCCTGCTGCGGGCTGGGAGAGCGGTCGAGATTTCCCTCTCCCTTTCCGCAGCCTCCTTCTGCGCGATAACTGTCTCGCAGAAGGTGTCTCCGCAGTGCATGGCCCAACTTTCGCCTAGCGTATTTCGGTGTTACTGTAGCTGAATACTGGCCCAAACCTAATATTTGATTGACACTGTATTTGCCATCGACACGCTAAGAATCACATCACCTTTCTGCCCTTGCTCCATGTTAGGAAAAAAATACAACACATTTTCTTCCATTCTTCTCTGTCACCGTCACGCTATCATCTCCCAATCCCTTCAATCGCATCCATTTTTTGCGTTTTTGTCCCTTTACAGATATCCACAAATTTATTCTAGTATGAACAAACGATTACGACATACTTCTCCAATCACGACTGTTACTCGACATTACAGTAAACAATTTATAATCGTCAACGTTTCTTTACTGCCGACAGTAAACAATTTTAATCATAAATAAAATCATCTGATGCACTGTCAGAGTAGGTCACCGTCTAGAATTATTATCACTTAACAAGTTATCACGCGAGGGACTTATCCCCAGACGTAGAGACGTTAACGCCACGTGTAGTCTAAGGGGCGCAACTTAATTAACTAAACTTTTCTCTTTATTATTTTGCTCAGCTTCGACTGAGTGAAAAAGTTTTCGGATCAAATTATATTTGATACAGTAAATTCTTGAAATGGACGTTCTTGTTCTTCTTATTTCTAAGATCTTGAGTGGCTATTGTGAACATATTTTCTAAGAACGACAAAAATATCTAAATTCTAGAAATGTTTATCTAAATGTCATTGGTTTCTTTTATGCAATAGAGATTGTTGGAAGATTTGAGATTTGAAAGTGGAACAAATACTCTATTTTGTAATAAAATAACATTGGTCGAGATACCTCTCGCTCACGTGAAAGTTGATAGGATTCATGCTTGTAAAATGAAATCTATATTAGATTAATCTTCGGTAAACGATATAAGAAAATCATTATATTTAAATAAAATTATGAACTACCTTGTGTGTATAAGCAAGTTGTTGCTATGAGATTATCATTATATGTATGATGCGCAAAATGGTTTTGCTGGACTCAGGACTTTCCGCAAACTAAAAAAACCGGCCAAGTGCGAGTCGGACTCGCGCACGAAGGGTTCCGTACATGATCTACAAAAACGGCAAAAAAATTGAGTTTCAGTTCGAAGTATAGGGAACCCCCAAAACTTATTGTTTTTTTTTTCTATTTTAGTGTGAACATCTTAATGCGGTTTACAGAATACTACTTACCAAGTTTCAACCGTATAGTTCTTATAGTTTCCGAAAAAAGTGGCTGTGACATACGGACGAACAGGCAGACAGACATGACGAATCCATAAGGGTTCCGTTTTTTGCCATTTGGCTACGGAACCCTAAAAAGCATATCAATAGAAAACTCTCCTGAAATGAACTAAAACCCTAATGTAAATTATATTACGGCTACACACCTCTTTGAACCCAATAAACTCGATAATAATGTACAGGACGTGCGAAGTTTAGGGACGGCGTCGGATGCCAATCGGTCATTAAATCAATCGAGCGGATAATATGGGTGTTATGTTGTCAATGATGAATAGACATGTCAATTGCCGAAGGGACGTACAAATTTCGTGGATATATTCAACCTTTTTAATCTATGGGACAAGCTTCTAAGTATGTACAAATGGAAATCATTTCCAGGATATACCAATATGACGGCTTGAAAATTCTTGCCGGTATGGTGTAAAAACGTCACGTCTAATATTGACCTACTATAAGAGAGTACAGTAAGCCCTAGGCTTATATTGACAAGAATATTTCCACAGACGATGATAAAACATAACTTGTCAAGTTATAAGTACCCATGTAAAGTTTCACAGAAATTCTGACGTCCTAATTGATGCTAAAATAAATGTGGGCAGGGTTTATATCAAGGCAGGGCTGCTCGGAGCACTTTATTAGCAAAATGTACTACCACAGCGAAGTTTACCCTACCTACTTACCTCTCCCTTGGCTTTTCCGTGAATGTAAGCATCTTTACCGCGACGCAAGTCATCCGGCAAACTTAGGAGTTATGTAATAATGTCATATAACCTTCGCAGGTTGTCTATAGTACAGCCCTTTCTCCGAGAGACGCTTCACTCGCATGGAATGTTAAGTAGATGGAATATTTCCGTATTTTTGCTTTTCTTCAATGTGTTACTTTTGTTTAGATGAAATTCCTTCTGGCAATTTTACTCCAGGGGGTGAAGAAAGTATTCGTTGGATTTTCTTTTTAAGGACTTCTTTTTCGTGTCAATATGCCAAAGTAAGTGTTTGAGTGTTACGGCTCTGAGCATACTTAACAGTATCAACAAAGGATTGTCATTTTTAATTGTATCATTGACGGCATTTGCAAGGGGCTTGTCTTCTTTTTCAGTGTAGGTTTGTACCTTTGTGAACTGTTTTATATTATCAATTTCTTTCTATAGTATCTACGTTGCTGCGCAAATGTGAGGCATATTTTCCTGGTTTACTTTCCACCCTTCTGTGTTACCATTTCTTTTGTTTTTTTTTATTATGTGTGGCATGTTTGGTACATATAAACTCATTATCTCTCTTTTAGTTTCTAATGTTTAAAGGTCTACAGCTATAGGAGTATGTCTCTCAGCCGTATTGTGTTTTCTAACAAATAAGAAAATGATATTTCATCCAGAGGGCTCTTATTGTTCAGAAGAGACTTCATTTATTTTAATGTAAGGCTGTCATGCGCACTGTTTGTTTAGCAATAGTCAGTATTTCTTGCGGCTAGACGATCATCGCACAAAGTACAATGAGAGAATGAACTTGCGACCTAGTATTGTCATCATTTAGTTCTGAATCAACATGATTTACCTGGATTTGCGAAACAGTTTTCTGTATTTTCTTAGAAATTACTCCACAAAGTGGGGTGGGGTACCTGAGGATGGGTGGCGGCGCCAATGTCGGCCTAGGAAGTAGAAGTGGCGTGACGACCTAGACACCTACTGCAAGGGCTAGTTCTGGGTGGTCCTCGAGAGGAATGCCTGGAAAGATTTGGGGGAGGCCTTTGTGCAGCAGTGAGACAGTACAGGCTATATAAAATAAAAAAATGACCCAACTCCACATAATCTAACCATGTTTACTTTGGACTTTCTCCACTCCTACAGCCATTTTCACTAAACCATCTTTGTTTCTAAGTAGTGTAATCGTTTGGATTTCAGTTTCGACGTGTGGCGCGAGTTCCCCGACCGGATAGTGGGGTTTCCGTCCAGACTACACGTTTGGGATAACACCACCAGCTCGTGGCGATACCACAGCGAGTGGACCAACCAGATCTCTATGGTGAGTCATTGACCTGACTTGTTTATTCCAAATCCTACTGGTAGTTCCAGAGATAAGTGCGTTCAAACAATCAAACAAACTCTTCAGCTTTATTTTCTTACTAGCACTTCGCCCGCGACTTCGTACGTGCATATCCCGTGTTTTTTTTTCAGTTCCCGTATAGCCTATAGCCTTCCTCATGATTGTGGCTATCATAGACAAAAATAATTTTCTAAATCCGACTGGTATTTCCAGACATTAGCGCGTTCAAACAAACAAACTAAATATTCAAAAATAGATATTCCTTATTTCCCTGTAGCAGCCAGGAGGGCTCTTAAAATTTAGCTGTAAAATGCTAATAACAAATAAGTTGTTACACAGAACTGTTCAATATTTCGTGTCGTTTGTGGAATATGTGCATTTATATGCACTAGGCAGGTACGGTAGGTATATTGGAACATTACTGTTAAAACTAGAAATAATTAATACTTAAAACTGGAGTAGGTGAAATAATATTATACGAACGACTACATAATAAGCACAAGAACCTCTAGATAAAGTGGCATATTTTCATCGGTTACAACGATATTCGAAAAGTCAAAAATGCATCGGATTGACATGCGCTACCGACATGACACGAGGGCAATCCTGAGAATTCGGAATTTCGATAAAAATGATTGCCGATCTCTTTGTAAGGGGCACCGATGGCCTGACAAAGACTGGGATTCCGCTGGTCTCACATTCAGTACAGGACCGGTCGATTTGGCGATGTTTTCTGGGAGGCTATTTCCAGCTGTGGCCGTTCGGCTGAAATTATGACAATATTCAGGTACATGACATAGAAAACAAAGAAAGCCACAAAACGACATACCCACGTACCTACATCATTTTATTTTACTTAAAATATACCCTAAACGATATTGTTAGTAGTTCTTAAACTATATTAGTAAAGACACGTTAAAAATAAGAAGAAAAAAAAATAACAAAAGTATGAGTTGGTATAAATAAAGTAGATGCATGTCGTGGTTGTGGCTAAAGGGCTTCCACTCAACATAATGCTGTGCCGTGGAGGACCCACAGCACGGCGCTGATTTTCAATAGTCACCTAGTGTCCACCATTAATGCAGTACCTCCAGCTTGAAAAAACTTACGTCAAAACAATTATTCATCAAACTGCATATTACAATGCGAATATTATGCATAATTCCGGGAATAATTCCGAAATTCCAATATTATCCACAAAGTAGTACAAACACGTAACAAATACAAATTTTAAACACTATCAAATCGCATATTTACGAGGCCAGCTAATTACCAAAAACTGGAGTTTTAATCAGTCGCCATTGCGTTTAATTAAAAAGAAATGTTGATAATGAGTATTCATTACCAGCTCGGTGATATTTTAAATTGTATTTTGTATACAAATGGTTTAATAGTGAGAGTTATCGGCGGTAATCTGAGTTCGGTTATCAATCATGGCCTGGATAGAACAGGCATTGGAAGCCGGGTTTTTACTCGCTTTGTGACCTGCTTAATATAGTTTTCTTTACGTTTTCAGTGTAGGCGACTGAAAACATTATTTATAAAACTGTAAATAATCTCAGTTTAGAATTTACTTGAAAATGCACTTAAAACTCGACTGCATTGAAACTTAGCGGTACTGGTACTTATGTTAATGTAGGTAGATTTTTATATCAAAGCAAGGTGGGCCTTATTTAGAAAAAAAATAATAACGGGTTGCACTTCGGGAGTGCAAGTGAAAACTTGAACATTAACGTTGTGTATTTTTTATATTTTGGAATGGTTAGGAAATAATTTCGCACGAATTGATTTAATTAATCAGTATAAAAGTACTATCATTTATGTGGTAAAATACAATATTCATTGATTGCGCTATCGTACATAAACATGTCAATTTTCAACAATTCAGAACTTTCCCTCCGTCTTACAAATTTTCGATCAAGTAACGTGTCCTGACGCGAGTTTAACATTTTTTAACCCATCCCAAAAAGTGTACAACGCCGCTAAAGAAGTTTTCACTTCAAAATTACACGCCCGCGTGAAAGTCTTAAACCTAAAAGAACATTCTATGTGCTTTTCCAGACTATAATCTATCTCTGACATCATATTCTGTGAAATTTAATTCAGATTCGTACAGCCGTTCTAGCGTGATTGAGTAAAAAACATTCATCCAAACTTTCGCTTTATTAATAGTAGGAACATTACTATTTGAATTAACAATCTGTATTTAAACTAACAGTAAGATGAAACAAATGATAAACGCGGCGAAAAAAGGACAAAAAGTGTGGCGAACACGGAAAAATAAAAATTAGGCGAACGTGGGCGAATCCGGAACAAATCCTATTGTTACATAAATCATCAAGACGACCGTTATACCGAAACCAACAACTTTATCAAGCGCAAGTTCGATTGTGTATGGAGTACTCTAGCTCTCATCTTTGGGACGGATCTGTCAGATTGATGCCCTTGAGTCTATTGAGACACGAGCCAAGAGGATCATCGGCAATGACAGGCTCCTCGAGTCGAAGCTGCAAGGTCTTGAGCAACGACGCCAGCCGTCGGTTTACTATCGGTTGCATTTTGGGGAGTGTGCAACGGAAATGCATAGTTTAATTCCGCCAAGCTCGTTCCATCATCGGACCACAAGACGTGAGGCGATGCGCCACCGATAAATGGTGGACTTCTTATCCACACACACAAAAAGTTTTGGGAACACATTCATTGTGCGTACAGCTAAGGAGTGAAATTCCCTGCCGGAGTCTGTGTTTCCTGATAGCTCCAACCTGGGAGTCTTTAAGTCAAGAGTGAATAGGTTACTTCTTGGCAAGCGTGCTTCATCTTCGACCACATCATCGTCAACATCAGGTGAAATAGTGGTCAAAAACGTGTAAAAAAATTGGTTGTCTCTAAAGTCGGTTTACGGACGATAGTTTAACGTGACAACATCATAACAAAACATTGATGAAATGGTCGTAACGTTACAATGAGCGTAACGTTACAATGAGTCATCCTTTTTCGTGCGTGCAGCCGGTGTTCATCGATTTATTAGAAGATGTCACGTCAAAAAACAAAAAAAAACAAGCAGATACTTAAGATCCAAGTCCCTAGTCCCTAGCAACCATCCAATTGTCTCAATCACAGTTGCATATAAATATTCATTTGAGCAATCAGCATTTGTTATGGCCATTTACCAATGAAGCAATCTTGTGGTCTTCGTCAGGGGTCAGACGCTATCTTGTGTAATTGAGTGGCGTTGTATTAATTTAAAATACATTCAAGCTATTTAAATACTCATACATAAGGGGTTTGAATTTTGAAGTGATAACTTCTTATGGGAGGGTAAACTGCTTCGTAACGTAACGCGTTACGGCGCCAGTCTGTCTGGCTTCCCTTTCTCTCACGCATACTGCATCGGTAGGCAGGCTCTTCCTCTCTCACTCTAAACACCAACACAGCGCTAGTCGTATTTCGGACAGACGCTTCCCATATTAAATAGTTCAACTTAGATTAGTTTAAGTTATCACTTCTGTCGGGCGTCCCGAGACGCACACGTTTTTTTTTTCTTAGGAAGCTGGCATTATCACCACATTGTCAGTTTGAAATTTTTGCAGTATCGGCGCACAATAATGGCTATGTGATATAAATAATTAACCCAAGTATTGAGATTCGATGTTCGACTGTCCAAGTTGGTCTCTCGTAGGATAAAGGTGCTCCCCCACTTGGAACATTCGCCTTAATGTAACGTTACAGAGTCAAGCATTACATCAGTGAGAGAGGAGAACTGAGCATTACAGTGGGCAACTTGATGATACAATGTGTAAAAGCGAATCTGAAATGTCACATTACAGGCGCATGCTCGTCAAATCAGGGAGGCAGTACTGTAATGTAATGCTCAAAATCGAATCTGAAATGTTATATTACAGGCGTACGCTCCAGGTGAGGGACCACCTTTAGACATAAATTAAGTTAGTCAAAAGCCTAAGCAAGCTTTTGGTTTGACAAAGACTTCATGACAAATCTTAGGTTGCACTAGCCAAACTAAGAGCGCCAGAGCTTCGGTGTTTGACACTAAAATGAACACCATACGTGTGTTAATTTTAAAACTTGCTTGATAAACAAAGCGTTCCGGGCTCGCGGCGTGCGCGCGGACAGGGCGCTGTGACGAAATGTATGACGTATGTCCGCGCGCCCGCAAACTGTTACCAAGAAACGCTAACGCAACGTTAACGTCGTGTTGACGCGACGTTAACGTTTGCCACTAGAAGCTGGCGACGTCGGAGAAACGCCAACTCTCGTAAAACGCCAGTGGGATAGCGACCTAAGTACATTTTGTTCCTTTGACGCCATACACTTCATCTTGGCAGCGTCCGCTTTGTATATCAAATTCCTATGAGTTGAGGACGATTCAATAACAAAAATGTCCAGGATATGGTATGTAAAGTGTCGCGTTGCCGAAATATTTGTAGGCAACCGATCTCGGCAGCAAAAAATGCCAATATAACCCTGGACATAATTTGATTATTTCGAAATTGTATGTTGACTAGCTTCACAAGCTTACTGATATAATATCTCGGAGATTTTACACTAAGCTAGAAATCACGGCGTGTTAGGTATTTATCGGTTTTCTCGTCTCTGGTAGATTTCTTCATTAACCCATGTAAATGCGCCCTGAAAACTTCAAGAGTCGAGCGACATCGGCCATATTGAAAGTTTATTGCATGCAAATTAGGTTTTTAAAAGGCGCTGATGAATACTAAACCCTTTTTAACATTTTCGTTTTCTCTCTCTTTTCGCTAACCTAGTCTTTTTTCCATTATTTGAGATCGGTTCTTCTCACATTCTTCGCCAAATGTGGCTTTTTAGCATTTGTTAAATCTATACTTATATAATAAAGCTGAAGACTGTTTGATTGAACGCGCTAATCTCTGGATCTACCAGTCGGATTTGGAAAATTCTTTTTGTATATGATAGCCACATTCATGAGAAAGGCTATAGGCTATACGGAACGGGAGAAAACGGGATTTGCGTGCACGAAGTCGCGGACAAAAGCTAGTGGTATTTATAAAGCTCCATAGGTAATCATGGGAAACAAAAATGTTGTACAACTTTAATGTTCTTGTTTGCGTTGCGGTAAACACTTGATGGTAGTTACCGGCAACATAAAATGTTATTGTAAATTAAAAACTTATAAATTCAAAACTCAAATTATACTATATATTAATTAAATAATATAATATTAAAATATATTCAAATTATTATTACTATTTAAAAAAATATAATATTATTAATGAATTATTTTAATATTAAACTTCGACCACAACATCGCTTACCACCAGGTGTAATAGCGGTCAAACGAGAACCTTAAAAATAATATATTTCGACATGTTTAAACAACTTTTGAATACGAGGCTCTGTTCTCAAATAACGAAAGAATTGAGATCAAATAGTATCAAATGTTTTATAATGATCACAGTGCACACATGCATGACCCACTGGCCAGCTATGCGACCTTCGCGTGATTGTTCCAACGAGATGAAGTGACCGGATGATGTAGGTACCTACACTGACATTCATACGGGTTGGATCCGTCCTATGTTTTGTGCAACGACAAAAAAAAAACATGGTTACTGATCAAAATAAGCAACAGCGCCAGACTATGTCTTTGTAAAGACAACGGACTTTTTCGGAGAATTTTGAATGGCTAAAAAAACCAATACTTCAGTACCAAGAATTCGGGGATAAAAAAATATGTCAAGGACTTTTGATCGATGTTTGATGTACGCAAGTACAGGAAATACGAGAATATGGTGATGACAGAACTTCTAAACTGGATAGAGTAATCGTTGAGTGATCATTCGCAGCATTGTATAAACATGCAAAATTTTCAATGTTCAACCAAATTAATTTCTGTTGGACCGCCTAATATATGTAGGTAGGCTAACGGCCGGTTTCAATAACATATCTATCTACCGTTGCCCAACTGTCAAATTAGCTACCAACAGTAGCTAGAACGTCATGTTTGCCTTTCAAACATGACGTTTCAGCTACTGTTGGTAGCTAATTTGACAGTTAGTAGCTAATATATATATATATATATATATATATATAATATATGTTATTGAGGCCGGCCGTTAGTAAAGACTATTTCCGATTGAAACTTGTTATTAATGACCTGTGTAGTGTTATCATTGTCGATGTCTTTATCAAAAACAATCAAAGACAGAAGACAATGTCATGCTGTCAAAACACTTTCATCCAGAATTTCAAATCAATCATCCGACCGTCCCAAAATTTTATATAAAAAACCAAAACCCAAAAAAAACCGCAAAAATGGAAGATTTTTTCAACAAACTCCAAAAAGACGGAAAGAATAGTGTCGACACCCTAGTTAAATGGATGAGCGAATCGAGTATCATCGAGGTTGATACGACTAAAGACAGTAACTATAGTGAATCAAACAATGAAACGTACAGTGAAATCGAGAAACATTTTCGGACTCTTTTCGGTGAATCTCGTGAAGACGACAAAGTACCTTTAGAGGAGTTTAGAAGCGTTCTCACGAAAATTGCGCAGGATCAGAAGAAGGGGATCGATGAATTGACGCAGCAGCTTGCGAAGGATGGACCGAAAGTGATCAAGGCTGCCATTGCAGGCGTTAGCGCTTTCAAGAAAGAAATTATGAAAGATGACTGAAAGGTTTTGAAAAAACTGACGGACATGTAACAGATATTCTCAACAAAATATACTTCCTCAATCAATCAATAGTTGCTATTTATTTCGGTTACCTACGCTTCCGGCGTCATGGAGTCGCTGTTTAAGGAAACATGCGGTAGCAAACAGATCTTCGATCAGGATTCCTGAAAAGTATCAATCTGCTTTTCTACACGTATCCAAGAAAGGACATTTTCGGCTAAGTGCAAAATATTGCTCAGTAGCAGATAAAAGGGCATGAACTAACCACGATCCACTTGTCTGCTATGCGACCTTCACGTGATTGTTTCAACGAGATGCGTCTGGAGGAAGTACACTCGCAAACAAATGAGAGTTTCTGTGCCAAACAAAACTGCCTTGTATGGCGAGATGATGCATCGTAATATGATAATTCAAAATTATAATAAAGCTGAAGAGTTTGTTTGTTTGTTTGAACGCGCTAATCTTATTTCCAGTCGGGTTCGGAAAATTCTTTTTGTATATGATAGCCACATTCATGAGGAAGGCTATACGGGAACAGGAAAAAACGGGATATGCGTTTACGATGTCGCGGGCAAAAGCTAGTCATAGAATAAAATGAAATCAATCCAGTAAGTATTTGTTTCACTGATTGTAGCGATCAAAAACTTCAGTCACCTAAAAATAAAATCACTCTATCAAACATTCCCGTCTTAACTACAAAACTTCCATTAGAAACACAAAACTCTTAACACCATCAATTTAGACACATACATAAATTAATGAGAACTCACACTTCGCTTGATTGTGATTTACGAACCGACTGTACTGTACTGTAGGCCGCACATTACTGGTAACTAACCGGAATAGAGATAGAATAGGCCGGCTGCAGGTCTATTTCGTGCAAATCTCACCGTGAAAACTTAAATGACGTGAGCTGTCAATTCCTAGCACTGGTGGAATTACAACTCACTTCACTTAGCTGTGACTACCTCACTACTAACTCATTTAGCTGTAGTGCTAATCTGTTAAAATCTCACCGTGAAAACTAATGTGAAGTAAACATTAAGTGAGCTGTCAATTTATCCAATCAAGGTGAAACAACAGCTGGTCTACTGTGTAATCAACTCACCGTGAAAACTTAAGTGAAGTGAGGTAAGAGTGAGCGGTCATTCCATTCGATGCTTGAGATTGACAGCTCACTTCATATTCATTTTACTTACGTTTTAATGATGAGGTTCTTGCAGAATAGCTCTACTGGCCTCTGATTCGGTCGCAGTTCCGTACTACGCTAGGCCAAATCATTTTCAATGTGTTAGCACAGACTTGTGGTCGACTGTACTATGCTGTGTTAAGTTCAATGATACAATTGAGTCAACTGTTTGTCTTGCTGAGAGTTGAGACCCAATTGTGATAAGGAATTTTAATATTATAGGATTTGTTTCGGTGAAAAACTGCTTGATACTGCGAAATTATGTTCGATTTCACTGTTTTTCTGGACATTTTAATAATAATAAATGTTTTAATAATAATACATTTTATTGATATACTTAGGACTAGATTACATTGCACGGTTGAGTTACACAGGTATACATTTTTTCTAAATCTAGTTAGTGGGTGCAGTACTGTTCTTCTAGATAGGTTACGAGGTAACCTGTGTTCTCTTGCGGATTTCATAATTCCTGATTAGATCAAGGAAACTCCGAGCTTAGCCCTCTCCATTGCCCTTTGGGTAGCTTTCTACTTCCAGATAAGTACAAATATTAACTAGTGTAGTTAAAGTGCTTAATATCGTGACATTATGATCGATTTTGCCGCTGATAACAGTTGTTATCACTGATGAAATCTTCGACAATATTATAGATTCAAACCTGACTTTTTGTATAACTTGTTTTGAATACACCGAGACATCTTTACCGACATTTAATCTGTGATGTTACAACGAAATAGTTGTCGTGACAATTTGGACGCGGATCGTTACTATTTTCTTGCAATACTATACTCATAATATCAAAATTAAATGAAAACTGACGAAACAAAGAAATGAAAAATAAAGAACAACGGGTGCCGGCAGAAGTGAAAACTTGAACATAAACGTTGTGAATTGAATTGAATTTGCGGATATAAAATATATTAATTTTGCGGCAGTCTACTCTCCCTCCGTCTTACGAATTTTCGATCAGGTCACGTGTCCTTACGGGAGTTTAACATTTTTTACCCATCCCAAAAAGTGCACAACGCCGCTAAAGAAATTTTCACTTAAAAAAAACATATCAGCTGTTCAGTCATCTGTCAGCCACTTTCCGTCCACTGCTGAACGTAAGCCTCCCCCAAAGAGCGCCAACCATCCCGGTCTTGAGCAGTCCGCATCCATCCGCTGCCAGCCACCTTCCTCAAATCATCGATCCATCGTGCCGCTGTTCAGTAAATCCTTCAAATTTGTCAACAGTCGAAAGTTATTCTTTAAACAAGAAAGCTCAATTTAAATATACAAGCCGTAACATTGTGAATGGGACCAAAATCAGACCACATAGCAAACACTTGCAAACAATAGTTGTAACGAGTCACGAAAGCAGACAAAGTCAAATTAAGAAGTTTGAAAGTGACGAACTGCTTGCTCAAAGCGAAAAGTTGGAAGATGTAACCTTCGATAAAGTTCTGTTTGAATTCGACTCGATTCTTAATTTTGAAACTTTTTTATTCAAATGTTCCTCGCATCGGTGACGGGACTGGCTAAATGAGAGTAATTTATTTTAGGTGCTTTAAGGATTTGAGCAAATTGGTGTTATCAGAAGTTTAATTCATGTTTGATTTTTTTTGGTTTGGCCATGAGGAGCTTGTGGCTAAATACGAACAGCCGCTCCGAACGATTTTCAAGGTTAAGTGACGCTTGTCGAGGTTACAAACACTAAGCCTTTGCTCACGGCTGTCATTTAAACATCTTTTACGGTCGTTAAGGGTAGCCAGAAGCCAGAAAATCTGACAACAGTCTTGCCAAAGATAATTATCCAGTAACTGGGTTGTGAGGTACAGGTAGGCAGTCGCTTCAAGTAAAATACTGGTACTCAGCTACGTCCGGGTAGACTAGAAGCCGACCCCAATATAGTTGGGGTCCATTTTCCTGGTTTGGCCATGGAAGAAGGATGAATCAAAGGCAACGAACAAATGGTATTTACTAGGCAGTTTTGGGTGTAATCTCAGGTGCGTTTTACTCGCAACCTATGTGCATGTATGATCGAATTTATGAACATAGGTAAACAATGTTGATGGCGTTCTGTAATGACTGCCATTTTTTTATACGAATGGGAAAGCATCAAATGACTTCTTCCGGTCTGGGTGGAGCGGAAGGAAGTGTCAGACTCTTACTGAGTAAAACCCATCCGTGTTCCTCCTAATGCCCTTTGCATTCCAGGTCCGCAGTGACTCTTTCGAACAAATTCTGCCACCTCTGTAATGACCGCCTACTGCCTCAAGTCGTGAGTTTATATATTGCAAGTTTCTTTCAGCATATGCTGCATATGAAGTCATGGTTGACAAATAATGATGATGCCGGGACAAATATAGAAGCTTACAGCTTTAGTTTTGCGAAGAAAATGATTCGAAGGCAATGTTTATCACTTTAGATTGGATGTCGTCCAATTTTTTAAGATTATGACTCCAATTTTGTCTGTTTTTTTCCTGTTGCTGTAATTTTGGTAGCATGGGAACAAAACTTTTCTGAGTAGGTTGAATTATTGGATTTTTTTATAAGCTTATACCTACGACACAAAGATAAAGGAGAACATCGTAAATATCCCAGAACAAAAAAGGTCGACCATCCTTTACTGAGTCCGCGTGCTTGATTAAACTAGTAGTGGGCGAAGCCGGTCCACCCCCGAGGCGGTAAAAATATAAGCCCCCCACAGTCACGCAGAAAATTGGAGAATGTAAGACACAAGAGCGAGCCAGGCGAGCTCAAAAGTTTAACTCTTCGCCTAGTAGTGTTTTCGTTAGACCTTTTGTATAGAAATACAATATTTTGACATCCCTTTGGTTTTGTTGCAAGTAAAATTTTTGTACAAAAAAATACGACCGACTTCCAACTCAAAACACTACAAAGTATAAAATAAATTAAATTCCGGTAGTCGATATTTTTAGTTTTGTTTCTATGTTTTTGACACCGACTTCCGAAATTAAAGTTATTCTCGTTACTTTTAATATTTAGTGTTTTTAGTTGGAAGTCGGTTGTATTTTTTTGTTAAAAAGTTTTTATGTTTCTTTTCTTAGTGGTCACCCATAATGAGTCAGTCTACACGACGTCTTGGACGACGTCATCGTCCAAGTACGCAATAATTACATCATCGAAGTATGCGAAAATGCTCATAAAATAAAAACTACCGAGCCGAACTGAATTAGTTTTTTACGGGACCAAACGGTAAGTATACCTCATCGAACTAAAAAATCGGACACAGAAATCGGATCAGAAACCTCGAAGTAATTGGAATACATATATAAAACATACCAACCGAATTGAGGACCTCCTCCTTTTTTGGAAGTCTGTTAAAATCTCAAAGCATATTGAAACACTTATCACAGTTTCCATAATTTCTCAGTAGCAGCTCGAAGTTTGGAAGTTGGTGCTGTGACACACCCGTGTCTCAGAAAATACATTAAACCGTTGGTTGCGTTAGATCTTTCTCCAGTCGTGTCTGATTGCCGTCCTATCTGATGATGATAGTAATGGAAGAGGGACTTAGTTCATCTGTGTTTGCGCACACACTTGTGCACTATAGTATCTCCTGCAACGATGGCCAGTACCAATAGGTCAGTGGTCCATTTCCCATAATAAAACCGAACCTCTCTCGGTTCCAGGTGCTGACGGGCGCAGCGTTCCACCACAAGATCTGGTCGTGGTACTACACGTACAAGATGCCGGCGGAGATAAGGTCCTGGGTGGACGACAACTTCAACTGCGAGGATATCGCCATGAACTTCCTCGTCGCTAATGTCACTAGGAAGGCGCCTATCAAGGTTTGTAGATAATGGGTGCTGTAAGACAGGAGATGAAGCAGTAATGCTAGCGAAGAAGGAGGCGGGCCTCGCGAGGGAATGACAAGGCCTTTGTTACATGGATTTGGAATGTCATAATTATGTGGTGTGTTGGGGAAGTAAACAAAATAATTTCAGTATCCCAATGGAATTTAATTTTAATTTAACTAATATGTGATTGTATTTTTAATGACTTAAAGTAATATATCAAACACTTTGTCAGGACATTGCATCTTATTGTTCTTTATTTTTTTATTTATTTGACATACATTTTTTTTTAAATTTAATTTATGTTGATTTTGAGTTAATATTGTGTTAAATTATTATAATGAATGTTAAGACTAGAAGAATATTTGGACCAATGTGGAATTTAATTTTAATTTTTGTGTTGCCTACATATATATTGTTTAAACCACTAAGTTTTCGACACAAATGTAAATTTGTTGAAGAAGAAAATAAATAAATAAATATCCCAATCTGGCGAAAAAAAAAAAGAAAAACTAAAAGCCAAAAAACTCGTTTATATCCGGATCTAACAAAGTTACGAGGTTCATTTGTGCTCTAAAATTCTCAGCATATGAGACGCCATCAATGTACTTAACATCATTATTTCGTATCATGCTTAGTTAAAGCGTATTTTTTTTTTTTTCTTAATATCCGGATGGAAATAGGACGACTTTCAAAAAAATATTACTCAAAAACTAGACTGGGTAGCTAAATGGCGATACGAAATCTCGCTTTTAAGTGATTATTTCTATCAGTTTATCTAATAAAAATGTGATGTCCGAAAGATGGGCTTCATAAAACACTGTGCGGCGCCAGTAGTGTCGTCATCTGCAACTTGCAGATCGGTGTCGCTATAAACATATGATGGATGGTTGAACATTGGTGAATGACAAGATCAGAAGGCGCCTATCAAGGTTGTTAAGATTATTCCTTTAGTGTGAAGAAGCATGTGGATAAAATCTAGTTGTCAGTTCATAAAGGATGATGTATGTTAGACCGAGCCTGCTTCAAGCCGTGCCTCATAAGTACGGGTCACCAACGAGACAATACGAATGTATTTGAGTTAAGGAACCTTTTTGGGACCAAAAGGCTAGGTTTTAAACTTAAAAAATTAATGCCGTCGTTGGTTCTTACTAGAGATTGGCTGAGTGATGATTTTTCTGTATCAATGACTGCGTGACAATGACAAAAAAATATCGATGACGGGAACAATGACAAAATCATCAATGATTTTTGTTTGAGCACAACATCACGGGCCACGGCACTTCAATTATGAGTAATGAGTAGATGCTGAAATGATCGCGGAACTGTGTAAAGGCTTAGTGACTTTATCGTTTGTTATTTAGTAGTAGGCTAGGCATGGGACGACTTTGTGAGTTAGCCCGCGAAATTATTTTTTCTTATTTTGCGACATTCATGTCAGTGTATATATCTATTGATTCATAATCATGGAAATCATCAATTTGTTTTCATTAGTGATATTTGCTACAAGATAATTAAGATTATTAAGTACCTATTTCATGGCAATCTGGCGTTCTTACAATGCTTGGCGTAAAAACTTGGTTGCGTAAATACCTTTCCTACAAGTAATATTCCAATCTTACCTTCATGCTTTTTCCAGGCTTAGGACTGGCAATCCGAATCACCGAAGCTCGCATTCAATTCATTGTCATTCGATTCGAGTAATGATTTAAAAGCATTGATGATTTTGTCGTTGTCATTGCATGATGAAATGATTTTAAAATATCGATGATTTTAACATGTGACATGATATCGGACTCATCTCTAGTTCTTACTGGTGTTTTTTTTTTTTTTTTGATTTATTGGAGTGACTACGACAACGATTCGTGTAATAATGCCAATAATAATTAGTGTGTGCAGTTACAAATATAAGGTTAGGCTCCCGGCGCCCTGCATATCTTCTCGTTATAAGGCTTGAGCATTCTCCCGGTCAACAAGGTCGTCTTTCGCTTCCTCAAACAAGGTCTTCCGTATTTTCCCAAATCTTCTCCTCTGTCTTCTTGTAATTTTCCGTCTTCACAATCTTCCATCAGTAAGAATGTTCATGATTAATTTAACTGCAGACACCTCCGCTTTCACGTATGTTGCAAAATTTTAATTGCTGCCTAAGGGTTGCCATGTATTGGAGTGATGTAGGCAAAATAAAAGCGAACTATTCAGTTCAACGATTCGTGTAATAATGCCAGTAACAGTGTGTGCAGTAACAAATATAAGGTTATGCGAGCCGCACACTACAGGGAGTTGGCGTTGGTTATACTGCCTACATTAACTTTTGTCTTTTCTTTTGAATACGTAAATTTTTATTCAACTTTATTTATTTTCAAATTCCAGGTGACTCCCCGCAAAAAGTTCAAATGTCCCGAGTGCACGAACACAGAGATGCTGTCAGCCGACGCTCGCCACATGTCGCAGCGCTCCTCGTGCATCGCTCGCTTCGCCGAGGTGTACGGGCACATGGCGCTGCAGCCCGTGGAGTTCCGCGCGGACCCGCTGCAGTACAGAGAGACGGGCTCCGGGGTGCCGCACGCTTACCCCGAGATAGGCTCGCTCTAAGGTAAGGTTGGAGGGGCCCTCTTGATTGTTGTAAACAGTAGTGTCAATTTGGTGGTTTGTACCAATGTGTTACCATGTCATTTGGTGGTTTGTACCAATAGTTTACCATGTCATTTGGCGATTTGTACCAATAGTTTTCCAAGTAAAAGTGTCAATGTAAAAAGTGATAATTATGCTTTTAAATATTGGTTTCTATTAAGAAGAAAAAGTCGATAACTGAACGTCCTAGGTGTTTTTGTGAATGCGATAAAGCACTGCGATGTAATAGTTTTACAACAAGGTAGGGCCTCATTTTCAACATAAGCAAGTGTTGAGCAAGTCAAGGTTGATTCAATGTACTGTATCTACTTGTACTACATACGGTTCGAAATCGCTTGACTCTTCACTTCGTTTTGACAAATATTGACCTGCTATTAGTCTGTAAGGTTACCCCCAGTCACTGATTCATAAATTATTGTTATCGCAATACGTTATCGTTTTACTCACTCACCTAAGACGATACGATCAGTCAATAAATCGATCAAATCCCAAATGTTTTGGTTACCTAACGTTACAAGGGATGTAATACTTCAGCCCGGCAAAATAGTCGTTAGAACCAAGAGCTTTCCATGTGAATTTTATGTCATTTGCAGAGGTCGGAATTAGGTACAATTATTTATGTACTTGCATCGAAATGTTGATATTAATATGGATCTTCCCGGGATGACTAATAGACAATCTTGTGTGGCCAACAATATTACAAATAAATAATTTTTTTTTTCTTTTGTCCTCACAAGCTATGTTGTGCGAACTACAAATGTGGCAACATCGCGCGTGTGCGCATTGGAATTTTGCAACTTTGGACATCCGATGTCGTTGATGTAAATTTGGCAACGTCACGCGTGCAGTGGTTTCAATTGTGTAAAAGTAAATAACTTTTTTATTTAATAAATCTCGGGATTTGAGGCATATCCACTTTATTCTTTTGCTGTATGAAATCAGTGTGAGTACTTAAATAACTCTACCTAATTCCGACCTCTGGTCGTTAGGCAGAAGGTTTAATTTGCAAAAGCTATGCTTAAAACATTTGAAGGTCAAAAATAGGTATATTTGAAATGGTAATCTTTATTTGGAATAAAAGTAACGCAATGTCGTTATAATGATAAATTGTAGAAAGATGTTTGTACTTAAGCATAACATTTCATTGATTTCCGGCCATTTACTGGTCATATAAGTAAAAACTCGTTTTTTACAAAACTTTTTTTTTCAACTGTAATTTATAAGTGTATAGTATTAAGAGGGCCCCAAATGTTAGAATTAAAGGAAAGTAGGTGGTACGGACAATAACAAATTGAATGAAGGCTGTAAGAGAAATAAAAAAAATGGGATTTCGTCCCCAAACCAGGGTATGTAGAGTTAAACTGCCATTATTTCATTAAATACCCCGATATGTCATTATGTACATTAACGGTAGGAAATCTATACTTTCCGGAATAATTTAGCTTTAAAATTAATAAGGATCGATGGTCTATCAATGATGACGATCACAAGCGCTATTGCTGTGCATTAGGTCCTGGGTTCGTTTTCTGGGTCGAGTAAGGGCGCCCGCTGAAATATTTTCAGCCTGAATTAATTTAAACACTTCTGAAAAAGAATGCAAGAGCGAGAGAAACGAGCTGGTAAATGTTTGCACCTCGCCCCGGTTTTGCCAGGAATAATAAATATATTCTAAGTGGCTCATTTGATATTTTTTTAAATCATCAAATAGCAGAGCGGAAGGGAGTGTCAGACTCTTACTGACTAAAACCCATTCGTGGTTCTCCTAATGCCCTTTGCGTTCCAGGGCCGCGGTGACTCTTTCGAACAAATTCTGGAACCCTGGCAGGGGTGCACCCCCTTGTACCCCTCCCCCTCCCCCTCCCCTGGCGCCCCTGGGGTCGAGCGTAGTGTTATTGGTTTATTTTTCATCTGGAATTTCTTAGTATCACTCCGCTGTCATTATTTGAGTCCGGTTAATGTCAATAAGCTATAACTAGGGTTTTAAAAATAACTATTGGAATGTGTCGCTGTAGGTACACTGCTACCTCACTCTTAGGGGATAGGGGACAGGCGTAATGATATTTAAAATTGATTAATTAATTGCTATCGCGGCCAGGTCAAAATGACCAACATTCATCCAACAAGTTTTTCTTGTAAAGAACATCCTATGTTTGGACTGTATAATGGATAAATGATGCCAGCATAAAAAAATAAGATTATTAAAATCACGTACGTTAGGTTATTTCTATATTAATTAGAAAATAGAAAAAAAACGAAAATACTCAATTAACCAAATCTAATTAGTGAACAAAACAAACAGGAATTGTTTTCATATAAATAATACAATTAGTTTTAATTGGCATGACTTATTGTGTCGTAGCGGCATTATAAAACTACAATTTATTGTTTTAAATATTTTCCGCGACGTTTTTTTTTGTGAATGGGAAATTAATCAAATTTGTTCTCCCGCTTTGGAGTGGAAGGGAGTGTCAGACTCTTACTGACTAAAACCCATCCGTGTTCCTCCTAATACCCTTCGCGTTCCAGGGCCGCGGTGACTCTTTAGAACGATTTCGCAACCCTGGCTTATGAAATGTATAGATTTTCTTCCGTAAATGTACAGTCAGCGCGAAAAATATCTACTCAACTGAGTGCATATTTCTCGTGGTCCAAAATCCCTTATCCTTATTTTAAGGACTTGCGTTGTGAGCTTAATAATGCCTTCGGATTATTTTGACGTTTTACAATGTCAAATTATAGAGTAACGGATATCGTTTGTGGTTTTATATTTATTGTTTATATTAAACGAGCTTTTATTGGCGTGAGTGTCTCTAAGGGATTGGTTTATTCGTCTTTTTTCGTTTTTAGAAAATTACTTTCGATTTATTGAATGTGAGTGAACCCATAACTTTTCAATTCTTTTTAGATTTTCCCACTTTTTTAAAAAACAATCATGATTTCAACCTTTTTTTGCTGTACAATTTATGATGTATTTATTTTAAGGTTAAAACAAAACTGGAGAGACACAAAACGCTCGAGCTTTTAAAAAACACGGTCCCTGACATAAAAGCGTCTCAAAAACTCAGACATATCCCCTTACAGAACATTAGCTAGTATTGTATGTTTGTTTCTAATGATTTCATATCTTCTGCCGATATTTATGGATGCGACTGTACTTTTATGCCAAATTAACTTTGCACATTGCCAATAAGTATTTAACTTATATTGTGAAAAATATTGTTATAATTTTTACGACTAGGGTATTGATGATTCATTACTTTTAAAAGTGGTTATCGGCACACTAAAATTTGTTTAAAATACGTAATCATTAATGTGCTCTCTAATTCAGTAAGAATTTGTTAGTGAAGTATGAATTGAACAATACCATTATTAATGAGAAGGTTTTTTTTGTGTGTTTGCTTACATTTATCTTCCAACTACTATTTAAAAGAAAAAAAAAAATCTCGAAAAAAAATATTTGTAAACCAGGTCGTCTCCATAAATATAGGTTTAAAAGATAACCTCGTAACTTGCCATTCCTTTTAACAGTATAAAATATTTTTTATCTATGACAATAAGTTTGTAAGTAGTTAATAGAAATCCCCAATTGGTTTCATGTCAATTCTTACTATTTAATATTGATGTATTTTTCTAGATGTCTGCCAAAATTGTACGTAATTTTAATTGAAAAAAAAAAACAGTAAGTACAGTCAGCCACATTGTATTGTGACTGACAAAATTATTGCACATTTTTTTTTATTTGTACAAAAATTACTTGTAAAACTCACTCAACTTGTAATACCCCAATTTTGGCAAACAACTCGGATAAAAAAGTAAATGTTTAAATGTAATGCCATCTGTCCTTAGTTGAGTAAAGAAATGATATTCTAAAGAGTTAGTGAAGGTAAAAAATAGTAATATATAGACGTATAGCGAAATAGTCCATCTTAACATATCGGTGCTTGCGCGAAGAAGTAATGTAATTCCTAATAATTTTAAACTGTGTAGATATTAATATTATATGTATGTGAGAAACGCACGATATATAAGTAGTGAGATATAAATAGTTTTTATTAGTGTATAATTTATGCGAATATATGTGTATTTTATTATATTTTTTGTATTTATCGCTTTTTGGTTAGGGCGTAAAACGAGACCTTAACTATTGGTATCAAAATCAAGTACATTGGTTCTGGTTAGCACGATTCTGCAGCCATTTTCTATAGCTATCGAATTGGCGAACCTTTTACGTCTTGTCATTAAGGTGTCGTAGGACAATGCGTTGAAAATTTAGAATTTTGAACATTAATTTATTAACAATATCATTGTATGTTGGATTTAAAAATGTCTCGCTTTTTGATATCGGGAAGGAATTTAAATGTCTTAGCTGTGAAGACGGACAAACTATCTTTAAATAAAATTTAATCCAATGCTTTTACTGCCAAAAGCTGTAATTTTATGTTGTTGCCTTTTTCTGGGAATTGCCAACTTTATCCGGGTTGTATGAACAAATGTTGGTAAAAATAACAATTTGAGTAACCCTCATTGACTTATATTTTTACAAAATGTTTCAATCTATTTTTTATGTGTGACCATTGAATTTTAACAAAATGAGAATTCTACTATTTTTACTTTTATATGAAAACAAAGTTTTCGTAAAATAAACTGCAATAGTAAGTACATATTATTTAAATTATTATGATACGATTCTAAATTTTAATTTATTATCATACAGTATAATTTTTCATATTTTAATGTTTTATTTGTATTCTATTTGTTAAAAAATCGTAACACAATTTGTATAAAACCCTCTGTATCTTATTTATAAGTTTTTTTATTTATTATTACACATTTTTTTTATAACGTGTATGTGTCACATTTCGTGAAATAACGAACAACGTTTAAAATAACAAAAAAAATAATTTTAAACAGACTGAATTTGAAGCTGCTAGTGTAGTAGCTATTGATTAAATATAAATACATTTTAGGTGTTTTCTTTTAAATGTTAGCCAAAGACCTAAACGACTAGTCGCAGAGATGTATTTATTATTTTCGCATTTAATTATTTTAGTGGATGCCCTTTGTCGTGTTGTGTTGTTACCAAAACTGTTAAGCGTCAGACTGAAGAGTAAGGTTTTATGTCATAGGAGTTATGCTAGATGCTAGGTAGTTGGTGACTAGGGGATAATGCTGTGCTGATTCGGAGCGACATTGACGAAAAAAACATTTGCCTAATCAATTTTTTCACCATGTATCCTTTAACGATCATTACCGGTAGCCTTATTGCGTAATACTAAAATGAATGTAATCGGCCGCATATGCTTTGAATTTGACGTTGCAACCGTATTCGATGTTTAACGTTGTTTTAGGTTGAGCAGACGATTCTTTAAATATATTCAGAAGCAATGGATAGGATTTGTTTTTTATTTAATATGGGTTTACTCTTGACTCTAGTCTAGGTCATAGATGACAGAGACAAAGTCGACGATGGAGCGAGCTTACCCAGAAGAAGCCTGTTCACTCTAATTTTGAAGAGATTAGGGTTGTATGCGTTCGGAAACACAGACGCAGGCAGAGAGTTCCACTCCTTTGCTGTGCGCATTATAAAAGACGTTTGGAAACGTTTAGTGCGAATTGGTGGAATAGCAACAAGGTAGGGATGGTAACTTGCAGTGCGTCTAGATGTCCGATGGTAGAAGGGGGCCGGTGGGATGAGATCGTGGAGTTCCTGGACACTCTCCCCGAAGTACAATCTGTAGAAGACCGACAAGCAGGCAACCTTGCGGCGATGAGCCAAGCTGTGAAGCTTGGCATCCACCAGTCTTACGTCGCCAATGAGCCTTTTAGCTCTGTNTTTTTTATTTAATATGGGTTTGCTCTTGACTCTAGTCTAGGTCATAGATGACAGAGACAAAGTCGACGATGGAGCGAGCTTACCCAGAAGAAGCCTGTTCACTCTAATTTTGAAGAGATTAGGGTTGTATGCGTTTGGAAACAGACGCAGGCAGAGAGTTCCACTCCTTTGCTGTGCGCATTATAAAAGATATACATAATGGATTACATTCGATTGTGAAAATGACATTGTCATTTGATTGGTTACACAGTTAGGGTGCTGGTTTAGCGTCATAAGTTAGCTGGGTAATTCGGCCACTATATGTAAAATATATTCAGTGACAGATTCATTCAAATTGTAAATAACTGAATTTAGGTTGCTAGAGTTGTTGATGTATTTTATTAATAATATTCTGTCTTTTTTTAAGTTTTGGTCAGTGTCACTTCGAACTAGCGTTTAATGCAAATCGTAGAATGGTTAGGTTGGCCTACATGAGTGTGACAAATTAAGATGAAAAATAAAAATATTATTTAATGACAACATTATTCAATCTCCTATTTATGTATTTGGAAAATTTCAACCAATGATACAAACAGGTTTTTGAATTAATTTTTAACGGAGTTGTTCTTATTTCATTTTTAGTATTTTTATTTTGGAAAAGTAGCATTAGAAATGTTTTAATTATGTCTCGCAGTTCCCAAGTACAGTTGTGTATAAAAACTTTAGTTATTTAATTATACATAGGGCAGATCTAGCAGTTTTAGTAAGAATGGAATTTAGGAGAATTAAGGGATAAATGTAAAAAAAAAACAAAGTTGTACATATTTTATTGTTGTGTTTCTGACGTTTATTTTTAATTTTATAACCTGTGGGACTGTATTATCGAAACTGAAGCAGCTATTTTTATAAATCGCTTTCGTTGATGTACTGTTTAGATCATAAGCAATAATTGTTTGATTTGTTACGAATGTACTGGGAATAAATATTGTAAATATATGTTGTGTCTACGGATTACATGCATAAATATGTATAAATGTATGAATGTGTTGGTTATGTTTAAGAATAAGTAAGAATTTGGTCTGTTTATCCAACTCTTCAGAATAAGAAGTGCGTTTTTTTATCTGAACTTTGGTTTACAACAAATAAAAGCACAGTTGTTAAGACTGACTGAAACAAATCAGTAATAAGTCACTGATAATTTTGCCTTAAATACAATAAGATCAATAGATACATTCTTTTCAAATTCTTGGACAGAATGATTAAATTGAAAATTCCCAAAAATACAGATTTTTAAAATACAAAAACATGATAAAAAATATGTTTAATATTTATGCATGTGAGTGTACCAATGATTTTGTCCATACGATGTTTGTTGAAATTTTTGTAATAATTGTGTAGATAAATGTGTTAGATTGATGTAAGTACTTAATAGATTAATTTGTTGCGATCATGTACAGCGTGTAAATAGTACATATATACTGTGAATAAAAGGAGACATATCAATTTGTAGAATATGTTTTATTTTTACCTTACTTTGGAGTTGTTTTCCTTCTTGGAAACTAAAATGGGAGAAAAACCTTATGTGGCACGTTGCTTTGAAGGCTTTGGTGCAGTTATAGACTTGGAAATATTAATTGGATACGTGCAATAATTAAATCGGAAAGCACCTGTAAGGTAATATATGAATATCGTTCTGTTTCCTCTGGATGTCGATGAAACTTTGAAGAGACGAAAGTAATCGTTTGAATCTATAAATTCTAATTCAATCACGTCAGACCGGCTGAACGAATCTTGATGAAATTTGGCACGGAGTAGATTATAGTCTGGATTAATATATAGTATACTTTTCATCCCGGGAGTATGTTACCTTGGGATAATTTTCGACATTCACATGGGCGGCAGCTAGTAATCAATAAGTAAAAACGGACACAAGCATTAAGCTAATACTCGTGTCTTCTCTTTTATGGAAGGACCTTTGCCCTGCAGTGGAATAATAATTATAGGCTTAGTATCTGTTTATTCATTAAAAATATACATTCATTACTTTCTTAAATACTTCAGAACAGAATTGCCCAACGAGAGCCTCCTAGGTGTTGGTTGAGACCCGCGGCTATTAAACCATTGGCTGACACGGCTGCCGTACAATGTTTTCAGAGTCCATATCCCACATAGCGACCCTCGCGATACTTGATTGGCTTATCTTCTGGGCTTTCACGAGGTTCTCGTCATGCGGGATGGTTACGTCTACAATCATTGCACGGCAGGCTAGTATTATTATTTTAGCCTTTTGAACGCCATTTTCACGTAGTCATGACAAGCAAGCGCGTGCACCGTATGCGAAACGTCACAAATATGTGACAAAAAGTACGGTGAATTTGTGGTTTGCCGTCGGGGCACACCGATGCGTTTATGCTCTGGCGTTTCAAAACTCATTACAGATTATAGATAAAAAAACAAACCTCCCCACAATATAACACCCCACTGCGAGCACAGCAATGTTCTACAAAAAGGAATCGTAGACAAAAAGTACACAAAGCAAAGACTACCAACTATCGAGCCAGCCAATATTTCTTCCAGCTCAATAATTTAAATTAGGCTCCAATTTTCCTTAAAAACAAAATAAAACTAAAAGGTCTACCGTGCGTGCGACAACATGTTATATAGGGTTCCGCACACGATACCTCTATTTATTTTAGTTGCCCTCAAAGAGCTTTTCCGAATAACTAACATGCCAATGTTTGAGAAAAGTTTGTGAATTGCAAAATTTTACCTTGTTGTGTTTCAACTAAAACACGGTAACTTAGAATTAGTTATTTAAAATTTCTCTTACCGTAGGTAATTGCCATAAATAATAATCATAAAACTCGCTAGCTACTTTAGATTTTCTATTTTGTTTCTTTATAGTTAACCAATGTTCGCTGTCTAAGCAAGTAACCTTGAAGTATCTAACCTTAGACAGCAAACATTTGTTATGGCCAACAATAGAAAATAATTCCCCCTGCAAGGTAAATGTCTCCTTTTTTTCTTTCCGTTCCTTCCAGTTATAGGCAAGTGTATATCAGTCTGGATCTCCAAAAAAAAAAAAAAAATTATATAACATCGACGGAACCCCAACAAATAAAAAGCCGTACAGAATCCGCAGCGGGTAGTACGGTCGACAGAAGAATGGAATTCGAAGAACACGGGATTTAGCGTTGGGATGCGCGAAGCATGCCGGGGGAATAGTTACAGGCATCGCGGTAATTTTATGTGCCGCGCCGTAATTCAAGGGGCAGGGAGTGTAAGCTATTGTTGTGAATACGTTTCACGGGTGAGACTTGAGAGCAGCTGAATGTGCTGTAAATGTGCAGGCAGCTTCCAAACGTTCGGAAACAGGTAAAATGAACATATAGATTCTAAGTTTTCAGCCAAATTACTTGTCATTGTCAAGGAGTCGCGGATCTCAAAACTATCCAACTTCAGCGTTTGTTCATAATTCTATGTAGGTACTTACATAAAGTTCGAACTCTGTATCTCTTTTTGCCAGGTCTCTTTGCTTGGAAGGTAACATCTAGGTTCTAAGACTGTTGCACCCCGTTGTTGTCATTTCATATTTTCACCACACATACCAGAGAACTCTGTATGGTGTCGGACGTAAACAGAATAGTACCATCCCATCACTTCCCGTAGGTGTGGTAAGAGGCGACTACGGGACTCACCAGAGAATGGACAGCAGCATTCTCTGTGCATTGCAACAGCTACACTGCGATCGCCAACCCGCCTGCCAAGCGTGGCGATTATGGCAAAGTCCCCCCCCCACCTTGGGGGAGGCTTATGTCCAGCAGTGAACGTCTTTCGGCTGATATGATGATGATGATGAAACCAGAGTAGGCATCACTCTCCGACAGCGTGTAACTTGACTGTTTCATTCACCTATTATGAAATGTAGGTAAATAGACCATATTATCTTGTGCACATGTATGTAAACGCATTGTTTGTTTTCAGGGTTTTTCATATTACATCACCGTACAAAACATTCCTCAAAAGGGCTCATCTACGATCGAGATACTCCTTAATTGGCGCATTAAACCATATTCAATTAAATAGCAATGGATCGAGCCATACCGAAACAAAGTTAACGTAATAAATCGAACAAATCCGTACTTAACATTCACTGAGTGCGAAACAAACGTAGTATTCTATTAGGCGGAACCGATGCGATCTCCCTGTGAACAAAGCTCCGCGTCCCCCATATATCCGAGCTAGTTTACTTACGACTCCGCTAAACGCATTGTCAGCCACGTCGATATATTTAAAGTGTTGGCCGCAAATCGATGCGCGCCTTTGTAGCCCCCGACAAGTCTCGCATTGTACGCACCAGCGCGAAGGTGTTAATGTCAGACCCCACAAATATGTAGCAAGTGAAAAACAAAGCAAAACGCGTACACGCCACCCGAGGCCGGCCGCGATTTATTTCGCGCGTTACACCAGCCAAACAATTTTAATTAGTATGGTTCAGGTTTAATGAATAGAGACATAAAGCGTGCTGCTGGATTCCGAGAGTTTCGATACCCCATTGGAGCGTTCCTCAATAATTGGCTACTAGATGACGATATTCGTGCGATGTTCGGCATTCGTTCTCTAAGACATTGTTTCGATAAAGGGCCAACTTGTGGAAAGTTATGGGGACCACGTACGGGGAGGCGGTGGCTGTGTGCGGCCATAATAAGGTTCCTTCCATAAAGTTGCATCGTAATGAGGTTCTTAATTTTACGTTAGCGGTAATAGACACCTGATTAACATTTTTATAACGGTCACGTTGATAAATTGTGGAGGGACGCAGTAATTGGTGTGAAAGAAAACACCGTCGGTAATCGTATTCTGCTAAAGCTGAAATAAACACGTTCATCATCATCATCAACTGAAAGACAAAACTGCTGGAGACAGACTGCTTTACAAAAGCCTCTATGATATTAATTTGCCATATTCGCCACGCAAGCGGGTTGGCGATCGCAGTGTAGCTGTTGCAATGCACAGAGAATGCTGCTGCCCATTCTATGGTGAGTCCCTTAGTCGCACACACGGGAAGTAATAGGAGATAAACACGTTATTAGCACTAAAGCCTTTGGTCTAAAAATCTAAAGCTTCATTAAGAATCAAGAGCAAGCGTCCAACAGGCATGATATGAGCCAAGTAGGAACGGCATAACCTGCTGCTTCCCGCGTTAAATACCGTGTGTTGTAGAACTATCCTTTTTTTTTTTTTTTTTTTT
>NDFZ01005452.1:385780-405587 GCA_002192655.3 Mamestra configurata
AAAATGGATCCCTAATTTAGCTACATGGACCGATCCTTTGCGCGAACTTCTAAGACTAAAACTAGGCAAAGGTGTGGATATCACCTCTTATTGGCACGATAAACAAACTCAGGCTTTTAATGGGTTGAAACGTGCCATGACTCAAATTCAAACGTTGGGCTACTATGATCCGTTTGACCGTACCCAAGTCTATGCCGACGCTAGTCCAGTTGGTTTGGGAGCTGTGCTCGTTCAACATGGTACTAATGGTCCCCGAATAATTGCATATGGCAATAAGAGTCTCACAGACCGTGAGAAACGGTACTGTCAGACCGAGAAGGAGGCTCTTGCGTTGGTTTGGGCAGTGGAACATTTTGATATGTACCTGTTTGGCAAGGACAGTTTTGAACTTGTTAGTGATCACAAGCCGTTAGAGGTGATATTTGGACCTGATTCTAAACCGTGTGCGAGAATCGAGCGTTGGGTTTTGCGCCTACAATCTTATAATTTTAAAGTAGTATTTAGCCCGGGCAAGAAAAATATTGCAGACTCACTGTCAAGACTGTGTTCGTATACTAAGTCTCCGCAGCCTTTTGATGATGATAACTATTTGAATCTAGTTGTTGATCAATATCGTCCTGTAGCAATAACTTTGCGTGAGTTAAGGCAAGCTTGTGAGGGAGATTCAGAGCTAAAGTTAGTCAGATATGGAATGTACAACAATATCTGGGACCAGAGTGTCAATATTTATAAGGTCTTTGAACAAGAACTTTGTTTTCAAGACAATTTACTGTTGCGTGGAAATAAAATAGTTATCCCTTCATGTTTGAGGTCAAAGGTTTTAGCAGCTGCTCATGAAGGCCACCCGGGAATTGTAGCCATGAAAATGAGACTACGTTCCAAAGTGTGGTGGCCCAAAATTGACAGAGATGCTGAACATTATGTCAGAGCTTGTAAGGGTTGCACTCTGGTTTCTGCTCCAAATCCTCCTAACCCAATGCGCAGAAGAGAACTGCCTATACAGCCCTGGGTTGATATAGCAATAGATTATCTCGGACCCTTACCTACTGGACATTATCTTTTAGTCATTATAGATTATTATAGCAGATACAAAGAAATCAAAATCACTAAAAACATAGATTCTGCTCACTCCATTAGCATGCTTAAAGAGGTTTTTTCTCGGTTAGGCACACCCGTAAGCGTAACCGCTGATAATGGTCGGCAGTTTGTTAGTACAGAGTTTGAAAATTTTTGCAAAGAATTTGGTATTCAGTTGTTTCATACCATTCCCTATTGGCCTCAGCAAAATGGCGAAGTTGAGAGGCAGAACCGCAGTATATTAAAACGTTTACGGATTAGCCAAAACCAAAAATCTAATTGGCAAGAAGATTTACTCAAATACCTTTCTATGTATAATAGCACCCCCCACTCCGTCACAGGTAAAACTCCTGCAGAACTCTTTTTCAGACGTCAGTTTAGAGATAAGCTGCCTTCCGTTGTAGATATAGAATTTACTGATCTAGGAGCTAGAGACAGGGATACTCTTATGAAAAGCAAAGGAAAAGAATATGCAGATAGAAAAAGGCAAGCAACGGAATCTAATATAGATATTGGTGAAAAAGTATATGTTAAGAATACAGTAAAGGAAAACAAGTTGTCCACCACATTCAAGGATACGACGCACACAGTGGTAAATAAAGAAGGAAACGATGTTGAATTGGTCAATGATGATAGTGGACAACGCTTACGTAGAAATGTAGTACATTTGAAGAGGGTTGAAGGAAAGTGGGAAGTTTGCACAAACGAGAATGATAAATCTTCAGGATATAACGATACCGTCGATAACAATGTGTGTGACAAAAATGAATAAGTTGATTGTTTAATTATTTGATAATTATTCTTGAAAGAAACTGATTTGTATTTGATTATACTTATACGAAATAATGCTATTTTTCTAATTTTGTAAAAGGTAGATGTAGCGTATCAATAAATACCGACATGCCTTGCTGGTGGGGCGAGCGGTGGTGGGGGTGCGGTCGAGTAATCGTTGCACTGACCGCACACTCTCTGCTAGCCCGCCGTGCGAGTAAGACGTGCCCGTTGAAACTAAACTGTGTTGTTTCATTTAATTTACTACGTACCTAACACCCTAACAGTGACCTGTACAGGATCAATTGTGAATACCAAAAAAAATATATATATATCGGCTCACTAAAGACTCTTTTACAAAACAATATTTACAAGACGATCCTGTGTTAATGTCACCAGAAAATTGCAAACGCCGTAAGATTGTAAAATACCCTGCCAGGGTTACGGTATTTGTTCGAAAGAGTCACCGCGGCCCTGGAACGTAAAGGGCTTTAGAAGGAACACGGATGGGTTTTAGCCAGTAAGAGTCTGACACGCCCTTCCGCTCCACCCAGAGCGGAAGAAGACATTTGATGATTTCCCATCCTTAAAAAAAAAAAGATTGTAAAATGTCGCATGACATTGTAAACTATTTTTTCTTAATAAGACACGGATAGCTTGGAAACTATTGAATTTGGTTGGGATTTATTGTTTACAAAACGATTTTTACATAATATACCGAGAAATTATAATCTAATAAAGATTTATTACAATCTTACGGAGTCTGTAATTTTCCGGTGACATAAACAAGTCACTTACAGGCATGCACATCATTCATTCATTAAGTAGATCTAATTAATTATTATAATAGAATTTAAAACAAACAATAATCATAGAATAAACTTAAAATTAAAGTGTAAATGTCCTAAATAAAATAAAACATATATATTATAATCGTTTGTATCCATTTATTATAAATTAAATAGGTACCTATAAAGATTTTTTGTACATACCTTCTGTTAGTTATTGTAACTAACGTGCTTCTTACACTTCTAAAAGTCGTCCTTCACATTCGCTTATGTAACGTAAATAATGAGTTTGTTACCCCACAAAAAAAAACTATTATATTACAATCTTCAAACATTAATCTTCAATCAACAAGACATTAAAGTCGCAACACAATATACTTTATTATTAATAATAAATTCATTGATTAGCTGCATAAGGCTGCATACATAAACAGTACATAAGAACAATGACAATAGTTAGGTATTAGCATGTATTGACGCAAAGATTAACATTATATACAACGCCATAATTTTCGCTGTGAATCAAGCGCAGGTCATCGACACAATCCATGACAGCTACCCTAAGTAGGGGGACCAGCTTGCTCGGAAAATTTTGGATTATTCCTGAAAACACACTTTACAAAAATGTTCATAAATAATGTTTTTTTTTGTAAAACAAAATAAAAAAAAGAATTTAGATGAAGATGATTCAATTTTTTATTGTATTTGAAATAAAAAAAAAAAATCACTTTTTGGCAAAAATGGCGGGTCTATTTCGTTAATTGCGTCACGGATTTTGATTGTTAAGGCTGCAATCGATTCGATTGGCTCCGTATAGACTTGTCTTTAATAAATCCCCACAAAAATAATCCAGTTAAATCTTAAAACACACGATCTGGCTGGCCACTTAACAGCTGAATTCCGTGAAATTTTGCGATCGGGAAATTAGGTTTGCAATAAATTTATCTTTGATGAAAGAATCGACATCTGTCAGCGTGGTCGTGACATTTGCCAGATATAATTTTTCATACATAATTGCCAAATCTTACTCGTACAATACAATAAAATTTTTAATCATTGTCATCTAAATTCTTTGTTTTATTTTGTTTTAAAAAACAAAGTTCTTGTTGAAAAACCCTTTACATTGTAATAACAACGGTTACATGCATTTCGAGGAGTGTGTGTTGGATTTCGATAGTTTAATTCCGCCCAGCCCGAGTACCCTGTTCCATCATCGGACCACCAGTACATGGTGGATATCCCACTCATATACACAACGTTTTGAGAATACTTTCATTGTCGTAAAGCTAAGTAGTGGAATTACCTGCCGGAGACTATTTCCTGATAACTACAACCTGGGGTCTTTAAGTCAGGAGTGAATGGGCTACTTTTAGGCAAGCGTGCTCCATCGTCGACCGCATCAGATGAGACAGTGGTCAAACGCAAGCCTAAAAAAAAAATCATCTCAAAGCGACCATACCGAGACTCCTCCGTACCTCAGAAAGCACGTAAAGCCATTGGTCCCGGCTGTCTTTTCTAGATCTTAGGCAGCCGTTACGGATTGTCAGAAGCCAGAAAATCTGACACAAGTCTTGCCAAGGAGGACAGTGTTATCCAGTTATTGGGCTGTGGATATAATATAGGCGACTGCCTATCGTTCTACGTAAAATACTGGTATACAGCTGGTTTGACTGAAGTCGACGCCAGCATAGTTGGGAAAGGTCTAGACATATGATGATTTAAACTCATCACCCAAGTTTACTTTGTGTACTTGTGTAACTATTGGTGTTTGAAGTACGTACCTAAGTGTTCATAAGTAGGTAGGTTACACGAGTTAATAGTAATTTCTAATTCCGAGTAACTAATTAAACTAATGATTTGTCCCGCTACGAATTCGGTATATAAATAAATATTTAATAATCTCTGTATATGGGAATTCGCTTACGTTTAATTAAATTATTTCGCCAATTAATTTTCCTGGATGAGTATAGTCAGGGAAATTTTAGTAGGTACCTGCAGATTGAATGTCAATGTCCGTTGACATTATCATGCCATTTGAGGACAAAGAGGACATGCAACAAAGCCAAAAAGTGATATTACTTGTTGAAAAGTCAAAATATTTGGGATTGACCATGACTTCGAGACTTTTCGGTAACTGATGTCTATGACTTACGACTCTTGTTTTTTTTTTAAGGATGGGTAATCATCAAATGACTTCTTCCGCTCTGGGTGGGGCGGAAGGGCGTGTCAGACTCTTCCATCCGTGTTCCTTCTAAAGCGCTTTGCGTTCCAGAGTCGCGGTGACTCTTTCGAACATATTCCACAACCCTAGCAGGACTTACGACTCTTACTGACTAAAACCCATCCGGGTTCCTTCAAATCCCCTTAGCGTTCTAGGACTTCTAAAGCCACAGTAACTCTTTTGAACAATTCCGCAACCCTGACAGTTTAGATCCACTGCCAGGGTTACAGCACTAGGTAGTAGATGATAGTGTCTACGGTTTATTTATCTAGGTGACGATTATTTCAACCACATTTACCATGGTGGAAATAAAGGTATAATTTTCTGTAAATTAGCGTCAAAAGTGGAAACTAATTTAATTATTTTAAATATTTAATTACCTTGCATACTTTAACGTTAATTATTTTACCGTATGAATATTTCTTATCTACCCGCAATTTTAAGGTAAACGGAAAGACCGTGATACCGTTTCCTCCCTGATAAATATTGGTGACAAAGGTGACAAGGAAATGCAAGTCACATGCTGGTCAATCAATGCAAGCTGGTCAATAGTTAGGTAATAAAATTGTATGGGCGTTACAAAAAACCTTTTTACAAAAAAATACAACCGACTTCCAAATAAAAAACACTAAAAAGTGTAAAATAGCTTTAATTGGCAGTCCGTGTTTTTGTTTTTTTTTTCGTTTTTGACACCGACTGCCGAAATTAAAGTTGTTTTATACTTCTTAGTGTTTTTTATTTGGAAGTCGGTTGTATTTTTAGTAAAACGTTTTTTTTTTCACTTTTTTGTGGTTAACATGTGCTTACTCCTTCACAATGTACCGGCGTGATGTTATATTATGAACTGGTGTTAACAATAGACAGACATGAGATTTCAGCAAATGGACTGGCCATTTGCTATCATTTATTAAGGAGTTCCGTTGCCTATCTCCGAAGTTCTTCATCAGATCTTCACCAAATTGAAATGGGAACACTCCGAGAAAGTACTCTTCCAAAAACTACCCAAATCGCTTCTAGTGTGCCTATAAAATTTGAAAAGTTCTCTATATTTCTCCAGGATCCCATAATCAGATCCTGACTTGATGATTATGGGACCACTTGGAACCTTTCAAACAAAAAAAATATAATCCAAATCGGTCCAGCCATCTTCGAGTAATCGGGGAACACAGGTACATAAAAAAAAGGTTCCAATAATTGAGAACCTCCTCCTTTTTTGAAGTCGGTTAAAAATTAATGTAACCTATACGCATATTAGGTATTTATTTTTTATTGCAACAGTATTCACCGCGTGTTTTCCGTTGTCGAGCAGACGAATTTTTGAAAATATGCAGCAATTGATCTGTAGTTCCTGTGAAAGAATATTTTTATAGGTAACACTGTTACCGTCACTGTTTATCCTATCTAACTTAATGTGTACAATTGTAAGTTGTAATTTTTAATAATTTGTTTTTCTTAATGTTTCCGTAGCAGTTTATGCGTTCAGTATAGTGCATGTAAGTAGTGCTCTTCTTTAAGTGATGAGGCACTTAAACTTAAGTCTGGAGTGATTTCTCGTAAATGTTATTGTTAAAGAGTCAAAGGGTCAAAGGGCTGGCCTGTTGGTCGAGTGGTTAGTGACCCTAACTGCTAAACCGGGGGTCGTGGGTTCGATTCCCACCCAGGACAAATCTTTGTGTGATGAGCATGATCATTTGTTCTGTGTCTGGGTGTAATTTTTCTATAATATGTATGTATTTAGAAATATATAAGTATGTTTATCAGTTGTCTGGTTGCCATAGCACAGGCTCTGCCTAGTTTGGGATCGGATGACCGTGTGTGAGTTGTCCCAAGAAATATATATATATATAAATAAATAAAAATAAATAATAAAAAAAACACTTTTCGGGTGCCGATGCCGGTGGCAGATATAATACCTAGACCGGTTTTGTGTTGTTTGCTAAAGGACGGTATGAATAGGGTACTCAGTATTCATATGTATATAATTCAAGGGAATAATGATCTGGATTTGAAGGTTCCTCCGTATGTCAGGATGGCCGAGCGGTCTAAGGCGCTGCGTTCAGGTCGCAGTCCACTTCTGTGGGCGTGGGTTCGAATCCCACTTCTGACAAATACTATTTTGTAGACCATTCAACCTGTCCCACAAATATTTTGGTTTACCCATCAGTTTACCCATCTCGCTGTCATCTCAACGTCCTGACATCGTTTTAATACCTACTTGAAGTTTTGGTATTATTTTGCACTTTTATTTTATGCGTCTTGTATAGTTCCGTGATTCCGTCTCCCTTCCACACCGGTATCATGATATTTTTTAGACATCATCAAAACACACACTTCTGAAATATAGTTTATATGTTTTTGCCGAAATAATTATTGTCCTGTTCTTTCTATAAGTAAAAACAAAAACCTAACATAATATCGAATTAAAATCATAATAGAATTTGAATTGTTAGCCGAACAACATAACATGAATCAACTACGCCGCTAGTACCTACCTACCTAGTTATAGCCAAAAGTCTGAGATAAACATCAATTTCACTTAATTTAATAAGCCTTAAATTATTAGACAATTATATCCACAACTATCCTATTTTCTTGTTGAAAGTCATGCAGACACTAGCTCATGTGGCATATTGAATGGCATTGCGTCAACATGACCATCCCGGGCGCGAATGGTCGCCAGTTTTGGCAAGGAATGTGGCTGCCCTGTTCCTCCGTCCTCGCTCGATCGTTTGTTTAGAAAGTTGACGATGACCTGGCTAATGTGTGGTGGAGGAAACAGCTGATTGCAGGTTTGTAGGAATCGGTTGTTATTGACGCAAAAGTTGCGTACAGGGGGCCTAGCACGAATGTTTGACGTATAGTACATTACAGTTTCTAACGTAAGTGAATTTTAAATATAAAAAAACCATAACCCCATAGTATTTTGGTTTTATTTTATGCAACATACAAAATTTGTATCATACATAAATATGAATATACAACGTGTAACAGAATAAAACGCAATACCTCTCGAGGGGTCATTGTACTCATCATTATGAACAACTTTCATTATGGGACCAACCCTGAAAACTCGGAAAAAAGATCAGAGAAATGTATGGGACATTTCTCTGATTTTTATTATACGATTTCGGAGTTGGTCCCATACTAAAAGTTGTTCACAATTATGAGTATAATGACCCCTTAAGAGGTATTGCATTTATTCTGTTACACGTTGTAGTATATAATTCAAATAAATATTATGTGCGAAACGCGTGATAAAATTATAGTAAAACTTTAGGTTATAGGTATTAACTATACGACAAAAACATACGTACCAGGCCCTCTGATTTATTGTTGAATCAGTCTCCGTTATCGTAGGTATACAATTAACAAGTTATACAAAGTAACAAGTCAACAGTTTTATTATCAGTTTAAATTATGATTAGCAGATTTTAAATTCAAGATTCTATAAAAATCTGAATTTACAATCTGCTAAGCATTAAGTAAACTAATTATGCAGGTACACGGTTAGATTTTTTTTAAATAAGGGGCAAGGGCCTAAATGTTTTGAGTTCCGAGTAATCAGGTGATTTATAGATAGGAACTGAAAAGTCACGTGTTTAATTCAGGTTAATGCCCTAGGTATATTTTAGAGCTTTTGACTATTGTTATCGCTGATTTGTCTCAATTGGTCAAGGTTCTTTGGTCACCTATCGATGAGGACTGACTTGTCACAGTATGCCGAAACTTCAGTATTATGAAAGATTCTTAACAAAAATGTATTCACAGTTTTTTAGTAAACTTTTGTAGTGTGTCTTTATGGCTAAAACAGCAATGTATTAATTAAAAGTTCTTAATGATTACAATCACTTTTTATGTAAACTAGATATATCCAGTTTACCAACTAATTAGCAATTCCAATCTTGACAAAAGTCCCACTTTAATTACGCTTTCAGGGAAGGAAGGAAGTTCAGTAGATTGCGTATTTTACGGTACCTAGCAATTATAAATATTATTAGGAAGGTAACTAAAGAAAAAAACCTATTAGTTTACTGAACATTTTCTGCATGTCTACCTCCTCCGAATTAGCCATACATAAATTAAATATGAGTTTAGGAGTTATTGGGTATCGCAAATTAGTTAATTAACGTTCCTGTTTCCTTAGCTACAGAATGGTAAAATATAAAATGAGCACTGGTGTGGTCACCGGTATTGCGTCAGAGGACGGTATCAGAACTGCGGAAGGAAACACTGCGTCAAAGGATCTCTCATTAATTAAACAATCAATGATAACGTCTATTACGTGAGCGCTGAGTTATCAATTGATATAGTTTTAGAAGTAAATTGGGACTTTTGAAGATAAGATTAGGCGTTTCATGAATAGGGTAAAACCTGCTTATTTCGTAAGCGCTAAAAACGTGACTTTATGACAGGGAAAACGGTTGTCGAAAAACCAAAAAATGGGCCAATTTTAGTAACACAACTTTTCTAAACTGTTATCTTCTGACTGATTATACAATGCGCCTGCTATGTTCTTTCTTTACCGCCTTTGGTGGATCGATAGAGAATGCATATGGCATTAAGTCCAAAGGCGGACTTACCGTACCCATGTGCATGATTTCTAAATCAAGCTTTTTTTTCTTTGGCATCCGAGCCGATGGCGACTATTCTGCCAGTGTCATAGAAGAAACTTACTTCAAAGCTATTGACTGACAGATGTTAGTCTTTTTATTAATTTGACATATATTCCGTGAGCATACTTACCTTACAGACCTAGAAAAGAACAATACATACCTTTCGACACTGCGCTTCTGATCAGACCTTTAGATTGTTGTGTTTCTCAAGTTTCCTAATATCCGGTACATGATGGACATCCCACCTACACGCACAAAACGTTTTGGGAACACATTCATTGTGTGTACAGCTAAGGAGTCGAACTCCCTGCCAGAGTCTGTGTTTCCTGATAGCTACAACCTGGGAGTCTTTAAGTCAAGAGTGAATAGGTTACTTCTAGGCAAGCGTGCTCCATCTTCGACTACATCATCACTTACCATCAGGTGAGATAGTGGCCAAACGCGTGACTATCAATGGTAAAAAAAAAACACCTGCTCACCATCGAGTTGAACGAAAGTATGCTGTACTTTCGTTACAGTCGGCCGTTATAATAATTGCGCTAGGTTCCTTTATTATCTGATCACCTCATTCTCATCAGTACGCAATACGACCTCTCGAGTCCGGCCCTGGCGGCCAACGTAGGCGCGGGCCTGCAGACGGCGAGCGTTGGGTGGCTCGCTGTCCGATCCCAACCAGGCCCGGGTCGATGGCGCGTTGTGTTTCACGCACGCCTCAAAGAGATGTCAGCATAGAAGACGGGGCCCGCTAGGGCCAGAGCCTGCCAGGGTTGCGGAATTTGTTCGAAAGAGTGACCGCGGCCCTGGAACGCAAAGGGCTTTAGAAGGGTTTTAGTCAGTAAGAGTCTGACACGCCCTTCCGCTCCACCCAGAGCGGAAGAAGTCATTTGACGATTTCCCATCCTTAAAAAATAAAAGATAATACGTTTGCATTATTCATTGCTGCGGTTGCAAGCCTCAAATCCAATTCCCCGAATTCAATATAGCAACGCTAATTAGACGTGATAAAGAACTAAAAATTAATTCAGCTCAATTGCGTCACAATCGCGAAACCCAACTTCACCACTAAGTACTTGGACGCTGGATTAGTAGTGACTAAAAACCGATATGAGTTGCTACGTACGTGCATCCCAATCATTTTCCTTAAAGTGGTACATATTAACAGGAACATTACTATTCACAAATCATTTATGAAATTAATTAATTAAGTCGCTGAGTTTAATTTTAAGTTAAATCGGTTGTATCTAAGGGCTTTCCGTGCGGTTTGGTGATACATATTGCAACAATGATGCGCTTGTGGTATCAACAGACAAAGTGGAAAACTTGGGAATATTTCGGTATCTAAATTAAATTTGTTTCAGTTCAAACTATGACCAATCTCTTGGGTTCTCTCAAATGATCCTTCTCCTGCACCCACGATGATCTGAAAGAGATCTCTGACACCGCTATAAACGGGGACACTTACTGGGCCAAAATAGCATTGCTATGTATTGGTAGCATCGTCAACACGAAAATACTAATTTATCGTGGAAGAAGGTAAAACACCTCATTGCTCTGTATGGTGTCGGAAGTTAAAGAATAGCACCATACCATCACTTCCCGTGGGTGTCGCAGGAGGCGATTAACCGACCCACTAGAGAATGGGCAGCAGCATTCTCTGTGCAACAGCTAGACTGCGATCGCCAACCCGCTTGCTAAGCGTGGTGGTTATGATTAGGTTCAAGGTTGATTGGGAAAATTTGACAGTTTCGGGTAGCTTGATGTGCTGTCGTCTACATAAAATATTTGGGTGAAATTAGGATAGACAACTTTTTCTGCCTTTGTCTTTATGATAAGTAGATATGAATCTAATATGATAGCAAATCAGTGAAGGAAGAGAATCGACACCATCTGCAAAACTGCTGCTTAACTTTTTATAATATCTAGATTTGAATCCACCTCAAATTTTAAGTATTTAACCTTTCATCCGCAAACTTTTTAAAATCTTTCGAGGCATTCACATGAAATACTGATCATCAATCAAAGGACACAAAGCTAAACCATAAAAAAATATTCCCCCCACTAAAACCGCTTATGGAAAACTAGGCCCCGATACAACGGGATTTGACACTATCGGATATCCGGCCATTAGACAATGCAGCCATAGAGTCATAGACGAGTTTACTATTCACATCATAGACTACCGTCATATGTTTACGAATATATTTATGTCTTACTCGCTATGGGTCACGTATCCTAGTGTTATTATTTATTTATATTTTATTTTATTACAGTTAAGCTTGGGAAAAACGCTAGATTTCATGTTATATTGTGTTATTCCCATGCTGATGATAGGGTTAAACTGCAGTCGGAAAGTCCCTCGTCAATTAACACTTTTGCCAGGTTATTATTTAAGTAGTCGGCTTAAGTAGTTTTGGGTTTTTATGGAAATATGAAGAACTTGACTGTGTTAGTGATAGGAGTTGTGTAGCTGCACTTAGGGCCAAATACATATATTTCGAACTTTATTACACCGATAAGTTAACAAGAATAACGAAATAGACGAAAAGTTAAAATCTTAAATCTCAGGCCCATTTGGAAATTCCAAGTTCTAAAATTTTTTTAAACTTTGCCTACACAAAGAGGATGCCTGAGGATGGATGGCGTCGCTGGTCGGCCTAGGAAGAGATGGTGAAACTACCATGACGCATACTGCCAGGGTAGGTTCGAGCTGGCTCGGGACAAAAATACTAGGAGTTGGGGGAGGCCTTTGCCTTTTGCCTTTGCGGTGGGGCAGGGCTGAAAAAATAAATAACCCTGGAATTGACCACGTTACCAAAGATGACGTTGACCACAGACAAGAAGCAGAAAGGTTCTCAAGATACATTCGCATTTGTCTGCCAGTTCATCACATTCTTTGAAGTCACGGTTTAATGAGCATATCGAGACTAACGTAATTATGAATATTTCCTGCTGCATATATGTAATTTAATTAATTGATAACGAACAATGCCAGGTAGCTATCGTTGAACTAATATTTATAATGACGTGGTGGCCCCAATTAACAAAATTAAGGCAACCTATTTTAAGATTATCTGCGTTATTCTGGGAACTCATTAAGATTAGGTAGCATTTTCCTTGTGATTAGCCGTAAGCTGATCACGTATGTACTTTGGGTTGTTCCTAGGGGTGATTTGATTGTTGCGGAATTTGTTCGAAAGAGTCACCGGGGCCCTGGTACGCAAAGGGCTTTCGAAGGAACACGGATGGGTTTTAGTCAGTAAGAGTCTGACACGCCCTTCTACTCCACCCAGAGCGGAAGAAGTTATTTGATGATTCCCCATCTCTAAAAAAAAGAAATAAAAAAAAGGGGTGATTTGATTATGTAATATCAGTTGATCAGTGTGTAGTGACTGAAGGTGAAAGGCAATCGTTTTTGTCTTGGTATTATGTGTGTAATAACCCCGTTGATGATTCTGTGTGCCCTCGTCACACAAAATAGATAGTCAACGGGGTCAAAATGTTCTGGAGTGGCGACTGCGTACCGGAAGTCGAAGCGTTGGGAGGCCTCCCACAAGGTGGACCGATGTCGTGCTGAAGGCCGGTCGATGTGGCGACTCTTGGGGAGGCCCAGAATACAGCAGTGGATGTCTTTCGATAAGGATGTAACTGAAACAGAAAGAGGCCAAAGCAGAGATGTGGAATGTGTGGCAGGAATGATATGAATGGAAAAGGAGGACTCCTTTCAGAGGAGGAGTCCTCGCTAGGACTAGCGTGATGGTTGAGAGGACGAAATTGAAGAAAAGAAAGTGTTGCGCCGACCCCTATGTGTTTTGTTTTCTGTTCTTGTGCCAAATAAATGTTTTATCTATCTATCTAGTATCATAGGTCAAGCAAGGGCTGGCATATGATGCGATGAGGATGATTGTCCTAATAACGGTATTAGAATTAAAGCAGATTAGACAAAGCAGTAGTTTTTTAGGGTTCCGTACTCGAAGGGTAACTAACGGAACCCTATTACTAACGGCCGGTATCAATAACGTAGCTACCAACTGTAGCTGAAACGTCATGTTTGCCTTTCAAACATGACGTTTCAGCTACTGTTGGCAGCTAATTTGACAGTTGGTCAAAGGTAGATACGTTTTTGAGACCGGCCGTATGCCTCCACTGTCCGTCCGTCCGTCCATCCATGCATCCGTCCAAATGTCTGTCAGCGGGCTGTATCTCAAGAATCGTAATAAGTAGACAGTTAAAATTTTCACAAAGTGTGTATTTCTATTGCCGCTATAATTCAAATCAATTTAAATTAAAAATTTAAGGGGCTCCCATGCAAGAAACGTGTTTTTTTTCGGTTTATGGTACGGAACCCTTCGTGTGAGAGTCCAACTCGCAATTGGCTGGTTTTATATTAAACACTTAAATCAAAATACTTTTAAAACTTTTCCAATGTAGCTGGGTTTACTGAACTCTGACTAAGCACAATAAAATAAACTTAAAAAGGCGAAACATGACAATATCGCGGAAAGTGGGCGGCCATCAGCTGGCGGCTGTCGAGAAAACTTACAAATTTCTGCTAATATCACCATAAATGCGACTAATTTTAATGTTTGTCGTAAATTTTGGAGGCCTCTGGGTAAAAAAAACACGCATATTTTATGGTGTTGAAAGTTGGAAAATAAACCCTTTTAGGTAAATGCTTAAACTACTTCTTGATACGCAGTTTCGTAGCTAGGATAATTTTGGTCACTAATTAAAAAAAAAAACTGATTGCTTAAATGTTTAAATGGGTACAGACGCCAGCACAAGCTAAAACAATCCGTCAAATTTCTTTGATTGATTTTCAACTTTGGGAAAATTTGACAGTTTATGTGCTGGCACATAAAGCTACCCAAAACTGTCAAATACACTGTACATACTGGGCTGGGTCCTTATAGCGTTTCAGGTATTGAATTTTAGCAAGATGTTACCCTACCTAGTATACTAATGCCATGAAATTTAAAAATACTTTTTATTTGTTTCCAACGTCGTCGTTATTATTCTTATGTTTATTCATGTAAATAGCCCTATGAGTCCTCCTCCCCTTTTTACTCCGCCTGTATATGTTCTACTAGCTTGTATATAATTAAACAATTTTTTAATGTAAAAAAAGTTTAAATTAGTCATTGGTTAAATCTGCCTGACCTTTTTCAAAAATATTTTTGGATCAGTTTATAAACTAAACGGATGCAGCTGACCAATAATAATCATTGAGCTACTGCCGATTTTTAACCGACTTCCAAAAAGGAGGAGGTTCTTAGTTCGGTTGGTATTTATTTATTTATGTATGTACACCGATTACGCCAAGGTTTCTGATCCGATTTCTGTGATTATTTTTTAGTTGGATACGGTATTATTGGTCCCGTAAAAATTAAATTCAGTTTAGCTCAATAGTTTTTATTTTATGAGCATTTTTGCTTACTTGGAAAATGTAAATCATGCGTACTTGTTTATGTATGTTCCCCAATTACTCAAAGACGCCTGGACCGATTCGGAATATTCTTCTTTTGTTTGAAAGGGTATACCTACTTTCCACGTGGTTCCATGGTTACCAGGTCAGGTTTTGATGACGGGATTCTGGAGAAATCGAGGGAAATCTACAAATTTTATAGGCACACTTGAATCATTTTGGGTATTTTTTGCCTCTTTCATTCAGTTAGTGGGTAACACGTTATGACGATATTTACGCCTTGGCAATAGGTTGTCAGATTTTCAGGCCTTTGATTATCCAGCATTTCAAAATTTCGAATGGAATACTTAGATTGATTTCGGATTTACCTATAAGTAGTAGGTATATATATATGTAGGGTTGCCTTACGTCCCGTATTTATTAATTTATTTATTAACACTTTACGCACACAAATGTACAGAGGCAAATTTAATGCCATAGACATTCTGTACCAGTCAACTTTTGGGTATATGCGGGACTGTCACCATATTTAAGTATCCTGTATTGTTACTTGTCCCGTTTTGTCCCACAACACAAATATTAAAAGAATATTGTCTCTTATGCAAGCCCAATGAATGGTCGAAAGAAATAGACTGTTGACTGACACAGTTGAAGCAATTCTGATTTGCCATTATGATTTTAAAATAACAGCTCAATTTTACGAATATGTCAACAAAACAATAAATTAAAATCCACGTCATACTATGACTGGGCAAAGAAAGAGGAACATCTTTCCGGTGGTCCTTCGCAATAGTAACTGGGGCCCTACTATGAAGTCTTAAAACGATCATGATTCCGCTCTTAGAGGGAGACGGAGCTATACATTTTTTTTTTGTCGGGCACCACTCGCAGTTCAGCACGCTAGGGCTGGTTACTGCTTAACCGGACTATCCTGTGGTGGCCTCAAATGAATTTAAGGCCCCCAGCTAGGGCTTACAAACTAGCTAATTATCATAAATGACCGCTCGCTAGGGCATCCCCTGCGGGATACGGACCTCGGCTTAGCGGCGTCATTTCGGGAGGACAGCAAGGGACAGGCTGGGTCATATCATTATTATTTGGGGGATTTAAAACTACTGGTACAGCAACGCGGGCTGGCTCGGTAATCAAAGGGGAGGCTGGAGCTATACATACCAAATAGCACTATCCCGTTTACATCATCGGAATTGGATGGCATTTAGCAGGTCATACTAGGGCTACTGAACTGGTTTTCTATTTATTCATCACGATTGGAGTGAATTGTTTTTTTTTCATTGATTTTTATTATAATCAACCAAACATAAACTGGAAATGAGGGTAGTAATTTTTACCCTTATTTTCAGTTTTTATTTACTTTGCACTAATAAGTTCCCAATAATTATGGCAACCCTAGGTATATAGGTAGGTACTATTATTACCACGTAAGTTCTTTATTAACTAATTAACTGTACCTAGGTCAGTACTTTGTACGGACTAGGTACCTACGTTATTTACTATCAATAATAATTCATCCAGAGACCATATTGCAACGGTTGCAACATAGTAGGTATATCGACATTGAATATTGATATTAAAATTGATCATTCATCACGTATGATGTACCTCTGTATCAAACTACTAATAATAATTGATGTAAGTACTTACCTAGATTATTATCTAGGTAGCTTATTGGTTTTCCTAGGTAGATAGATACCTACCCTAAGTAACAAATTCCGCAAGAATTTGTTAGAGTTGCGGTATTTGTTCTACAAAATCACCGCGGCCCTGGAACGCAAAGGGCATTAAGAGGAACACGGATGGGTTTTAGTCAGTAAGAGTCTGACACTCCTTTCGCCTAAAGCGGAAGGAGACATTTGTAGATCTCCCATCCTTAAAAAAAAGGTACCTAAGGACCTACTCTAAATGTAGATATACTACAGGTCATACAGGCTACCTACCTACAGTACCAAATATTTTATGTAAATACACTTCTCATCAAAAAAATCGAAACACTTTCGTTTTTATTGTTTTTGTCCTAATTTTTTACAAAAGAGAATTAATTCCATGAAAAAAAAACATTATTGTGTAGCTGGCAGTTTGGTCATTACAGTAAGAAGAAAAAAATCAAAATTCGAAATTAGAATTTCATTTGTTTATCCTATAAATGAAATTAATCACTGTTTTGAGACAAATGTGTATTTAGGGTTGGAGTACGTTTCTCGTTTAAAAACTAAAATTAGCGCTTGTCTTTAAACTTTTTGTTTCTTATTTCATTTACTGTGACTTTGGGACGTCTGAAAAAACTTTTTTTTCTAAAACATATGGATACTTCGCCCGCAGAAGCCGCCCAAGTGGTGGCATTGCTGGATTCTGGACTTAGTCAGCGTGTTGTGGCTGCAAGATTGCATCTAAGCTTATCATCTGTTCATAGAGTCTACAAACGCTATCGGGAGACTGGTTCGTTCACGCGCCGTTCAGGATCTGGCAGGAATCGGGTCACTTCTGAGCGAGATGATCGATTTATTGTAACAACCTCTTTACGAAATCGACGCCTTAACGCTTTTCAACTGCAGCAGCAGCTTCGCGTTGTACGAAGAGTAGCTGTAAGTGACTCTACAATAAGAAGAAGGTTGAAGGAACGCGGATTGGCACCGCATAAGCCAGCGAATGGGCCGAAATTAACTGCAGACCATCGAAGAGCGCGCCTTAACTTTGCACGCGAGCACCTAACTTGGTCATACCTTCAGTGGAGCAAAGTACTGTTTTCTGATGAGTGTAAAATTATGCTGTATGGTAACGACGGAAGGAACAAGGTCTACAGAAGAGATGGAGAACGCTTTGCACAATGCTGCATTGAAGAAAAGGTCAGCTATGGTGGCGGTTCGTGGACGGTTTGGGGAGGAATCAGCGCCGACGGTAAGACAGAACTTGCCTTTGTATCTGGGCCACGGCTGCCTGCACTAAACTCTCATCGGTACATCGAACAGTGTCTTGAACCTCATGTGATGCCCTATGCACATTTTATTGGCAACGACTTCATATTCATGCACGACAATGCTAGAGCTCACACCGCGGGCGTCGTACGAGATTATCTTACCGAAGTCGGTATCTCCATTATGGTATGGCCAGCAAGAAGCCCGGACATGAATCCCATTGAACATCTATGGGATGAATTAAAGAGACGAATTCGAGCAAGAGATCCAGCCCCAGAAACACTTAGCCAGCTGCAAAATGCAATCCAAGAGGAATGGGATAATATACCACAACATGTGATCGTGACTCTCATCCGATCGATGAAGAACCGTATGGAAGCAGTAATAAGAGCTCGCGGAGGGAATACAAGTTATTAAATAAACGTTTCTTACATTTTTTTTCATTTACGCGTGTTGTTTTACCCATTTCCTTCATATTCCATACAGGGTAAAAATTACTCATTATACAAAATACGAAACCTATGAAGACTTAATTTGAATTTAGAACATTAACATTAGGATTTAAAAACCTCATACTACTCACTATTAAATGACATTTTACATTTATTCCTAAATATACACATTTTTCTGATAATCCTTATCAAATCATAAACTGCGAGGTGTTTCGATTTTTTTGATGAGAAGTGTATATTATGAACTTGGTTATTAGGTAACAAACCTTGTGCACAATTGAGGAACTTCTATACAAAATTTAAAAACCTTATTAAAACCCTTACGGACACTTTTCAAAAATCCTTCCTGAGTGCTCAGACTGCTCACCCTCATTTGAATAGAATACCTACTTATATATTTATTTTGCGTAAACAGAGTAGGAACATGAGAAGCCTGAAGTAAAAACCGATCCACATTTTAAGTTTAGGAACCCTTGTAGATGTTGCAAGCAAGCTGAAAGTTGCAGCTAAAGACCATCACCAAGATTTTAGGAACCTAGATTCGTATCAGGGATATGAATCCTTAGTTGGTCCTGTTATTCCTAGCTAAGTACCTACTTATGTTTCTTCTTCACTTGTTCGTTCAGCTAACTTTGAGTTTATGTTACCTAATAGGTGCGTGAAAGAGTGAATAGGTAGGTAGGTGTGCACTTAATTTAATGCTAGGTACTTAGGTACTTCTTGGTAACATGTAGTGCCTAGGTACTTATTTGATAACTTGGTCACCATAGTTTAGCTTCTAGCTAGACTGGTACTAAAGAATTCACCTATTTTTAACCGACTTCATATTAGCTCTGGTGGTTCTTGGTAATATTTCAGTTTTGAATTCGTAGAAATACAAACACATAATTACGACTGAGTAAACTGCTTGGAAAAAGCGTAATATTGATAGTGTCAAATAGATCGAGCTACAGAGCTACCTACTTATAAGTACGACACATATTAAGTAAATGTAATGAGCCATGTGTGGGTAAGTATGTATCATTCAATACCTAGCTGACGTGACAAAGTTTTTAATTATTAGACGTGAAAATCGCCAGGTGCGAGTAGGAGGGATTTCAGTGGCCCCCATTTGACCGTCGATTGCCATATTTGGCACGGCTCGCGTCTAAATATGGCTCTGGCACTGCCCACCGCCCCGCCGCTCGCCCGAGCGCTCCACTTCCGACTCTATTATTTCTATTTACGAAATAAACTCAAAATAAAAGCTCTATTTTAATACGGATTTCGGGCACTGAAACGTTCGCGGGTTCCCGGCGAACGTTCGCTTTTCCTACGGATGTGTCGGGTTACGCCGCGCTTAGCGCTTCCGTCCCCTTCGAGAGATATTGCACGCGCCGCGCTAGACAGAGACAGCTAGAGGTCGAGGTGCGCGGGACGCAGCCGCGCGAAGTCAGTCGCGGTCCGAGCGGCCGACTCGTCAGTCCCGCCCTCGGCTCTTTCGCGTTTTCGGTTCGAACTTAGTCTCCGTTCGTCGTTCGGACGGTGAGGTGT
>NDFZ01005452.1:406196-674014 GCA_002192655.3 Mamestra configurata
TGCAGCAGTGCCCCATGCCGCGCGCCGGCGTCAAGAGACCCTCGGACCAGTGCTATGACGAGCGGCCCCCTCAGAGCGTCGGCCTGGACCACTGCCCCATGCCCGACATAGCAGACGACGGCTATGCATCTCTCCAGCCCAAGAAATCGCCACCCTCAAATGGCAAAAAGACCAAGGGTCGTGTGAAGATTAAAATGGAATACATTGACAACAAACTGCGACGGTACACGACATTCTCCAAACGGAAGACTGGGATAATGAAGAAGGTGGGTGTGTGAGACCGGTTTTGGCAATATTCCATATGGGTCGTCAGGGAGCGCTGGCTGCTTGCAAGCAGCATGCGTGTCAGAGTGCATTACAATGTGTAAGTTCATAGCAGTCCTGAGTGAACCAAGCTAAGTCTGTGTCTCTGTCCTGTCCAGCTGATGAGGAAAGTTGTGTTTTAAGTTTTGTTTATGTGCGGAGTAGCTTACCTCAAACCCAATTTTGATCTAACTAAAAGGATTCATTCATCCAATTTGTAATCTTTGATGATTATTAAATTATAAACAATTTAAGTAAATGGTATAAATTGTTAAAATTTCACACAAATTATGTGTTTTATAAGATTTATAACCTCTACTGGCTTACTGAGTCTTATTTTGCTCAAGTTCTTTGATAACTTGGAAACATTCATCTTTCACATAAATGAAAGAATGTACCATTTTAAAATATCAGTGTACACTTAAGTATTTGATAACTTCACAAATTCAACATTAAAATACAAAAATCTAATTTGATTGGTGATGAATTGGTGCAAGTGTAAACAGTGAAATGTCAAAGTTTAATGTTCTGAAATCTTCTCAAACTAAAAGTAATGCTAATAAAACTTTACACAGTACTAGCAGCTACTATTACATTGATGGTTAAAGGTAAAATTATTACATAAACTAGCTGAAAAACATAAAAATCTCTCATTGTTTTGGACTTAGAGGTTATGATTTTCCCAACACCCAAAAATCATGGAATATTGCTGAAAACTTGTCCAGATGCTTTTTTCTGTTAGTATTTAACAATTTTTCGTTCGTGCAGTCCGTAAACTCGTGTTTTATGAATATAAACAGTGTTTTTGTGAACATTTGTGGTCAAAGTTTTGACAGATGTCAGTTGTTGCAAGGTTATGTTTCGTGAGTATTTTATAGTTATTTGCAAGTTTATCGTTACCATTCGACATAAAATTGAATATATAACAACATAAACTACAAGATAATAGCTGTACCGTGTCATAAAAGTGTATATTTTTAGTTAAACTTTCTGTAAATAGAAGACAAGACAGCTGTCATTATTAACTCATATGTTACACCAAGAGATGGCGCTACTGGTACCATTTTGATAATGAATTTTCATTGACGACGCATAAAAAGTTACTTTTGAGAAAATATTTTTTTGATACTTCAAGATTTACTTTTTATAAGTTCATAAAAGCGTTTGCCTTGAAAATTCAAGCGAGTTGCGAAATGTTAGTGAGGAAGTTAGTCTTGATCGTTACGTAGGTATACAATAAAATCTATAATCCTCTGCATATAAATATTTATTTAGCAGCAATCTCGTTACCATACTAATTATTGTATAAATATAATTGTATTATTTCTATTTAAGTATGTTAATATTTTCCAATTCGATTAGGATTCGTTTCTATATCGCGTCCTGTTGGACGGACGCCCCGCGGTGTCCCGGATTACGCCTGGACCACTTGCATGCATTTGGCGTATTACCCAGTGTTCCAATGGCCGACGTCAAGATATTAAACGGAATAAGCAGTGCTTTATTTTGCATAAATATTGTGGCGCGCCTCTCGAAATGATCTAGCCAATAATACGTGTGATAAACGATATAAAACATATCTTAATCTAGTTTTATTTTTAGGATCTTTTATCTATCTGAACGTGTACTTTTGAATGTTTTTCCAACTTATTAATTGTTAGTAAAAATATATTTGTACGTCTCAGAAATTGTAGAAAGCTGTATTCACAAATTAGTTAAAATGGCTCGTCAAATCAAATTATTGGTAAACCAATAATTTGATTTGTTGTTTGGTTGAGGCCCCTATTAAAGTTTTAATATTTAACTTTACGCGAGAAATAAAGCAAACAAGAAATAATAAAAAGATAACTCATATAAAACGAGAAGGCGACATTTTGTCGTGGTTATAAAGATAATCCACTTATTAACTCGAAATCGTGTTTTGACTTGTTGTAAATTGTCAGTTGTTTCGAAGTATTAACTACTTATTCCATACGAGCCATTTTGCGTACTGTAAAAAGAACCAACATTTATGGCTGAAACTGTTAAAAAGAGAAAAAGTCTGACGTTGTATTTGTAGAAATACTATATTATTATAGTCTCCTGACTGATTTCGGCCATGGCGGCCACTCTCAACCGATTTTTCACAACTGAAGGCGAGAAAGCACCTTTGAACCACTTTAAAGTTACCATAAACCGACGATTTTATCTAGTCCCTTAGACACATGCGCACATGACCGAAAATATAAAATCTTCATCTCCATTATGCTTCGAATTCTGAAATACAACTAAAATAAAAAATAACTTAATTTGAGCTAACCACTAGAACATGGAGCAGTATTGAAAAGGAATCCTATCTTGTTTATCTAGAATACGCGTTTTGAATATAAACGAAGGAATAGATCAATTAGTATAATTAGTGCGCACAGGAGGAATATTAATTTAACGTACGTAGTTGCTCTTTGTAAAAAAAGCCTTATTTTAATGGCGGACTTTTCAATATAAATCCAATCTGACAAGGTAGTTGCGGAATTGCTTGAAATAGTTACCGCGGCCCCAGGTCTCAAAGTGCTTTTGTAGGAACACAGGTGGTCTGATATTCTCTCCCGCTCGTGGGGGGCTACTCTCTAAGCCCGAATTCCGTAGGGTCGGGCTTAATTGCGGGCGTATTCTATTCCGTATCACCTACGGACTTACGATTAATTCCGAACCCGAAATAGGAATGAATAATTCTTAGTGGTTAGGTGATACGGACTGGAATACGCACGCAACTAAGCCCGGAATTACGGACTTCGGGCTTAGAGAGTAGCCCCCCAGACCGGGAGAAGTCATTTTGATGATTTCCCATCTTAGCCGTTTCCCTACTGTAATGGGTTTGGCTTCGATTTAAACCGGATTTAGCCTGAATAACACACACACACAGTATTGTCTAGTATTTTTGGCTTCTGACAATCCGAAACGAATGATTTCTCATCCAAAAAAACTTAAGAGGTAAGAAACTTGAATAAAAGTACCACTTATTTCCTATATTCCTCAGAGAAATACCGATCGGTAGCTTCATTAACCGGCAAGACATTGTCAATCTTTGCGTGTAGAAACGTCTGAGCTGGCCGTGTAGTGATGTCCGTCAAATCCTCCATTGAACTGTGATGCAAATGGTGAGCGATGGCGAAGGCATGCGCTAATGCAGAAACTCGACAGGCTTGGGATTACATGTTAGGAGAAAAATCGTTTTTATTTAAAAGCATCTAGTTTAATTGCGCCCTTGCTCTGATGTCTTTGAAAGAAGCTGGAATTTCGTTGGTTTTGGAGTTTCTTCTAATCTGTCAATTTGAATTGTTTAAATGTGAAACTAAAAAGAGATCATCTGACATGCGGTATCATGAAAATTCTACATCTATCTCAAATCTACAATTAAGCGCACCTTTATCAACACCGCTATGCTTTTACTTTGTTCTTGAAAATATCTTTTGACAGCATCTGCCAAAATGAGAGTTCTAAAAATCGAAAAAAGCTCTAGAAGCCAAAAAATATTTTATATGTTTAGTTTCCAATTGTCGGTATTAAAGGCTTTGCTGAATCGCCTCAATCTTGCACCGCATCGGGGTCGCGCGCACGCAACCGATCCTGTCGCGCAGCGGGTATCAAAGTCGCCGGCGTGCCCTGTTGTTACTTGTTAGGCGTGCGCCCGCGCATCCGCCCTCGTTATGCGATGTAATGCCCCTTAAAACGTGCAGCCTTACTTGCCTTTGCAATTAAACGTGCTTTACTGAATGACAGTCGAAAAATGTAAGCAGATGAGTTTTAGGACCAAATTAGCTGTTTGGAGTCAGGTTATTGGTGTCGTATTGCTAAACTGACAAACATTTTGGCTTAATTAAAAGAATTTGCAACAATCATAGAACATTGCTTAAAAACTTTATCTTTTATCGACGTAAAGCCACTATCTAATTAGGGCAGTGTCTGATACAAAAATGTTTCATATGTCAGAAATATTCAAATTCAGTTTTGTAGTAAACATTTCTGGTTGTCTTGTACTGTCCTTTATTTTTTAGCTCTATTTAAAGTAAAGGGGTCTGACCACTTAATCAACTAATATGTACATATCTTAAGCTAATCAATGTATAGGTCTGCTCATCAATTCGGTGCACCTATCACCTCGTGCAACCGGGACTTTAATTGCGACGCCCCAGGGGCCGTCAAGCCGACACGACGGCATTTTGTTGTCGGCATGCCGTTGTATTGTGCCGACTTTGTCATGAAAATTGCCGACAATATGTTGTTTAGAATCTAACCGCCCAGCCAACTAGCAACTCGCTGTTATTGTTAAAAGCATCACTATGTTTAAACGTAATCCATTAAATAAACATTGTCTCATTTCTGATCGTTTACAGAGCTCACGTAATTTCCACTTGCTTTTTACGGAAACTTTTATCTCAAATTAGGATGTGCTCGCCAAAAGTATTACGTCCAGTATCATCATAATTCATAAAACTATGACAAACAAAATAACACGAATAGCTTTTCAGCAAGGATGATATTGCAGTGCATTTATAAATCAAAACGTGCTCTTCTGGGAATGATAATAGCCCTCATTGTTTAGCGCGTTCCTTCAATGCAAGAATAAATTATACAGTCCGATATAGGCGTTCCGATATAGTCCTTAAAGAGGACATTTTAATAAATTTAAAATAACGATTATCGTTGTCTGGCGGAGTCGTGATTTCGTTAGGTTCGTGGTTGGGTCTAGGGCCGGAATAAGTCGTCACGAACGATTACTAAATTAATTAGGACCTAGCTCGGATGTAGATTGCGCTTGAGATTATTTTCCCACACGACTTGACGACGTTTAGATCTTGAGATTTTGTGAAGTATTGTTTAATGTTAGTGCATGGACGTAGATATCTGTTAATTGTGTAGCGACAGCTTCTGGTATGGCCGGAATGACTTTGCCAACATTTTTGTGTTCAATATAAATTGCCAAAATGTTTGGAATTTTTGCGTAGATTATTGTCGGGGCTATTAGGGCAATTGATATTTTCGCGAACAATTTGCGCAGCAGTGAGAGGGATAAGCGTTACTGAAATGAAACAATTATATATTGCGCCTACACTAATTACGGCGACGCGGCGCGGGCGCGCATCTGCGACCCATATCTCACGGCCCGCAACCGTTTTGTAATGCTAATGCCGCCGGTGCGACCTGTGTGGCGAGCTTTTGTGTTTTGGTGGGTTCTTAAACGCTCCCAAATTAGATGGGGTAATTGTGGCCGAATAAAAACAGAAGCCTTTATTCCAACGGAGATAAATTTATCTACCTAAATGCTTGTTGTGGGGTGGAATGGAAGTCCATTTGATTTCTGGTCTTTTAAGCAATTCGAATCTCTTGATTCCTAAAATATATTGGGACAGTGGTGCGTTATGGCTTTGGGGGAAAAATTTGGTTTTTTCTCTTTACATTTGTAAATTTTTATTCTTTACATTTGCAGTTTTACATCACTAGTTGAATTAATTGATTGTTACAAATGTTTTCTTTATTTTTGCATAAATGTCTTCACGTATTTCTAATTAGACACAAACATTACGAACGGGATAGTCATCGCACTTGCCAATGTTTGGGACGTTTTAATCTTCATCCAAATCTTACCTGCAAATAATAATTGTGACTTCTATTCAAAACGAATTCAATTTTTTTATACATACACTTAACCGTGCAAGTGAACATTTCAAAATAAATATTTTACAATCCTTATAATTTATAGCAACGATCAAAAACGTAAATCTCGATTTTTTAAATTACGATTGTCGTCCGACTCCAGTCAGTGCGTCCGTACTACCCGTGGACGAAATGAAAGCGCCAAATATGGACTCAAAAATACCAGGAGCGCATTAAGTACGAAGAGGTCGCTCATTCCCGGCCGTCCGACATCGTGTGCCATCTCGCGATAGAATGTATCACTACCAACTGACAAAATATTAGTCAGGTGGCGCTTTTATCGCAGTAACTATGGAGTCTGATAATTAATTAACTACTTATTGTACTTCTATTTTACTATGTACTTCATAGTAAAATAGAAGTACAATAAGTTAGTTTAAATATTTTAAAATGTAAATATTCCAGGATATTTTTTATGCTGGAAAAGTTTTATTGAGAAAATAATACATTAGAAGTAAACAATGAGGGCTTTTTGCTCGATCCTAGTCGGTACGGGCGCCCCCTGCCATATTACGGTTCGTTAGCACCAAGCGCGACCGCGTAACCAACTCACTTACCAGGCGTCCACGACTACGAGAGAGGTTGTCAAACGCGTCCATATTGTAATGGTCCCCAGTTAACTAACGCGTTACTCCCTGTTAGCTAGGAAACGAGCGTCGAGCGGGGGACGGGGTGGATCAATAGCGATTGGGCGGTGGAAAGGGAATGTCTGGCGCGTCGGCCCGCCTCCCAACGACACCTAGCGTGAACGCCTTGTTGTTATGCGCGCCTAGTACTCGGGGGCCATTGCGATGCCTTGCGAAGTTCTTCCACCAGTTGATTGAATTCCGATGAAACTGCGCGCGCTTTTTCATAAAACAAAAACAAATAGTTCAGTCATCACCATCATTCATATACCTATTACCCGATGCCAACTATTGGTTGAATAAAAAATTACAGAAATAATTCCGATAAGCAAGCAAATCGCTATGAAATTCAAATCTTGTTTACTAACCGAGGTAGAAGTTGTCATTGTAAGCTGATTAGTCTGGGGGACATCTGTCGGCATGTTGGACCGACTAATAGTTGGGCTTATCGGTCGGCGTACTTCGTTAGTAGTCGGGCACACATCAAAAGGTTTTTCGAGACTCACGACTGAAACGATCACGATGCGAGTTTTCGAGAAAACCGAGTTATGTGCACGAATATGTGGTAAGTTTTGTCATTAATGTCGGTCAAGATGTTAATACAAGCGATTGTATTCAATTCACAAAGAATTATCGCATTGTTAGAATTTGGAATTGTCCAATTTGATGAGTTGGTTAAAATACTTAACTTGGTGGGTTTGGTGATAAAACGCCCACAAAGAAAAGAAAAGACAAACAGTAAAGTAAAATAAATTAAAACTAACAGTCATAAACAATAACTAACAGAAACAAGAAAGAACAGCATGAATTTAATACGTCATGTGCGAGGCCAAAAAGGTCCCTATCTCAGCATATGCTGCGTTATTCAATGAAGGTAAAGTCCAAGTCAAATAGTAGAATCACAGGTTTATTTAACTAGAATTATTCGAATGATACTTAGTTTCAAGAAAACCGCATTTCATTGATTCTCATTGCCAAAGGATCTCGCTCTACTTCAGTTTATCAAAGCAATTTTGAAGACATCTGAATTCAAGTTGTGAAAGTTTACGGTTCTACTAGATCGTGATAGGTTAGTCGTGTTCCCCTCGGCACTTCATTCCTTCCAATTTTCGCGTTGATCTGTCTCTAGTTACGTCATTGATTTTTTGCAATGTATATCCTATTTTTTTTCGTCTAGCGTTCTTACAGCTTCAGCTTCAGCAAATAATAAACTTGGTAGGAAAATAAAACAGTAAAACCTAAATATGCGTAAAATCCAAATAAAGTTCCATCCCTAATCTGAGAAAACTATTGTTTTGAAAATTCCTGTGAAGTAATACTCAGTACTGGTCTATAAATAAAAAATAGTAGTTAATCATCCCCATCTGCCTAGCCTTTTTTCTAACTATATTGGGATCGGCTTCCAGTCAAACAGAATTCAGCTGAATACCAGTGTTTTACGTGGAGCGGCTGCCTACCAGACATCCACAACCCATTAACTAGGTAACACGGTACTCCTTGGCAAGACTGGTGTCAAATTTACTGGCTTCTGACAATCCGTAACGACTGCCAAAGATCTACAAATTACAGCCGGGAACCAACAGCTTAACGTAAAAACAGTAGTTAATAATAGAATTTTGAGTATTCACCTTTTGGCCAATTCTCAGCATTTTAATCATAATGAATTGATGACATAATAACGGGTAATTCTAATTTGTCACATGAAGTAATCTATTAATAACGTAATTTTCCTATAATATGGTACTACGTGACTTGAAAATGTTTATGATTATGAAGACTGACGTACAATTACCATAAAAGTGCATATATTGTTGTTTATATGTTTTTCGCTAAATTCTACCATGCCCTCATTTTGATTCTATAAAAAATCAATGTGTTTACAAATTGACTGTGTTTTTCTCGTAAATTCCTCTACTATTTTAAAACCTTCGTCAGAGGAATTTTGAAAAACTGTTTCGAGTTAGTCTTCTTAATTGAACGCATTTTATATATCTCAAGGCGCCAAGCTCAAAGTACGAAATGCACCACAAAGTGGTAAATAAGTGTTCCTTTTAACAGTTTGAACCAAATGAATATTTAATAACAGTGAAGAGTACTTGTTGCAATTTGTTAAAAGCTAATTGAAAAGTTAAGGTGTTTAAATTCTGTCCAGGTGTGAAGCGATACCAAGAGCTAGAAATGAATTTATAGTACTTCTTTTTCTTGGTAGAATAAGTTATCTTCTGTAATCAGTCTTGCTTGGAATATTCCTCTCAAATGTAGATATAGTTTTTTCTGAATTCCAGTTTGGATATTAAAAGTTTAAAAGCCGTAAATTGTAACCTGTTTTATTATCAATTACCCATAACATTTTCTCTTGACCAACACGATTTAACAAGCACAAAACAAATAATAGTTAATCATTCCAGCGATACTAGTTGATTAGTCCATAAGATATCATCAGGTCGTGACTGAAGTACTAAAATATAAAGTATTGTTTCCTGCCGATTGTATTTTTAAGCGTGGCACAATGGCCGCGGTATCGTATTACACTTGCAGATAGATCCAGTCATTATCGCGTGTAATGAGCGCCCTGTGGACAAACAAACGGACTACCACCAAGTTATAGGCGATAGCGGCTGTTTTTATTATTATTATGAGCCTGCTATATTTAGGCTTTGCCCTGCAGTGGGACGTCTCGCTTCGTTCCTTGCACATTTCCCGGTCTTCTGGAATTTTGGGCCAGTCCTTTCAGAAGAGGTTCAGCTTTTCCCGCCATCTCTTTCTGACCAGCCAGTCGAGTTGACGTTTCCGTAGCAACTGTTGTATGAATACAAACCATAGTAAAGCCGTAAAAATATAACATACCATGGAAAACTCACCTCCAGTAATCACTTATTCTCTGGAAAAAAATGTTGTTTCTGGATATGCTTGCCGGGTTTCATCAAGTCCCGATGGTTAGATGATATTGTGATTATAGATGAAGTTATGGTAAAACTAAAGGTATTTATAGAAGAAAATTGGTTGTGGACAGCAGTTAAGGCCTAAGCAATAAATTCTTGAATTTTGGAGGCTATAATTTAATAGTTTTTTTTTTTAAGGACAATTATGTGGATGACATTCTCGCAAATACTTTACTCAGCTTCTGAAAAAGTATTTAATTTCAAAACGACAACGAATAAAAAACAAATTCTGTTTTCGTTTCGTTCGACAAAACGGTTGTTTCAAAGCTTTCGGTTGAAACGAGCGGAATACGAAAATGTTAGATTAGTTTTCGAGTTTCAGGTTTAACTTTGAATGTAAAACAATGCAAAAAGTTATTTTGTCCTGGTAAATTTAAAGTTACTTTTTGTTTTAATTTTTGAATGAAAGTAAAGATGATTTAGTACTTTGGCTATGTCGGAATTGCCACTTAGTTTCACTTTACGACTTTGCTTTACTTTGGGCCTTTAAGTTTATATCTTACACCTTAAGATACAGTGCCTAAGGAGTGTGATGGACGATCCGGTTATTCCAAGAGATTCCCATGTAGTCATGTGTAGGTCCCATCGGATTTGTAGATAACCGTGGTCTGCGTACTTTGTTAACCATCGCCATGATTTTAAGTGTGGTGTTTAATTTTTATTATGATTATCCCAAGGACGGCCCCTTACATGGTTTTAGAGACTACTTATATAGGTTAGCAAGTTATAAACGAGTCTGGCCTCTTAGGATAAAACAAAGTTACATTAACTTCAATTAACATATTAATCAATAATGACTAGGAAGATCAGATACAAGTTTGATCAATAAGAGTGAATGTAAAATATTTAGGTTACTTGCTACCAATCTACATGTATTTCTGCTAAAATATACATCAGTCCGAATGTAAAGCATTTGCAATAGACAGAGCATTTGTGCCTTTACCTAACTCAAGTTGACTGGTCTGTGTTTATAGACCTAGAAATGTAAAATGTCGGTAGTGTAATACCAGAAAGCTAGTCACTAAGAAGTATTTATTGATCGGTGCTAGAATGTCATAAAACGTCATATTTATTCATCTAGTTTTGGGTCGCATATTCTACATTGTTTGTAGGAAACTGATCAGAGTTAAACGTAATGAAGAAGCTGTGTGCTTAATCATAATTTATTTAATAAGAATTATATTAATCCATAATTATTTTTTAAATTATTTTTAGTACAATTAAAATAAAGTACTAAATTTGAATTTCCGTACATATAGTAATTGTTAATAAATAGCGTCTAATGCAAGTGTGTTGGCTACCCTACACTGCTACACCTGCGCGGTAACGATGCGCCCGCGCAACTGGTTCGACCGAAATAGTTCTTCAGGTGTCCCATCTAAACATGTCGCGATGGTCACTGTAATAAATTGTGATTGTTTACTAAATGTTACCCTATTTGTAAACGTCTTTTTGCGTTGTGCAAAGATAATTATTTACGCAATTTGTTGGCCGGTAATTTGTTGAAATTGAGCCGTTTGTTTTTTTATTTATTATTTTAACGGTGACATGGAAACTCCATTCGCACGGCTGCGATCTCCTGTTTAAGATTATTTTTTAATTGACATAGTTAATTTTCTTATGTGTCGAAGCGGTTGAGAATATTTTTTTCAATCAACTTTTCCATTCCTGTCTTGAATAAATCGATCTAAAATCGATGCTTATCTTTATATTTTCTAAGTTTAGTTCATATGAAATTCATGTTTGGTAATGTATTATTTACATATTTAAGTGACTTCGGGGCTGCGGAACGTTTACTCCTTTCCGACGTTCTTCGACATCAGATGTTATCAGTCGTCCGAGCCGCGTAAAAACATCGAATGAGATCTGTGGCTACCATAGAGATCAACGATATCTGTCGTTCTGTCAAAATTTCCGAACGCGCCAAGCCAGCAGGACTCCATCCATAATGTATCGGCCTCGGGAATTTCATACATAAAACATTAACGAGTAAGGTTTTTATTTGATTGCGGTTCGAGAGCACGACCACATGCTTTTTTACCCCATCAATTAAAAAAATCGCCAAACATCCAGATTTCGGTGGGAAACCGCACGTTTTGCCGCCGTTTTCATGAAGTTGAACAATACTAAAGCTTTTTACCCGCAAAGCTGATTTCGATGGAATTCAAAATATTTAAGAAAACCGGATCTTGTCGCGCGCTACGGACGGTTTCGAAAAAAGATGTCGTTTTTGCCAGGCAACCTCGATCGATAAATTGAAGGGTGACTGACAGCTCCAGCTCAAGAACTCTTGCCGAGTTTATCGAACAGAAAACTTTACGGCTTGAGCTTTTAAAGTTGTGCGTTCACAGTTTACTAGTCCGTCAAAATACTATGAGGCAAATCGTCCGGCCGAAGGTATCGAACGCGCCCATCCCATCGGTGTCAGTGTTGCGGCTGCCGCCCACGCGAGCGGTCGTGCAGTGGCAAGCCACAAAATCACATCGTCGTCACGTGCGCGCCCACGTGACGCCTACCGACGCATAACATTGCGAAAAAAAACTAAATCTCTTAACGTAACTCCAGCTATAACCTTGAGATTTAATGCCTTCGTTAAATTGCTGTATGTGGGCTAGTTAGGACGTCTCATAAGTTCCTTTCCGATTCTTTTGTTCATTGTATTCAAAGGAATTTAAGGCTTTTGGATTTTCCTACGAAGAATTCAGCGCATAACAATGGCGAACCATTACCAAGATCAATTTTCTCTTTAGAATGTGATTAAGGCCAGTAAGAATCGTATCGCTTGTTAATCCTAAACTGAAAAAAAGGTTCTGATGACGTCCCCGGCCAGGGGTGAACCATTCGGATGATCTCGATAATTCTCGTGTCGCGTGTTAGCCGTTAATTAAGCTATTTGTCAGGTAGCGGCTCAATTTACATTTCTCCGGGAGTCTTGGGGATTCTCCGAGGCTCGGGAGCTTCGCAACGACGTATTATTATCCTTTTAGGGAGGGCGGCATCCTCACACAGGCGCTTGGCGTCCTCCGAACCTTTTATTGGGACCACCTGTGTTTGTTTGCTTGGACGTATGAATTGTCCAGTAAATAAGGTTAGCGGAATATTTGCCCGTAGCTGCCTTAATGCTATTTAGTGGCACTGCGGTTCATTTGCATAAGGCCGAGACAGAAATTAGCATTTAACACGGGGTGCATTCTTCGCGATCTAAATCTTCGATTGCATTGAATCGACGTTCGTTCCGAATTAGAAATTCTATCGGGCATCTTAACAAACAGAACGAGATCATCCACATAAAGCTCGGAGCGATAGCAGATACATTAACATGGAAGCCATCGGTCGCAGGTACACGTTGTCGTACAGAAGTATAAAAATGTCTCGCACGCAACACAATTCATGGGAACTCGTTCTGGACTCCGACAGGCCATCAAGTTAGTTCAGTTGCAGGTGAAATGTATTGACAACTGGTCTTCCTTGATGCGTATCGGCGTGATGGTATCGTGGTGGCGGCGCTTCAGTCGCTGCGGCTCCTGTTACCCTCGGACCCGTTGCATTGTGGAGATCACAGATAAAGCTTGTTTATTTAGCGCTAAAATTTATTCAGCCATGAGAGGCCATTAAGAAAAGAATTATTAACAGTTGGACAGGTTTACGTTCATAAGCTCGGGTAATAGCGTGTTGAGTTGTTTGTTTTTTCGCGTGTTCCAGTAATGAATTGAATGTTAATACATTTAATAAATTCATCTCGTATATCGCTACACAATGTATGCCGTCGACTTCATTGGTTACATCGGCGCGCACTCGATATAATTGGACTAAGATTAGTGCCCGTGCTATATATGAATGAAGTTCATTCATCAAGGTCGAGTTAGCGTCTACAAAATTACATAGTACACGAACAACATTCGATAAATGGTAATAATCAAACAGGAAACTTATGGAAGTGTATTGCGCGACACTATAAATTAAGGACACGGACCGTCTACCATTCATAAAGCAATCTCGCATGTTTATGAATGAAACTGGCAAGGAGACTATGAACGTGTAATTACCGACGCCATTGCCGTCGATATCGACGCCCGACACATTTGCATACGGCTCTAGGCTCAATCTTAATATCTATAGAACACCCAGCCTGCTTATATTGATTCAAGGATTGCCCATTGTTCTGTGGATTGTGTATTGTTAGCTATAGCTCCTATTGTCGCTTGAGATTTGGTCGTTTAATTGAATCTTCCTTATATTGTTCGTTGGATAATAGTGCTCAAATTGCTCAGTGGCTCTTGGTATCTATTTAGCAAGCTCGCCCGGCTTTTTCTCTGAATATTCTGCAATAACTTAATACATCGCCGCGTTAACGGAATGTGTCGACAAGTAAAGAAACAAACTTCACCGGTTTGAATACAAATTCATTTAACCGGTCATCTTCAATGGCGGTTTTAGATTATCTCTGGCGTTCGAGTCCCAGTGACAAATTGAAACGTTGCGTTATTGGAAATTTTTGCACGGTCTCGGTATTAATCTTGATCGCAATAGTCCCCGCACTACCCGAGTTACACCGCCGATAACACACCGGTTCTCCGTAATCGGTAATTATTGTTTAAGCGTCGTTTAAAGTAATCGCCGTAGACGCCGCTAACCCGCCGTCGAGTGCCACTTTGACGCCGTCCAACGTGCAATCTCTTGCTTGGGCTGAATGACAATTTCAATATTGCCGATACAGATTTTTGCTTAATGAACAAGACTAACAACATTCACTTTGTAATTACCGTGATACGTTTTCATTAACAGCTGATTTAAGTCTGCTTTGCGCAATTTGCTCCTGTTGTTTAGGTATTTTTCTGCTTTATTAGCATTTTTTTGTTATTAGATCACGAAGTAAACTTGAAATCAATATCGTCAATGGTGTGGCATGCGAAAATTGAGCGCTTATAGGACTCATTTATGTGCTTCAACGATGTTCAGAAATATTTCTGCAGCGTTTTTATCTTAAATAACACATTCTCAGTATGCGTAGGTTTTCGTATCAGAATAATTCCCTGTTGCATCTTCAATGTAATTTACATACTGTACCGCTATTCAAGGAAACATCCTAAAGACTGGTTCGTTCTGAATCATTACTTTTTCTGTAGGTAATCAAGTTTTCGGCCACATCTGACGACCTCTCAAAACAAACAAACCAATGCAGTTTTTCTCACATACTGCAATATTTACCATGGCTTAAACGATTTCTGTATGGTTTCTTTGGTATCTCTTCTTCGACATAGTTGTCGGTTCGCAGATTGGAATTGGCGTGCTTAGCAGTACACAAGTAGTCTTAATCGTGATTAAACGTGTGGCTTCCGATTGGATTGCACTGAGCGATAATGAAGCTTGGAACTTTCACTTTTCGATCATTACGGCGCTGCCGCTGATTACACTGAACTCGGAATTGGCAACCCCCTACAGATACTCATGATTTATTGTTATGTCCTGTACCGGAATACGAATCATCCTTTTATGTTATTGATTATATGGCCGCTTATTAGTGTCATATAACTGACCGCTTGTTAATGTTTTTGCTGGAACTTTACAGCGGCTAAACCTCTTGCGGTACATTTCAATGAATGTTTAATGACTGAACTTTTAGAAAAAACTGGCATGTAAGAAGCAAAACTTGATTACTTTCATCGCTAGCTCGATATCAACTTGTTCATAACTGTGATCCCGTCAGAGGTGAATCAACTTCACGTCCTTACTGCAATGGCATCATCCTTGCCATAAAGGGTGTACGATGACGTAGTGCTGCAGACAAATACAGCCACGTGGAGTGGTACGCTTCGGTAGGCAAAAGACGAACACGGCCCGTTTAAACCTTTTACGACTAATCCAGTCGAGTGCTGCCCACAAATGGCAACCCGGCCTTTCATAACCTGTTTTTGGGGTTTCCTTAGCCCCTTGTTAAGGCTACGTTATTTTTTATTATAGAAAACGCACGTGGCGTGTGACGTACCTGTACCGTTAACAGATTGACGCGTTTTTATCAAAGCTTTTTGTCGTATTTGAAAGCGGGTCTTATCAATCGTCACGCGACGTTCGAATCTTATCATTCGGCTTTCACATTTTCGCGTTCTATTTGTTGTGATTGCATGTTCATTTCGCCTTTTTTCAGTTCATGAATTTCAGGAAATTCCTCCATTATCAATCTGTGTTGAAGAAAAGTTAGTGAGACTGTCGAGAATGTCAGTTCTGCACGATGATCTGGATGTAAAAAGCATCGAATGCTCATTAATATGAATCGGAATTAAAGGAACGCTTTTCTATTCTATTACTTTTCTTTGCAAGCCGTTCGTTGATAATATTGGAGATTATGAATTAGCTACTTTCGCCAACCGATGATTCTAAAACTTCCTTGACTTTGGATTTCCAAGCTTTCCTATCTAAATACTTAACCTCCTATACTTTCCAACTACCGTCTCTATTATATTAAAGTTATCCACAGTTTCCTGTAAACTAATTAAAGTTAATGTTCAGCGTTTAGCCTTGCCGTCAGTTGAACCTGTCGGCTACTTCATTTCCATATGAATTGCCGTCTAGCCACCGTCATATGATAATAGGTTAACACCTTAGGCTATAGTGAAAGTGGATCGGTACAGGCTGGTGTGGTTATGGGGAATTCATGGAATTTTATAGACTGGGCAAAAGCGGGCTGAGTATCGGACCTTGGTGAATACTAAATATTCAATCGAAATTGACAGTGTTAATGTAGAAGTTTTTGTGAATAATAGTTGTCGTATCTGTTTTAGTATACTTCTTTTTATTGTTAACGATGATTATAAATTAGAAAACCGATTACCGTTGAAAAACAATCTGGTTTCGTAGAATTTAAACAGTTTTTAATCGCATAGTTTATATAGTTAATATGGTTTATCAGTAGGTTGTCTTACATGTGTATGAATAATTCTTCGATAGTATCTTCTGTGTATTTAGCGGCGATGTAATTTTTAATTTGCTTTTTTGCCACCTTTCTTTAAGGGTTGTGACAGAGTAATGTAATTAAAGCTGTATCGAAAGCTACGTCGTATTAATTTGTCATTATTAACAAGCTTTTAAATTTCTTGATAGCCACCTGTTTAGTTTCTATACTTAGATATTATAATCATGATTAACGAAGTAAATTTTTAATCTTTAATTAATCTCAAGGAATAATCTTTGTAAGTTCTAGGCAATGTTAACTTACTAAAAGTTATAATACTATTTGTATTTCATTACCACAAGCTGCTTCTTTATATTTCCACTTAAAATTATTGATATTTCCAACTGGAATCTTGAACTTTTTCTGCAATATCTGCCTCGTAGCTATAAAGTTGTTAAAGTAAAATTGCACCATGAGCCAACAGAATGGGCGAAATTGCAATAACCAATAAAATTAAAATGTCATAAAACGACGATTGAGCACCAAAAATCGACACAAGAATCACAGGGTATTCGCAATGTTACGTTATTATTAGTCAGTTATTTCGAGTTTTATATGTATTCTGGTTTTTCGTTTCCGAGAAATGTTACTTTTAGTGTGACGGGCGGTTTTACCGACGCTGATTTTAACAAGACTGGCTTGCAATTAAGGACTGTTTACCGGGCATTAATTTTTGGCAATAAAAGAGGAGCACGCATGAAATGATCGGTACGCATGCGCGCTCGGATGCTCCGTGGGAACAGCGGCTGCTTTGTACTCCATTGTACTCGCAATTAGCTGCTTTTTTGGCCCACGTTGTCGCGGGTCGCACTTGTCACAGTAATGTCGTATTGCTATGTCCCGGCCCGAATGCTTTCTCCTCTTAATTCGTGAATTTACCACAACTCTTACATCGACGTAGGGTTTTTTATTATTAAGGAACATGGAGGGACAAAAATTCGTAACGATCAAATATGTTTTTTGCAATTCATAAGTGGTTATTCACGTGTGAACGGTCTGACTGACGTTTTTCATCGTCAGTTGTCCGTTTTAAATTTCCTTGTTTTTATTCTTTATTTATTTTAATTTGTTCTTCCATTTCTTGGTCTTTTACTTTTCCTTGGAGTGTGCAAATGTATTCTTCTGTTTCTTTGATGAAATGACCGACTTCACACATATGAACAGTTTTAATACCATTTGATTAACAGTAGTAATAAGGTGTTTAGTTAACTACTCTATTTCCACGAAATATTTGGTAAACACATAAACGTTTGACCGCTTAAATTCACCTATTCGCCGCTATCTCAAAATCTGTTAGCACACTGAACTTTCATATTTTTTAAAGCATTTCATAAATCGCTGGCACGACATCTTTCCCAGCGTTAACCGGCGATTATCTTGTTTATAGAGCTATTAGTTGGCGTGCTATCGGATTCTGTATCTGATCTCGGCAAAAAGTGTAGTTTTCATCGCCCAGAGTTCGGGCGACAGCTAGGATAGTGCACCGCAAAAACATAGGGCTGCCACTCGTGCAATTTTACTTGACACTGCTGAAATGAAGACCATGTTTGAAGTAACTTTAATATCAAACATCATCATCTGCCTAGCCTTTTCCCAATTATATTGGGGTCGGCTTCCAGTCAAACCGGATTTAGCTGAATACCAGTATTTTACGTGGATCGGCTGCCTACCAGACCTTCACAACCCATCAACTGGGTAACATGGTACTCCTTGGCAAGACTGGTGTCAGATTATCTGGCTTCTGACCATCCGTAACGACTGCCAAAGATCTACAAATGACAACCGGGAATAATATCAATAACTTTAATATCAAACAAGACATTATAAAACAGGGAGCATAAACAGAAGCTCTAATCTACCATCCTTTTAATAGCAGAAAAAAGTAGTAGTAGCTTTATTAGTGTTGCTAGTCCACAAAAAAAAAACCTTGATTATCGTACCCTTTATACACACTTACTGCTTTTAATATCCGACAGCTATCACTTAACACTTCCATTTCAAAAACTATCGCGATGCCCCATTAACTTGAAGTAATAACTATTATAATAGAAAAAAACTTCATATCTCGTTATATCGTGTTATGATAAGTGGCGAGCGTAATCATCATTTACTTAGCCGGATTGCTGCGACTTCGTAATGACTGCCTTTATTATACACATCAGATCCGAAGGTGGTGGGGCTACACTTAAATGAGTTTCACAGTTAAATCGTTAGCTTAAGGAAATAAAAGTTGTGGAAATTGTACGGTTATCGAGAATTTTTACCGTCGTTGCATTTGAGGATAGGTTTTATGTCACCTATCAAAGTTGTCTCTTGGGACGAAATCAATCGAGTGCTATTCGATTTTTGAATTCCTTTGCTCACAACAATTCTTGCTTCTTTCTTATCTCACACTTTTTCCTTATAAAATATCTATGATTCATTAACTGTGCAAGCTGCAAAAAACTAACATTCATAAAATGCATAGACTATACTGTACCTACACTGTATTTAAGGTGCCTTGCAGCAAAGAAAGAGGTTTATTCTTTAGAGGTATCTTTCTCTTTGGTACTCTAGTACATTTATCGGCTTAGGTCTTGAGTGCGCTTTGTTCTTCCTTTGATGCGAGCCATTGTTGTTGGAAAAAATCCTTTACAGTACTTATTTCTGAAAGGTGCATTTTGTACTGTTGTTATCATCTGTAGTGTTGAAATCTGTTTGAAGGTTGTTCACCATCATAATTATTAACCCCTCACGATCAGGCGCGGTCAAGTTTAAGAGCGGGGTCATCAGGAATCCTGAACAAAGTAGACTAGCTAAAATTGGTTATCTAATCAGTGAATTCTGGGTAAGTCGTGTTGTCCTCTTCAAAATCACGACTTCCACGTTTTAGCATCATCTTTACGCAATTTCTTCATGAAGGTTACTGACATAACCCATTCATTTTTATTCGCTTCTCCGTTCAGCATAATATTGACATTTACACCTTCATGGACTGTTTAAATTGTATTTCATGTGTCGGGTAATACGATATTTGTGGACTCCTCGACATAACTTCGGACAGATTGTTGTTATGAAATTTAAATTTTGCATGTTTAAAGCTCAGTGTTAATGTTCTGCCTAGTTGTGTAGTGTTTTAATCACTAAGATCATGAATTTATGACATTCAATCTCTTACTATCCTTTACAACTTCTGTTCTCCCAAATCTCGCATCCATCATAGACATGAATCTGCGTAGGATTTGATCTTATACAATTATTTCTGCCTCCTAAATCCTCGTTATTTTAGGTTGTTGATATTGTTCGAGACAACGTCCCTAACTCCTCACGAACTATTTATACAGCCAATTGTTTGGACAGGTTGCTAAACCATCGCCTACGCACGCGTAATACGCAGGATAAGTGTTCCCTTCAGTCCTAAATTAGCAAGAAAACAATGGAACATGGAATGGAGGAACGGGAACCATTGCTTTCTTTTAATAGCTTTCCTTCCTACATAATCGTACGTTAATTCTTAGTTGTCAATTAATGAGAACACTCGCTCCCACATCACGTATCATTACTATCAATTTTGACAAGCTAATTGGATTTCGTTTCTCGAATTTACCTTCGGAAAGTTTCGGCTGCTTTCGGGCCTATGTCTCGTGCGCACCGGTTTTGCGGATTTTAGTTGCACCTTACTACAATCACTTGTGACTTAACTGGAGCACTTATCCGGGCGTTTTTTGCAACATCGCGATCGAATTGTATAAATCGTTGTGAACGGATCTGTCAATCTTACTAATGCTGGCGTTGCTGGCTCTTTTTAATTTAAGGATTATGTTGTGTCATGGGAGGCGTGGCTTTTAAGGGATTATGGTGAAAGTCGTTAATGTGTGCTATTAGAATGTTAGGGCATTCGTAAGTTGTAAATGTAAAAGATGTGATCATCAAGTACCGTCAACAACGATTTTGTCTAATAGATCTGCTTTCTTATTGGGTTTTGTGACTCGTATTATATATGGTTAGCAAATCAATCTGCCTCGCCTTTTCCCAAATATGTTTGGATCGTCTTCCAATCTAACCAGATGTAGTCAGTAGACTATCAAAGATCTAAAAATGACAGCCGGTACTAAAGGCTTAACGATCCTTGAAAAGCACAGAGGAGCCTCGGTATGTAATGGATGGTTACCCATCCATAAACTGACCTCGGCTAGCGTTGCTTAACTTCGAAGATTCGAATAATATGGTATCTATTTTCGTCTTGCCAACCCTATCGCAGGTCACCGCTAGAGTCAAACAGAGGTTAACCAATTGTTTGCCGGCTAATCATGTTTCAAGCTAAGCTATTGGTTTAAACTTCAGCAGCGTAATTTGAACTTAACTGTAAAATTGACGTGATAAAACTATTGAGGAAGTATTTGTTTTTGTAAACAATGGAAAGTAGTTGAGATTTTTATTGGGATTTAGTTTTGCTTTGACGTTTATTGATACTCTCTGTTTAAGTAAACTAGATGAATGCTCTAATAAGACATCGGTACTCGTATTTTAATAGCAGTATCAACCAATACCTACGCAAGCTAATGTATATAAATAAAAATTTATCGCCGAAATGTATGTACGCGCTTAACTTGGGAACGACTTGAACGATTTAAACAGTTCTTTTTTTTGTTGTGTTTGTCAGGGGGAGGTTTGTACGAAAATAAAAATACATCCGGACGACGCCGGGGCGGACCACTAGTATTAGATAAATAAATAATCCTAATATATAAAATACTTCCGTTATTGACTGAGAGAGTTTTGAAAAAAAACCGACCAAGTGCGAGTCGGACTCGCGCACGAAGGGTTCCGTACCTTTATTTATGAAAACGGCAAAAAACCATGTTCGTTGTATTAAATATTTATTTTATTCTGTTTTTTAGTATTTGTTGTTATAGAAATACATCATCTGTGAAAATTTCAAATGTCTAACTATCACGGTTCATGAGATACAGCCTGGTGACAGACGGACAGACGGACAGCGAAGTCTTAGTAATAGGGTCCCGTTTTACCCTTTGGTTACGAAACCCTAAAAATGCACTGTCCCTGTAGAATATGCCAATGGAGTAAAACCGCCGGATATAGCTAGTAGTAGCTGAATGATACATAATTTTATGAATAATGGTTTATTTCAACGCAAGTTACTAAGATAATTAATGTACCACAGTTTTTTAAATCATGATCCAATTGAGCTCAATTTTGATTTGACCCAATGAATATTTATTTTCGATTTTATCAATGTTAATTCGCTTAGCTCCAGTGCAGTAGCAAAAATTTATGTACACATGAAAACGATCATAAAAATCAATTGCGGCCGTAAAGTCGGATCTTTTAATGCAACCCGTTTGTATCGATAATCGTTTTTATATTACGTTAACTTTGATATTCTTTACCTGATAAAGAAAAATAGATAGCCCAGTAAATGTGTCACGTGATAATTATTATGCTATTTTTTAGGCACTATAGGAGTAAAATTTAAGGAGCTCGTGGCTAAATAAAAATGGCCGCACGGGTCAATCTTCAAAGCCCGTGTGGCTGAAAATCGAAAAGTACGTTAAGCAGTTCCCGGCTGACATTTGTAGATCTTGGCAGTCATTACGGGTAGTCAGAGGCCAAGAAATCTAGGCATATTGATTACAAGAATAAATTATTTTGTTTAAATCACGATTCCTACGAAAATGTTCGATATTTTGCAGATTCCTTTCAATCAGCAAAGTACCGTCAGACGTCTCATATTACTCCTGATTAATGACGTAAAAATAACGTAAAAACACGATTCTCCTTATTCAAAAGACCGATTTTTTAAGATTGACCTCAGTACCGATAATTTCAAGTCCACTGAAATTTCACTGAAGCCTCATTAATCATGTATAACAACAAAGCTCATTAAAGGTGCATTTGTAATTGTCAATTTCGGCAGTGTTTTATACCGGTACCAACTAAACTGAGCTGTCAGTAAGAACCTTACTGGAAAGTTAATAAGAATCATTTTCCAATGACCCAGTTACGAGATTAAGGGTGTCGATGTCAAGATGCAAGCAGTAGGTTCGCTAATTACAGCTTTATCATCAATCACTTCAATGAATGGGGAAGAGAAGTGCAAGTTTTGAGAAAAGAGCGATCACTCAGCTCTTTGTGATTTAAATAGAATCTTAAAGCGATGGGGATTAAGTTGAGAATTCTAAATCACAGGATTCAATTAACTACAGCTTTGGTTGTCAGAGCCCATTTCCGAGGCTTATTGTCATTGTAATGATACTGTCCAAGTCCATTGATTCTCTTTGATATTTTGAAACACTGGAGCTTGAATTTGGAACAAGGATGGGCTTTAAAAGATATTGCAACGGTTTTAACACAATAAACTGTTTTATTTTGATTATACCTAACTCCTTTCTCATGTCAATCTTGATTTAAATCTTAGTGACCTGTGATCTTTGAAGTTCGTTTACTATTTATTATTCACCATTGACTATTAGAATATTGAAATGTTTAGACAGCATAAAACATTCGTGAAAGTAGAACATGAGCTTTGAAACTAGATTTAGGACACCAAAGCTTGGCAAACTTAACAAAATCGCAAAAATAAACAACGGTATCAAAGACGTTTGTAATAAAAGTCAAAATCCAATACAAACCCAAGTCGATAGAGTGGTAAATAAAATGGTTTACAAATAAAACAGTTACCACGTAACCGATAATTCTAGTGGGCGACCAAGACCGCAGACCGATATTATGCAATGGAAAAACCAAATTAGATGCCACACAATCAATTTGCATTGAAAACTCCTAAAAATCCTTCATACAGTCCCCTATTCCTATCGTACTAAGGCACACAGTGTAGTTAGCATCAATTTGAAAGATGAACATAATACCAGCTACCTGACTTTTGTCAATTGTCCGTGTCAAATTGCTGTTTTAACAATATATTGTCACACGGCTCTTAATGCTTAAGCACTGGGGTCGAAATTAGAATGTGCCATTGGTAAATAAACGGTGGTGTAAGTAGGTGTGGGTGGATGGGCGCCAGTGGGTGTGATAATTCGTCTTGCATACACAAAGAGTGCCGTGAGAGAGTGATATGCTCCCGAAAACGAACGTGCTGTGGTTTACATACGAATTAGAGGCGTGGGAGAGGTGAAAGGTCGGCGGGGAAACTTTTAGGAGCCGATAACACTGTCCAAGTAATCTTTGAAGCACCGAGCGGCAAATTGGTTCGAGGAGAACTCTCTTATCGTGTTGTTGACGAAACAAATAGATTTCCCGGTGCAATGGGACAACAAACTAAACATTTCTATGTGAAAGTGGGCAATGAAAAAAGTAACGTCATTGAAACGGTCTAGCTAGAAACTTTCAATGCTTGCATAGCTTAGGTTTTGGGTCCGGCTAAGAATTTAGATTTTGTAAATGGTTCAAGATTACTGGTACGAGATTTCGTAAAACCTTTTGTATGTGGTAAGCAAATGAGGCTTTAGTAAGTTTCGAATCAAAATATGCCAAGAGTTACCGACAAGGCGGCTATATTAATTGAATTTGACAAGCTTATTGAGCAAACAATTATTCAGCACAAATGTTCACAAAACGCAATACAAAATATAATGGTACGCATTTAGCTTTAGTATTATAGCAATTTTAACGGAGATGTTTTTTCTTTTCCAGGCATACGAGCTGTCCACCCTGACGGGGACACAAGTGATGTTGCTAGTCGCGTCAGAGACCGGCCACGTGTATACGTTCGCGACGCGGAAGCTGCAGCCGATGATCACGTCGGACTCCGGCAAACGGCTGATCCAGACGTGCCTGAACTCGCCCGACCCGCCCACCACCAGCGAGCAGCGCATGGCTGCCACGGGCTACGAGGAAACAGAGCTCACGTATAACGTAGTAGACGAGGATATGAAGGTGAGGCAATTGGCGTATGCGGGCTCCGCGCAGTACCCGCTGGAGCACCACCCCGGGCTGGCGCCGTCGCCGCTGCAGCAGTACCACCAGCACCCGCCCTGCCCTTCACCGCTGCCGCTCAGCTCGCTGGGCCAGCCGTACTCGCACGCGCACCTCTCACACCCGCACATGTCGCATCACCCACAGCGGTAGTCCCGATGGCACTTAGACTAAATCCCGACATGGACGCGCCCCCGCGGCAGTTACGACTGTTTAACGAGATAGTCACGTTCTAGATTAGCTTTTTTTAAGATAAGAGAAAGAATAATATACAAGCAATAAACTGTTTTGTTAATATATTTTGTAAATATTTTGACGAGTAGATTGTTTTCGCTGATCACGTCTCTCCAGGTTTGAGTTACGGACGTGTTTATGAGAGTTCTGTTTTTGTGTAATATAATAAAAATGTTCAGTGTATGATGATGAGCGAACGTCTCATAACCGATTGAGAATCGAGATTGACGTATTCATTCAGATCGTTAAAGATAAGAAGAGCCGTGGACGCAAGAAATGAATTATCACGTGGTGGAATTTTACGCTTCCGTTGACGGAGACTTCATCATTTATCACGATTATTTTCTCAGTTATTTTCACGTTGCTTATAAATAGATTACTGAAATGTATACCTTATAAAATTTCACCGCGGCCGGAGCTTAGAATTCAATTAAAGTAAGATGATTCAATTACAATCTTTCGAAAAATCCTATCAATGAAATTGATGATCTCAGACGCAAAGATGTCGAAACGGATAGATCGGTGTTCGGTAGCGAAATAATCTGATTTAAAATCGGTTTATAATTAACGCCGCGGACCGGTTTATCGTTTAGAGTGACGGACTCGGAAGTGGGAGCGGTCGCGCTACTATTGATTCATTATTGTGAATGAATCGGCCTTTCATTCTAGCTCTTTGTAAAGTTCACGTATTCGGACCGGCGCTTAATAGTATTGATTATATACCAAATCATAGACAGACGCTTTAACGACCATTCTATTAGCATACGTTGTAAAGTTAAATGCGGCCAAAGATAAAAGAACTGAAAGACTAGATTCTAAAAGTCGGCGGTGAATATTTATGAAATGCCAAAGAAAAGAAAGATAAAACTAATAACAAAGTAGGTAGCAGGTGTTATTTGTAACTAGAGACAGCTTCCAATTATCAAGGGAGCGCGCTGTCGCCCCAGGTTCTAAGTCCAGTCGCCCCGTGATCCGGATTATCAAGAAACTTAATTGAAAATTACTTTCGGCGGTACCGCCAGTGATTATTATAAATTCTCCTGTCAAACTCGACGCCGGCCGTCGAGTTAAGGGGAAATCAATCCCGAGTAACGCAGTAGCTTTCACGTGCCGACTGGCGTGTATACAGGTCAGTGCGCACTCGCCACAAGCCACGTCCAGCCAACACAAGCTCACGTGGACTATATTCAATTCCGATAACTATCGCGCCTAATTGTGTTCCGTATCGTCTTGTTCGCGCCAACGGTTAATCAATGAAGCCCGCGACTGATCAAATACAGCCAAATACGGAGCGTTCGACGCGTCGATTCATTGAGCTGCTCGGATTCGATTCGATTCATCCATTAAGCGCGGAGCACACCTTGCGCCGCTAATCGGACACTATTTATTCATCGATTTGTACCCAGTAGCTGCTCTCGCTGCCGTCGCCTCGATTGCACCCGACGATTAATTCTCGTACCTAATTTGCATATCGTTTTAATTTCGAACCCATCCGGCGCCCACTGAGCCTTCGCCCCCGACCTCGAATATCGCTTGTCAGCTCCGATATGTTGAAATCGATTACGTCGATTCGTTCGATTCGCGGGCGGATCGATAAAATCTCTCGTCTTCAGGTGGGTCGTTCTCACCGCGTCCACGTTTGACGTACGGAAATAATACGTCCGGACTGATATCGATCATTATTGTTCGCGCATCATCGATAAGTTGAATCGATTGAAATATTCACGCGGTAATTACGATTCCCAGAGATAAGCCTGTCCCGCGACCGCGACGAGCGCGCCTGAGATCTCTATCGCGCACTCTTCTATTCGCTGTACATGTTTTCGTGACTTTGTTATGTGTTGGACATACCGTATCTCGTTTTATGTGTCTTAATATTCAAAGGCGGCATTTTTCTCTCCCGCTAGGAACAGTTTCACCTGTCATCACTGTAAAGTCGTTTACATAAATATAATTCTTTACGTATTCTCGGCGTGTAATATGCGTCGTGTGTCTGTTCCGTGAATATAAACTGTATTAGCTGAGCGAGTGTTTGGCGTAACGCTGCCTCGTAGGATGCAGATGCTCTTGTGCATGAATTAGCGGTATAAATGTGGAAGTCGGTCAGTGCCCTCGCCCGCCGTATCCCCTAATCGAGAATACACATGTTTCGTAACATCTCGCGAACTCTTGAGTTTTCGCTTTCGGCGCGCGTGCTTCGTAACATTCCGGCGTCGATGGTTTCTTTCTGTTTCGCATCACGTTCGCATCTCCCGACTGGTAAAAAAACGTAGTGGCGACTATAGGAGATGTCGACACGAATTGTAAATTTTTAATGTTTTTTAGTAGTGCGGGTTTTGTAGGATGAGGCTTAGGGCGCGTTTGCAAGGCGGCAATGAGTCACGCCGGCATCACGTATTCCGCGCGGCGCGGGACGCGTGGCTCGCTGGCGTCTATTCTTCGCATCGCTCAGTAATCGCTCGTTAGGCGTCTCGCACCTCGCTTTATTAACTTATCAATACTATTGTTTTGATAAACGCTCGAGACGCAATTTCTGTTGACTCATCGTATTGTACCGGCTAATGTGCCTACATAATTGTCTGAGTGTAAGCCGATTGGTCGCCTTGTGCAACTCAAAGGCAACAATAAAGCTAATTTGACTAATAGGTGCGTTGTAATCATCGCCGCGTGTGGCTCTAGGATTACACGACCGCGGCGCCGACTCTCTTCACTGTTCGTATCGTCGGTTAATGAACGTCGTTCTGCGCCTATTGTTTCAGTTTCAGCTTTATTTGTTCTTTTGTCTGAGCCGTATTGATTATCCTCCCGGAGACATATTTGTGTGTAAATTTTAAGGAAGCGGTGCCCACAATGCTTTAGAGCCCCGTGTCTCTGTTGGTGCGATCGTTAATTTATTATTCCTCGCGTGAACGCATCGCCGGTTCAATATTTTAAAAATTATTTAATGTTTGCGAAATTCACGTTAAATGATCGGTTCTCCCCTGTAATTAACGTGGTGCCGCCCGACCACCCGGCCTCAAGATCGATGGACTTACAGTCGATCAGCCATAAGGCTAATATTCGTAAACCGCCTTTGCCGTGTCCCCGCGCACCGGACAAATGAAGAGATCCGTCCAGCGTCCGTACAGGAGGCTGCGCAATTTGGTGAAATTTCGACAAGAGCAATGACCGTAATAAATACCATTTGCGCCGTCATTTAGGTAATGGATCGTTGTATTAATCTGTGAGGAAAGTCGCCCGTCATGCGAAGGGTTCCGTTGCGTCTAATGTACAGCGAGCATCCAGTCCCCAGTGGGGAGCTTCGCTTGCTCAAGATTTGGGAGTGCGTTATTTCGAGAGGCCTGGGCTTCTGCTTCAGTTATCCACATTCGCGGTACGTATATTTTAGGAGTTGCGTTGGGCGCACTCCGTGCACTATTACGGCAGCCTGCGCCCGCGCCGCTCTGTTGCATAATTCAGACACGAGCCCCGCCGTTTGCATTCCGATACTTGATATGTGCTTTCACATGTATTTATGGACAAGATTTTGTGTCTCCGTAATGTTTGGCGAATAAATAAATTGTGTTTAAGGCATAAATACAATGGGCGAGCCGGCGGCTCCCCTCGTTACGTCGGCGAATGTAAAGTCCGAGTAGCTTCTTGTGTTGTCGACATGTCAGCCGCTGAGATATCCCCGCGGGTCGCTTGATGCTCGCTTATTTCGTTGTTTAGGTGCTTCGTTACACCGCGGTTTATGTCGGCGCTTACAAATTGGCGAGGCAACGCAGGGCGTCACAAATCCTCCGACGAAATTATGCCCCGACGTTTACATTGTACATCATTCTCGTGTGGCGACGTACCACTGACACGTTTATTAATTCCGCTCTCACATTTATTATCTCCACAACAAACTACCTGCCTGTTTTGACGGGCGACTCTGCGATAAATAGTCAGTTCCCTTGGGCTAACCAACAGCGTTGACACTAAATCCTTAAAGCTACATTCTATATGTCATGTAAATATTCTAGTGGCCGGTGCCAGCTAATCCGAAGTCAACGTCATTATCTAGGAGCTGCATCGGATCTAACAATTCCGCTCACATCTCACTTACCGCAATTCTAATGATTTGCAGCGGAGGTCCCCCTTTGTATGCGTCGGACGCGGTCATTCGTATGCACGTTGATGCGCGGCTATCCCGGGCTGCATCTACGCAGGCTTCCGCGAGAGCTCCGATTGCTCTAATTGAAATTTATCCGTGCTCCCTGGACGCGCCCCGATTACCTCCAGCTTTTTAATTCTCCCGATTAATGAGTGCAGCCCGCATTGTCTTTCTGCTATGTATGCGTCCGATTATGCGATCTCGTTTACTGGATTGACGCGGGACGCGCCTCATCCATTATAGATTTGCCGGGAGTGTATCGTCCGACTGGATATGCCAGACGTCTGTGTCATTTCGATAATTGGACCCTCGATTATATGCCACTTGCGCAATTTACAAACATCTGTGCTAGATCCTTTGATTGGCAGCTATTGCGTCATCTGGATTTATACAAGTCCAATTAAGTGTTTTGTTTTTAATTAAATACAATGTACTGTGGCTGGCTGGCCGCATTTATGAGCTTAGGCGTTCATTGGCCCATCGGAATTAGAGGCAAATCCCGAACAATTTGCGTTCACGTCACCGATGATGTTTGAAATGAGCGGTCGGACGTAACGTATCGAGATCCGACTCGATTAATTCGACGAATCTGAGTCGGCCCACTTCCTAAAACTAGACTGGGAGACGCAGATGGTTAAAATTAGGCCCGCGCCGAGAATAGCGTAAACTGCGAGCGCGCTGCGTCACCGCGCGAGCCGACCTGCTTTAGATATTGTGTTACACTACATCAAATCAAATCGATTCTGTTTCTCAGCCATCACTCCTACTGTATTTACTACACACATGATTTAAGCCATGAATCATACCAACGAAAACATTGCGAGAATTCCACGTTTTTTTAACAGACCGCATGTTGGGAAATAGGTGAAGACAATTGAATTTCTAAAATAGTTGAACTGTACACAAACTGATGTCGATGTTTGTATGAAGGTCATTAAACTGATTGAAATTGAAAATAATCCGGACGCGCTGAACTAACAACACAGAACTGTCCACGTGGTCGGATAAAAATAACTTTGGTTATTTCCTATGTTTGACGGGCCGTGTTCCACACAATGCGATGATCAGAATCATGAGGTGGTTTAACAATTGCAATGATTCAAAATATTCGCCAAAGATCATCGGTCATAGCTCTTTATCGTAACATGACAGCATTTTTTTGTATTTATTGTTCAAACAATGTTTCCTCCTGTTATTGAAAGAACACAGCTTATCGGTCAAGCTTTTGTATCGCGATCTGTGCGCCGTTTCGGCTTCATCACTGGCGAGCTAATATCTGTAGCGTGTAGTACATCTCTGGTTTATCTAGTAATGTCTTCACTAGTGGTCATCTTGAAATGGTATTGGATATGGTGCGGGGCGATGGTTCCGCGTCCATAAATTCAAACTAGCGTCCCAGTTGAGGTTCGACCGTTACCGCGTGGGAAATGATTGGGTCCCGGCCTCGGTCGGTAAGGCTTTGTTAGGACGATTGTCCACTGGAGTGGTGTAGATGCTCCGATAGGCGGTGTATAGTGCGCCTTCGCCCGCGGTGACAGCTACGTGGGAACGTCCACCGGGATTGTGTGTAAACGCCGTGGTTATTTGGATGCAATTGTCATTTTTGTTTTTGAAGATTTATGCTGGCAATTTCATGGCCTGTTGTGCCGATTGAACATTCAACTTTTCACGTTCTATGGCTTTCTGATGAAGTGTGTTGCTACATTTCAGTGTCAACTTTTATCGTTCTTCAGTACTAGTATTAACGGTTGATCTACAAAAGGCAAACGATTTCAATTTTCAATGCCATTTACGGCGTCAGATACAGCCTCGTATTTTCTATACATATTGTTATATTCTCCTTACTACGGACACTTGTGCTCACAGAGTGGAATTCTACTTCCAGTTATAATGTATTCAACACGCGTCCGGCGCTAACTCGACGGCCATTCAGTACTGAAAACAAATCCTTAGCTTTTGTGACCGCCGATCCATCATAACACTTTTTCTATAGGCCAGTATCATCGAGCTTTACACAAACAAAACCCTTTCAAATGCAAATTGTCTGTACGTGCGGATTAGTTCCGTTCACACTCGTGGGAAATGTCCTAAACTTATAACAAGAACCTTTCAAAAGAGACTAATTGTCGCTTTAAACATTAACCTTATAAGGCCACCTACATAAACGGTGATATAATCGGCGTATTGGCTCATGGCTGCATTAGAATGAGGCGTAGGCGACGTCCTTCCACCGCGAGCGTCGGTCGTGTAATGCCCGCTTTTGCTACACATACGGGCGCGTGCACTCCTGCGCATGATTTATGTATGACCACTGCAGTTGGTTCATTTAACTAGATATGTTCCGGAATTATTGTGTTGTGGACAACTATCGTACCGTTGCGATCGTGTCGTGAATCTCAAGTCGTTGATGCGCCTAGAGCGAAGGTGATTTTCCACCATCCTGCATGTGTTATCTAGCTCGTTTGTGTTTTCATCTTTTGCCGAAATGAGGCTGAATTTAAAGTTGCTCGCCTCATACATATCCCCCTTTATTTAATAATAATAATAATAAATAAATAAATAATAAATATATTTAAATAAATTCATTCCAAATTAATTTAGTTGTCAGGAGACTTGATATGAACACCTCATATCGAAGCCCTGTTTATGGTTCTCTTAATGCGTAATCAATGCCTGTCACCTTCTCCTTAATCAGTCCAGTTACCGAAATTACCTTCATTAACAAAGCGGGCCATTCTTTTTAAAAAACTGTATCAAAAAACCTGTTACTGTTTTTTTCTCTAGAATCGAATGTCCCTTTTAAAATCTGTAGCAAATTAAATTGGTTACGTTCAAAAGGAAAGTAACATTTTTGTAACCTGAATAAACAACCGTATATGATTGTCTGGTGTGCAGTTTTCACAGAATTATTATTTTTAAATGGATTTCCTTGTGTCCCGAAATGGGCTTTTAAAGATCGATCGATTAAAGGATGTTCTTGTAAGTTTGGCTTGTTCAATTTGCCGGGTGTTAGTGGATAGTGTTGTTATAAATAGTGTGGCGACAGATATAGGAAGTGTCGGATGCCATTCATACTTCGGTGCGCTTGCAACGCAGGCTCTGTTCTAGAGATTGGATCGTAAAATCGTGGCGATGTTCGCTGCGTGGCTTTTGATTCTGTAGATCAAGTTGTAAGGAAACAGCGGATAATGTAACACAATCGAAGCTTTAATTTTCTTTAAAGATGATGAAGATACAAACAAAGCGATTCGTAGAATAATAAAAGACTTGAATTGTGTGTGTTAGATTAGTGTGCTCTTCGATGAGTCAATAGAAATTAAAATAAATCCAGATTAATTAGTTCAAAGAAAAGGCAGATAGCAGATGTTGACGATGCTAGAAGGAATCGATTCAAAGTATAAATTGAGATAATGGCCTAAAAAAAATTGGATGTCCTAACTTAACCCTTAAATGTTGCAAGTCTTATCAATCATGAGTAGAGATCGGAATAGGTAGACTATATTTACCTAATCTTCGTGGAAGTAAGTAACATAGAGTTGATAATACCTCCTCTAAAATCCCGGAATCATAAATCATAAATGGAATCATGACAATTAAAACCCGGGATTATAAAAACATGAACTGGACTTTTAGAATTTGATTTTTGTTTTCGCACAACTCTTTCTTCTTTTGATTCTTCAAATCAATAATTTGTAACTATACTCAAAGTTCATTTCATGTTTTTATAATCCCGGGTTTAAATTGTCATGATTCCATTTATGATTCCGGGATTTTAGAGGAGGTATTATCAACTCTATGTTACTTACTTCCACGAACATTCGGTAAATATAGTATAGCTATTCCGATCTATGATCATGAGTGACAGAGAGACCATCCCTCATAACTTGCACCACAATTTAATAGTAGATAAGCCGATGAAATCGCGTTAGATTCGCCGCTGATCCCGCAAATTTGACGCAAAAACGACAGACACCGGCCAATTTTATTGCTATAAGTAATCCTTTTGTCTTGCTGCACTTTAGTGGGACTGTAAAACCGTCGGCGATTACTTTCAGCTCTTCCTAAAAGTTATTTAGCGTTAGCAATTTATCTTCTGTTACAGCCTAGTCGTTTCGATTTGTACGAATGTTGTGTTACTAACACGCGTGCAGAAACATAATGCTCGGTAATATAACTTTTATTAAATAATGTCGATAAAAGACTTACTATTATATTTTTGATTCAAAATATTTCTTTATAACTAGATTTTTAGATCCATTCAAAGTTATCAATGTTTACGAGCCTTTTATGTCACGAGTTACTTTTACTCGTCGAGGCAGGTCAAGTTTTACCTCGCCGTGTTCATTTTATTGTCTCATTATTTTTAAAAGTTCCAGCCTTGCGAATTGTTGGCTAACTGTATCAAATTAATGTAATGGAGCCTCGGTGGGTTGCCGGCCGGTTGATCGATAACACGCCTGTTTATTTGAACCGTATCAATTCCGCAGCGATTCGCCGTAAAACCAATATTTATTGCAATTTTTTATAAGAGCATTCACGACGAAACGTGACTTGAATATTGTAATTTTTGCAATAAGCACTCGCACGATAATGACCATATTTTTCTCAATGAAAGGCACGCGTAGCTACGTAAACTTCGCATTTCAAGATCCGATCGGTTGCATCACAATCTGCACCGAAAGTGGTCGTAAACTGACGAGCCTTGACAGCCTAGTATCGGGTTTTGTGATCTGTGACATTGCGGAATTGTCTGTCTACCGTCCTTTTCGCTCTAAGTCGTGTTAATTGTTGTTAGAAAAGGATGCAAAAGTCTCCACGTTGACGCTCTCACTTCCGCCCGCCCACGAGCGCGCGCCGCAACCTACGCGACCTAGCTTACTTTTTAAATCGCAAGCCGGTGGTCTCGTCGCCACAATTGTTAGTGACTGTTGCCAGATTTAAATCAAAATGAATTCGACTGTTAAAATTTGAATTTTTAAAAGTTTTGTACCTTGCAAGTGTGATGTCATTGAGTAGGAGGCGCGGGCGATAAAAAGCGCCCGCGGTACACTCGGCGTTACACAACCTTTCGAAATGGCCATCCTCCTTAAATTATGACTTAATTCTGTTCTCTCTTTTGTGCTGTTATACGATATGTTTTGTAATAACGGTACTGCAATATCTACTTTGTGATTCGGAATGTCACTATTGCTCTCAGCTTTATAGTTACGGATGTTGTAAAATTCTACATTAAGCCCTGTCCCAATAAGATTTTTAAAAGTTTGGTCGAAGGAAATGACTCGGTTAATGATTTCTGTTTTAAGTTTATATGCTCAGAATCCAACACTGAAACATTTTTATTGAATAAGGTTTAAATTCTTAATAAATTATCCTTTCCAAATCAAGTCTATGTTGGTTTAATAAAGTTAGTAGCAATGTTCTCCGCGACGTATACACGGTCCGTAACTCAGTTCCTCGCAGATCGAATCATACAAATCAACAAGTCATTAACATAAAACCATCATAAATAGTTGATATATCAAAATGGAATGACGCATAGAATGTAGCGAGACAAGAGGAAAGACAAACAAACAAACATACGTGACTCGCTTTACCAAATCACACGAGACGCGAGCCTTAGCATAATAAAACGTTTTTGTTCGCTATGTACATTTTGTTCATATATTTTCGCGTTATTTTAACTGTAAGGAAGGTACGGAATCGCAGATATAAATCTTGCATTTCGCTCAACGTTAGGTAAGTACAATCAGACTCAAAAATAAGCGAGATGCAAGATTTAAATCTGTGACGCAAATCGATTACTGTAAGATTTACTCTAATGCATTTTACTCATTAATTCTCAGGCCATTAAACGAGTGCCATCCTCTTTATAGTTTTAAGTCCAACGATTACTGAATTTGAATGCAACGAATTAATTTTAAGGAGCATTGATCATTCTGTTACAAACTACCCCGTTCCCTCTACATTGGTGCTAAGTGTTGGTGCTGCTGCAGCGACTTCGGTTACATTCAAGGGTGATCTCTTAAAAATTGTTTCATAATAATTTTAATGGTAAAATTCTAATATATATTTTTATAATGTAGGTAGTTAGTGACGAGTCCTCAAGGACCGAGTCCTGTTATTGATACCTGTATGTACGTAACATTCCCAGTTTGCGCTTCAGTGTATATTTTTAACATTGTTTGTGATCCATCCTTAGTAACGAGTTTAATGTAAGGCATGATGTGTGTTTGAGCGACTTTTGGAACATTTGGTCGATGCTTTGTTACAATATTTTTGTACTTCGTGATATCTGAGTTCGCGTGGGTGACGGCACACGACAGCCAGTCACCGGTGATCAAATAAAGTGGTTTTAGAATGAATATTAAATTAGCAATCAAGTTAGTTTGCACGGACTATGTAATGAACAATCTAACCATTTATTTCCGAACATAATGATTTAGTTGCTATAATACTTATTTATTTTTATTTAGTTTTTAAATTGTTCTCATTCATATTTTAACGAAGCATCAGTCAATTTATAGTTCAATTTTACTAGTATCCAAATTTTTATAAATGGCTAAGTTGTAGTAATAAGTAATAAAGTGCTAGTAAAATTGGATCTCGCGATTTTGACGTTGATACAATAATAATAATAAATTAATATATTAAGTGTTAAGTAACGTATGTATCCTAACAAGAGATGCGGTTGTACACTCAGCCACATGAATTGCTGGATTGGCGAAATCTTGAAAATATTCGAAAAGTACTTAAAAAAAAAGTTTAATGCAAGTTCGTCAAGATTTTTGAAAGTTTGTTGTTGCTGACTGTACTTATGAAGACTTATCGAAGTGCCTTATGAACGACCAGGTGAGAAGCCGGAGATTGTACTTAAAATTAAACTTAATGACTGTTTCTCAGTATTATATTACGGAATCTCTGAATGTTAGGCCTCTGAAACTGTGGTCGCGGTATTTGAATGATTGGTACTTAATTTTTTTTTTGAAGCACTAAGTTAACCAGACGCTAGTCTAGAATTTTGTAAGAGATGTCAAGATTTTTTTTGATTTTTTAAATATTGACAATGATAGTTCAAATATAGAGACGTGTTGACACTTCGCTTGTATTTTCCATCATTAAATCAGATCATGATATCTCTGAAATATTACGAGCAATAATTTGAAAGTAAAAAAAAGCGATTCATTCCCTTATTCATCATTTCGGAACAAAAGAAAAAAGTGCTATTACTCTTGAATGATCCCTTAATTTAGTTCCGACATCTTGTTTTCGGCTCCTCCGAGCAAGCGAAGTGTCAATCATGAAATTAGGCACGCCGTTGACAGAAACATTAGCCGAACGCCGAAAAACAAAGACAAGAAAACCGAAAACATATATTTAAATATGAAATTAAGTTTTTCGACGGGCGCTCATTGCTTTCCAAGACGATTATTCATGTTTCACTGATAAATGTGCGACGTGCAATAATTCCATTCTCGTTTAAAAGCTTGTTCGTGTTAAGGTCTTTACACACACGCGGTAGCTACGTGTATATTTTTGTATAAAATTTATAGCTCTCATTATAATATTTATAGTACATTTTTGACGTGCGACTTTATTGTAGTCCGCGTGTGTGTAATCGCCTGATATACTTTATTGTAACGATGAGTACAGAAAATTGTTTGCAAGATGTAAATGAAAATTAATTACCGACTGTATTATGTGGAAGTGCACATCCAACTTCATAAATTACATATGTACTCAGTATTAAGCTGTCATAAAAATTTACAATAACCATTAAAAAGTTAATGTTGAAAAATGTTAATTAATTCATTTACACCTTGGACATATATTTTCGGCGGTTTCTGCAACATTTAAATGAATATTACTCAGTGTTTTGACAATATTTCTGGGACATCCCTCCCATCCTCCAATGGTTGTGAAATGGCCGACTGTAAATCAAGTAGAAAGAAAATTACTCGATGATTAAGTTTTTATTATGAGGTCACGCAGGCGACGCGACATTTGTCGCCTGGGTGACGCGAATGACAATGTGATAGAAACAATACCTAAAGACGCTAGATCATTGTTACTGTAAAATACATTTTTTTGTAAATATGTACAATAAATAACATAATAAGCGAGGTCTTGTAATACTAGATGCAATGTTGTACAAGTTTTTCTATTTAAATATTTTTTGAAAGATTTAATCTACTCTATTTTTAATAAACTTATTTTATCGTTTCGAGTAATTTATATAATGTGGTTGTACAATGTCGTAGATGAAATCGGAAGAGACATTACAAAAAAAATATATATATATAAAAAATAATAAAAAGTTAAAAATCTTATCAGGTTTTGTATTGTGATTAAGATCTTCCTTCCTCCCCATCCACTGTCGGATAATCCCGGGAACTTGGTCTTCTATGATGTCCTGTGCCGGAACTTGAAGTTTCACCCCACAAAAACTGATTCTTTTGAAACTTGAGTAAGTAAAGTTCTTTCTTTTTAAACCCGAGATGGTGGAACTTTAACGACGGCACCGACAATCGGAAAATGTAAATAGGGGCGGCGACTAAGGGGCCCCAATTAGGGTACAACACTATTTTATCGACATTCGGCACATCATTTAAAGGCCTAAAGTGATGTGTACGCATTCGATTGAATTTTGTTGTACTTTAATTCTAGTCGCCGCCAACCGGACCATAAGGATCATCCTCCCTTCGCGTGTCAATATCAACTTTATTGCAAACATTCTCGTAAAGCATCCAATTTGACGTTTTTAATTACGTTACAATATTAATATCGATGTTTTAAAGGGGTGTGTCCGATAGTGTTTGGATTTTATCGATGCTAAAATCCGACCGAATCGAGATGTACCTACGTTTGTGCACACGTGCGATCATTAAAAGGATGCATATTCGATTCTGTCGGCTGATAGTTTTGTCGAATCGATTGTGTCGAAGTCAAAAGCTGTATCGCTGTCCCCATAATTACTTGCGCCGTTCAGACGCGAATATTACAATCATAAACATGCAATAATTGCTCAATGATCCACCTTCGGGTTTGTGAACACCGGCCGTGGAAAGGCGTTTCGGACAGCTTTCTTTTGCCTTCGACAAAGTTACATTTTAATTCTAGAATTTAAGATTGGCCAATCTTTTGCGTCTTGTGAACATTGAAAAAAGAAACGAAGACTGCAGTAAGGTACGTGGTTTTTCCTATTATCTTATAGATGTAAGTTAATTTATTAACGACTAACAATTGACATTTGCATTTTGTGTGTATTTTGATGTGCTTTTCAGGTATGCTTTACAGGTATCAATAGTTTTGTGTTTACAGAGATTCAAATTTTATATTTATTTCTTTACATTTTTCCACAAAATAGCTGTATGTTTTGTTTAGCAAATAACGAACATTGAATCATAAAAAATTCCAAACTTTCATTCTAGAAATCGTTTTAATAGGTTATGCGCTGATTCATAAATCAGACTTCCAAAACACCATAAACATTCAACTCTCAGCGTACAAGATAAACAACACGAAACATATTAGTTTTTTCGCTTTCTCGCCGACGTATTGTAAGTCATGGCTTTATGCACGATTCTGCATAAAGTAACACCTTATTTTTCCACATTCATTAAACAATATATTAAACTGGACACCAATATTATCTGTGAGGGGTCAGGACTTAATGCATCCGTTTAAAATATTGTGACTTACCATGAATAATCTTTAGTACGTGCGTCGCTTACTGCATAATGCCGACCATTTTCATTTGAGCCTATACTCTCGTCTTACGTTTCTCCGTCTTCAAGAAATTCTTATTTTTGTGCGAGGGTAGGTGTATCTTTTTATGCTGGTCGAGTAATTTCACAAGTTGATCGTCATTTCAATGGGGTAAATTTATAGAGGATTCTAGTGCCGTTCGTCTGTTTGCAGACTTTATTTGACCGTCAATCTGCTTGTCCCAATGATTGTAGTATGGAGATTATCCAGCTTATAATAGTACAATGGCCGATTGAGACCGTGTGTCTTTAATTGTGTGTGGTCTTTGATTAAATTATTAGTTTGATATGTTAATATGTTCAAGTTCATAATGGGTACCGGAACTTCAGAAAGCTTGCCTTTGTCACGGTAGCTAAAAATCTTATTGACTTGAATTTCCATTTGTTAAACTTATTTAACACTCATTTTGAAATAAGTCATCGATACGAATATCAATTGCCTTTGTCAACTACTACAATTTCTTGCTTCAAAAACTTCAGAATATACTACAGTAGCTAAGTGCTGTTACAGTGCGTCAGTTCCTTATGGGACATCCCAACTTTTTCCATCACGCTAAGCTTTCGTACTTCCACTTATTTTTGCTAAGTTTCTGTCGTTTCTATCGACGCACAACTTGCGAACTTGACAAACAACAGTTTTCTTTGACTTCTTTTCTCGTAAGCATCATAACTTGATTGTTTGAAGTGAAAACAATTTGTTTTATTGTTTCCTTCGGAACTGGCGGTGTAGAAGTCGGAAGCTCAGATGCAAATACAAATTTTCCCGAGTTGCAAAAACATGTTACTGAAATAATACTATGCAACTTGTTTGCGATGAATCAGACTAGATTTACAAATCATGTATGAATGATATCTAATTCAATAAAACGTGCAGATCTCGTAAATTATTCCACAGCAACAGTTTCTACTTACGATTTCATGCAATGAAAAAAAGAAAAGAATCGATTTCAGTTTCACAAACAAATGTCCACTGCGTTGTAACGCTCCATAAGTGTTGCGTTATGTTGATGTATGACTGTTGATTGTCACATTATGTATGTAGATGCTGGTCAGTGAGAGCCGTGATAGACGTGCCTGCCTTCATTACTGAGATTCCTATTTAATTACATGTAGGCATCTGAAGTCGAGTTGGTAGGTAGAAGTTTTTGCGCGCACCTGACGTATCTGTGGGCTTTGGTCGTTCTAGACCAACAGGATAATAGTTGACTGTTAAATTTGTATTTTTAGAATAGAATAGAATACTTGGGCGACTTTTTATCGGACTCTACTAAGACCTCGCAAGAGATATAAGATTGATTGATAAAAACAGCATCTTAAAATCGAAATACTACTGAGTTACCAAAGAATCAATGGAGCACATAAAGATGAGGATGCGAAAATTATAGCAGAGTTAGATCATATTGAAGCAGGAGAAAACGATAGTGACCAAAGCCCGTAGGGAATTCCAACAACAGGAGATGAGATAAAAACAACTGCGTTACCACCTAAGCGAAAAAAACTACGACCACATTTCGGAGATGCAACCCAGCTTTCATTATAACCTGTGTCCCGTTCCTGCCCCATCAAACTGGCACACGAGGACGCAAGCGATAACGCGGACACGTTATATTAATGCAAATTGCCCTCCGAGTCACCATCGCGGTGTTATCGAGCATTTTTATACGCGCCGACAGAAATACCACGCTCCACGATGCCATTACTTGGATGCGTTCCGTTGCGTTCACATGCATGAGAATGATTATTTATATTTAATACTCTTATTGTCTTGTTTACAAATCGATTTCTTTGGTTAATGTTAAGGGATGAAAAAGGTTGAGTTACTGGCGGTGAACTGGAGTTATGGTTATGGGTTCCGATGGCTGTTGATGTTTTGCTGAGGGTTGATTAAGTTTTTATTGGATAGCGTGCTTCCAGTGAGTTTGATTTTTGCACCTTTCTTCTTAATGACTCTGGTCCAAAATTAAATAAATATAATAAGTGTGCAACTGTCTTAGCTATAAATATTAAAGCTGTAAACCTATTCAGTATTTCCTTGAAAAACTACGTCGCTAAAAACTTGATTTACCAGACCAAGAAGAGACTCAAAGATTGCAACACTGCATAAATAATAACAAATAGAACATCGCTTGCAAGATTACAATTTTTTAAACACACAAAGAATTTTTGGGTGCGCCTGCCATCGATTAGTCATTAAACATAATTAATACGTATTATAGAAGTGATATTTGTATCAATTTCGTAAACTTTCTATCTACCCACGCACTAGAGAATAGCTATTTACCTGTTTGGAACCAAGAATAGAGAATAATTTGTGTAGATAGTCCGATATCCAATATTGTCGAAGAGAATGGGAGCTTAGGAGGGATTAAGCTTAGGGTCAAGCTATTGTCAGCTTGCCAGTTGAGCGGGTGACCTAAATCCGTTACATGCAAGCTTGTCTGGAGGTAGGTCAATTAATCGATTAGTCTCATGGCTAATACTGCTAAGTGGCACTGATTGTCGAGACACTTTGAATGCCTTTAATGAAATAGACACAGGAGAACATATGCCCGTTTTGTGACCTGTCTAATTCAATCGAACAGATGGTCGTTGATTGAAAGTCAGAAGTAAATGAAAACATAAAAATATTATTTATGTGCTTATAAAACGAATGTTTTTCTCAAGTCTCTCCAATTATTGAAGATGAAGAGTTATAAAACTAATTTTTTTATCCTATGTCACCTGCATCAGGTCTTCGGTCTTCATAAAGCCGGTCCTATCAGATATCAACTGACTCTTTAATATTTACACTTTGTTTTTTTCTACGCTTGGATGAATTATTGGTCATTAAAACTTATATTAAGTGCTAACTACTATCATCATTAGGTACTAACTGTCAGAGGTCTGCATTCGCAGAAAAAGCTTTTAGTGTGTCGTGGGCCTAGTACAACGACTGTAAAGAGCTCGAAACGACGGAAACATAAATCCGAACAAGTACTCGTAGGGGTTCTCTTAAATATCACAGAACATTGAGAATTTACTCTCTCAATTCTTTACAAATTACATCTGATTCATGTGCCATGAATTCTGTTGAACTTTTAACAAAAAGTCATCTTATTTTAAACAAAAACGATCAGGGCGTTACTCGGTCAACTTGACCCTACAGACACATAGCAATTTTAAAAAGTACCCTCAAAAAATTCAACGCATTTACTCCTGCATTTTCAATTACCGTCAGAAGACTTGATTTCAATTATATGGTGGGGAAATTGTTGGTTGGAACCATCATTTAAATGTTAAGCGTTGTGTAGTCGTATTTGCAGTGCGGCACAGAAATCACATGGCTTATGGGAGTCGGGGCTTCACAGTAAATTATCATTTTTGCTCGTTCACGCAACATTGGGCTGTCGAAATTGCGTAAGTTGATGTTTTTTGTGAGCGCGTGTTATTGTGTGAAAAGTCAGGTCACTTGTTTTGTTTTCTTTTTATTACACAACAGTAAAGGATGATGTTTTTTTTGTCTTTCTTTTATGAGTGTCATCCGTGTGGATTTGAGGGTAAAATACTGAATTAGCTTTTAGTGCTCCCTATATTTGTTTATGATGAGTAAGCTGAAAGCTTTTAGGGAACGACTCTGAGTGATTCAAGTTAAATGAGGATTTAAGGATGGCAAAAACTTTCTTGCAGTAATCTGTGGTTTTACCTTAGAACCCACTTTAGATGAGAGATCCTAACATTTCACTTAAGAGTAATTTAATGCAAGGCGAAGGCATTCTTTTGAGATACCTATTCATGGAGCCACTAATTGCATTCTTTACAGTAGTTACCCTAAATCGAAGACTACTAATTCATCGTTAGACATTCAGGCACTTTCACGAAGGAAATAAATAATCATTGGCTACTTTAGCTGTTCCGTCACAGTTAAGGATACTATGACGTCTAAAACCATAATGATTCCGGTGTAAGAGAGTACCCCTGCTAGTATCCCTTTCTCACAACGGAATCTTGATGGTATTGACACTTCGTAATACGGTCCTAGTAACATGGAAGTCTGCTCAATTTAGGCCAGGAGATTTATGACTAAATCTGCCGATGACATAAGTTTATAGAACAGGGTTTCCTCGGTACATTAACCATTTGGAACACTCCAACGTTTTACGATATACTTCCAGATCCGAGAAAACAAAACACCGATTCAATTACGAAAAAAAATTAAGGTCAATTATTTTTAAATCTCGAGACTCATACGCAGACGTTAGTGGGTCGAGCAAAAGAGGATTTTAACTCGAACCGAAGAGAACGAAATAACCAAAACGAGTTTGTCATCAAAGGGAAGATTTTCAATAATTACTTTAAACATTAAGTCCGCAGTTTCATTAAGCCGCTGACATAATCGAGTGAAATTAAAACGTTGGACATCGATTCACATGTTAATACGTATTTAGTAAGAAATTGGATTTTCGATGGTGACATAAATATGGGAAATTATGCTTTAATGGGAAGGGATTATGTCGTGTTTTGCGATAAATAAGAGTGTAGCGGTTTTGTAGTGGATTGAGAATTTGGGATGGTGTCATTAGGTCGGTGGGTCATTCGGAAAGGTCAGGGAGTTAGATGGGAAAGAGATTGAGCGTGTCTTGAAACGATTTTAGGGCTTTAATACCGTAATACACATGTATTAATACATAAGTAATTTATACATAAGTATGTAAGAAGCTTACATGCCATATTGACATACACCAATCAGAAATTATTATGGCACAATGGAATGCCGGGTACCTAATTTTTTTTTTTGGTTTCTTTTTAAGAATAGGAAATCATCAAATGACTTTTTTCGCTCTGGGTGGAGCGGAAGGGCGTGTCCAGACTCTTACTGACTAAAACCCAACCCGTGTTATTTTTAAGCCCTTTGCGTTCCAGGGCCGCGGTGACTCTTTCGAGAAAATTCCGCAACAGGGCAACTACTTGCATACCTACATTTTGTGCGATTTACAGGTATGTGTATCTGGGCTTTAAGATTCATCCTATAAGCGCGTTTGTAAGTGTGAGATTTGAATTTCATTCAAATAGAGATACTTTTATATTTCGGACTCATATTGAACACAATTAAATGGAATAATCCAGAAGGATTATTCTCGTAGGATGAAAAACAAAGTTCCAGAGTGTAATGAACTAATGACGCATTACCAGTTGGAAGATTTGGTGATTGCAGTCGGTTGTTATTTATACAAAGGTGAGTTCTACTGCAAATAATCCTAATTTAGATATCCTATAATACGATCTAGGATAGTATTTTTAAACCAATAGGTAGTTAGCTATGAGGGTCAGAGAATACAGAAAAAAAGCACCAATTTGACTAAACTGAAGTTTCATTCACGGAAAAATGTTTTGAAATTAAAATCCAGCGTTTCCATAGGTACCATCATTACAATCAAACATCAACACCCAAAGATTTATAGCCGAAATTATACAGCCCAAGCGACGCGTTTTAAATGCAAAATAACGTAAAAGTAAGCACTTAACAATTTCGGTGTTACCGGGAACACTGCGAAACAATTTGTTTGATGATAATATTCGGGCGTTAATTCGAGGCCCGTCGTCGATAAGATTGACGGACCGCATCATGGCGACGCGTAATAAAAATGTACACAGAATTCTTTTTTCGATTTTTTTCTTTTTTTTTCTTGTAGATTTGTCAGTTGAAAGAGGTTTTAGCGCTGTGAGCTGCCTATTTTTTTAAGAAGAGAGATATTTTTGTCATTATTTCTATACACCGATCAAAAGCTTAAAAGTTACGGTAGGTACCCAAAACTTCTTTAATTGAGAAACTTTCATTCTGCCGTACTTTCTAAAAACAGTTTTTTTTTGGAATGCTAGTTATATTTTCTGATATTATCTTGACAATAAGTAGTACCGTTGCTCTGATCTGCTGATGATTAATTGTCATGTAAATGGAGGCAAAAATAATCCCTAAAGCATGATTAAACAAAATCACTCGCTTCTGTAAACCTATTACCAGTATGACCATCAACGATACCCAAGAGTCCACTACACTGAGTGGTCAGCTCATTCACAGAATCGCTTTAAATTATTTTTACTTAAATATCAGCTTCATCAGATGACGGTTCAGCAGAGTTTCAAGGTTGAGGTTTGCCAGCGAGCAATGGAACGCAGCATTCTGGGAGTCTGCTTAACGGACCGCGTTAGGAACACAGTGCTGCGTCCCAAAACACAAATCGCCGACGTCACACAAAAAGCAGCCAAACTAAAGAGGGACTGGGCCGGCCACGTCTGCCGTAAGTCGAACGGTTCATGGGCTAAAGCAACCACATTGTGGGTCCCAGAAAATGCCCCACGACGTCGCGGGAGACCCAGGCAAAGATGGCGGGACGAGCTTGAAGCCTGTCGGAAAGATTGGTCCACACTTGCCTAAAGCCGGTAGGAATGGAAGGAAGAAAGGCCCTGCAGTGGGACACAATTGGCTAAAATAAATAAAAAAAATCAGCATCATCACCATTCACCAGCATTAAAGACATTAGTGTCAGTTACCCAGTACTGCTCCAAGCCACTATTAATATCTATTAAGAAATTAAGTTTAAAGAGCAGTAAAGTGCTTAGCTTTTAGTATGAAACTTTTATGCGAGATAGCCAGAAGTCTTAAGTTTTATCAGATAAGATGTTGAGATATAATTGAATGCAACCCAATCTAATTATTTCTGTCTATGGGCGCTGCTCATTAATATCGTTTTCTTTGTCTGTGGTTTACCTTGTGTAACTAATGACGCACTGTATTTGTTTCTTTAAAAATATATTATTAATTCTTGATAAAGTTATCAACTCTGCTTTTATTTCTTCATAAGATATCGTGGGTTGTATTGATAGAATGCATTTTGATAAATAATAACGGCATGCTTATTCATACCTAGACAAGGAGGTTCATATCAATTTATTAGATAAGCGTATCTAATAAATTGCTATGAACCTCCTAGTATTTCTAATCCCCATAAGCGAATGGGGATTAGACATACTAATTTGAAAGGAGAGCGGTTTCTGAATAATATTACGAAGAAAACAAACCACTTGGCAACCATGTTACCAATTAAATGATCTTGATTATGTTTCGGAAGTATAGGAAAATCAATTCTCCATGGAAGATTCTCTATGTACGATGATCTATGAACGTTTCTCTTAGTACGGTTTTCTATGAATGATTTTATCTAAAAACGATTTAAAAACTATGAATGATTTAATCTAAAAACTATTTAAAAACTATGAACGATTTTTCACTTAACTAGAGTAGAGATCTAAATGAAAACCGACAGCTTAAATCGAAATTCGTGCTTAGTCCTACGATATTTGATTCTGATTTTATATTATTTTATTTGACATTGACCTATGTACATGTGCACTTATAAATACGTCAGAAGCTAGATAACGTCTCCAATTGATTAATTCCTATGGGGAACGATCGGCAAGAAATTATTAAACAAAAATGATTGATTTTTACAATGGATCCATTTTAAAATTACAGTGTTAACAGGTATGAGAGAACAGCTTTGATAATAGTTCCAATATTCAAACCAACTCTTAACCTGGAACAACCGAGATATTTCACATCAATTTACCTATCAGATTCAATAAATAGAGGCACAGCACAGCTTACGGGGACTCCCATCATTCTCGATGAATCGAATTTAGCACAATAATCGTCGATCATCGCTATCAGCTGATTAAAATTGCGGGTCAGTCGTTGTTGAACCCGCCATGTTGTGCTTGAGGTTCATAGCTCGCTGGATCTGGTTTGGGGGAAGATTGTCCCGAGATGGGAGGTCAGATTTGATGCGGTTTTAAAGGATCTCTGAGAAATGTGGGACAGAGTAGTGACGTTTGTGATTGAGGAACATGGACTAATATATGCGTAGCACTATGTGTGCTGATTTAATGATGCATGGCTTAGTACAATAAAAATTTAAAGCTAGTTAGTTGATGATGTGTTATGAAAGGACCCCGACTGCTGAGATGACGACTAATAGGAATGGAAGAAGGGGACATGTTGCGCCAACCTCAAATAATAAAAATAGGGCCAGGAGAATGATTTCTTAATTTAAACTCGTAAAAAAAAATGATAGAGAGACCATTGAATTCTAATTTTAACACAATAATCGTCGATCATAAAGGTTCTATTAGAATTTTGGGACAGAGTAGTGTCATTCGGTGATTCATGGACATGGCCCAATATTCGAAGCTCTTTATATGCGGATTTGATGATGTCTGTCTCCATTTATGAACTGTGTTTTAGGCCTAGAACATTGAGAGTACAAGAAACTTCAATATACAGGGTGTAACGAGGAAGAGTGTAAAATTATTTTACAGGCGGTTAGGATTAGTCCATACGAATATGACTTACTAAGAAAATATTATGAAGAAAAAGGTTCAAGTTGTTGATAATATGTCTAGAGAGTAACCTGACTACTGAGATGACATATAATAATAATGGAAGAAGAGGAACATTAAATATAAGTTGAGATCAGGACAAGTTTTGGTAATTGCAACTCTAAAAAAATCAATTAAATCCTGACACAGAGAGGGAGAAAAAGGGAGACCATTTAAATCTAATTTTAATTCCACAGCCCCCAATCACATAATGTAATCTAAATTAGTATGAAAAGGTCCTTATCCTGGACAATTTATCACGTGTCGCAAACGCATCTTTCAAGACGGAAGTGTGCTCAAAAAATGGTGCTTTTAGGTGCGTTTCGTGGTACCCCATCAATTTCACGAAGCTACCCGATTTTTCTGCGAGCGTTGATTGAATCATGCAAATTAGTTTTAACACGTTTTTGTAAAATGTGGGGTTTTGGTGATGCTATCTGAAAGTGAAACGAGGAGTTTAAAAAGATGGAGTGTGCTCGTGACAATCTGAGGAATAGCCGTTCGACTTTAGAAACGGAGCAGGACCTCTTGACAATAGAAGTGTTAAATATGAATATGAATGCTATAGAAAAGAAAAGGTAATTTGATTGTTTGTTTGTAAGATGATAATAACATGGCATAAGTACTTAGGTTGAGCAGATGTAAATAGTTTTAAGATAGTTATGTTCATACATTCATGGTATTATGGAAATAAAATATATATATGGCTAGGGTAGAAATGAACTTAGTGATAACCAAAGGTTGACTGGTAGAAAATGCCTGAGGCATTAAGTTCGCCACTGAACATTTGTGTGCATGAAGTATTAAATAAAATTAAGGTGAAAAAAACCGGCCATTTTTATACCATAAATCGAAAAGTCACGGTCCCTGTATGGGAACCCCCTTTCAATTTTTATTTTTATCATTGTTGATGAAGTGGTAATAGAATTACCCACTCTGCCTCTATGGAAATTCCGACTGTCTACCCATTACCAACGGTTAATGAGATAGCCCGTTGACAGACAGACAGACAAGCGGATAGCGGAGGCTTTGTAACAGGGTTCCGTTGGTTACATTTCGGATAAAAATGTGTGCTTTAAAATGTTTTCAACCTCATAATCTACCCTTACATAAACTTGTAAGTATGTTTAAGAGCAGAAAGATGATGATCTTTAACTAAAGTACTACAACTCGTAGTATTTACACTTTGCTTCAACTTAGGTACTTAGCAAAGTCGTATCAAAGTGCCAAAAGTTAGGAGAAAGAGTAAAGTTTGGTGGTTGCACTAATTGCCGATTTCCTCGAGTTGATACGCTTTTGAAACTGTTCTTGTGTGTACGTCGGTCTCCTATCTTTCAGGAGTGCTTGGTCCAATTAATATCAAAGACATTTTGAACTCTATGTTCATTCGAGAGCGGAGGAAACTGCTTGAACTTAAATTGAGGCTTAACACAATTATTACAACGACGCCTTTTACTACGACGTGGCAATGCTCTCAATATTCCATTGTGAGAGAGAGACGGAGGTATATAGAAAGAATAGCACTATCCCTTTTTACAAGGTTTTAATTAACTTGCACTGTTCGTATGTAAGTATGTTTGTAAGTTTTCCGTCAAAATTTACAAACCATTTTATGACCATTTGTTGATATCCAATTGAGCTGAATTGTTCTGGTGACAAACCAATGTATGTATGGCAATAGGTACTCAACATTGTAAAAATTTCAATATGGCCGCACCTCCTAGATGGTAGATTACAAAATTGTTCTCAATCCCCTTAATATGGGTACAAATAAATGGCTTGATGAGTAGAAAACGATAAAGTTAGTAACATCACACTAAATTCAATATGGCTGCCGCTCCAAGATGGCGGATTACATTTTATTTCTACCCCCTTAATAAAGGTATCAAAGGAAAGGGCTTGAAGAGTAGAAAGCAATATATAATATATATATAATAGTAACTAAGTAAATTTTATTTTTTTAAATAACATAACACTTAATTCAAAATGGCCGCTAAATAAAAGCTTGTTTAAAAAAAAACACAACGGATCATCATCATGAATCCATTGTAAATATGTTTTATAAAACACGCCATTGCCATCGCAATGGCACTACATAATGAAGGGAGGCTGTCTCGATTAAAAGATGATGAAGACGAATATACTCTTCAAAATGGCGTCTTCGTGCGCCATAAACAATTACAGCTTTGGCCATCAGCCATCATTTTGCGTATTTATCGTATTCATCATCAACCTGTCACCATCATAAAAGAGTCCGTTAACAGGTGCCTCTAGCTATAACTAGTGCTTGCATATCGATAAGAGAGAAACGATGGTTGATCCGATTATATCGATACTAGATTCTGACGGCGGATTCGTCTACGTAAATTATTCCAACGGAGGATACTCCCGGGATAAATAGTATCCTATGTTCTTCTCAAAAGTCTAATTTACTCTAAGCCGAAATTCACAAAAAATGTTTCAGTGGTTTAGATGTGAAAACTAAAAAAACCGGCCAAGTGCGAGTCGGACTCGCGCACGAAGGGTTCCATAAACTTATCACCTCCATTGGTAACCATTATCAATAAAAACGGCAAAAAAACACGTTTGTTGTAGGGGGGTCCCCCTTAAATTTTTATTTTATTCTGTTTTTTAGTATTGGTTGTTATAGCGGCAACAGAAATACATCATCTGTGAAAATTTCAACTGTCTAACTATCACGGTTCATGAGATACAGCCTGGTGACAGACGGATAGATAGACGGACGGACGGACAGCGGAGTCTTAGTAATAGGGTCCCCGTTTTACCCTTTGGGTACGGATCCCTAAAAACAGATATATAGATATGCTTTCCATCTATAATATTACTGGCTTCGCCCGTGTTATCCCAAGGGGACATGCTCCGAGATGAAAATGATCCTACTTTACGAGATGGTCTACCCGTGTGCCTTAGTTTCAACCAAATCTGTAAAGACGTGAAGCGGTAACAAACAGACAGGCAGATAGAGTCACTTTCGCCTTTATAATATTACTATGGGAGCATGGATTAATTGCTGTTAAAAATTACGAGATAAAAATATTTCGTCCACTACGTGCATGTCGATGAAATAAAAATCGATTGTAGATCTGATTTTATCGATATGAATTGTTGTTATAATGAATGCGAGAATTTATTCGGAGTTTGTTGATTAATGACGATACTTTAGATAATATTGATCGGTATAAAGATTATTTTACTTGTTGAGATAGCTCTTGGAGAATGCCCTAGTTATTCGTCGGTATTGACGTAATTAAAAGTAGATAATTAATCGTCTCTTTTTAACCGACTTCAAAAAACGGAGGAACGGAAGTCGGTTGTGTGTTTCTTTTGTATGTTTGCTGCCTCATAACTCCGTCATTTATGAACCGATTTGAAAAAAACTTTTTTTTTATGTGAGAGGATATACTTTCCCATTGGTCCCACAGAAATTTCGTCAAAACTAGTTCAGTACAGTTACTTTCAAGTAGTGTTGTTAGGTATGGCGTACCACAAAAAAGAGAAAAAAATTTTTTTTTACAAAAACTTCCGAAATTAAATGTAGTGATTTGTAGGGTTCCGTACCTCATAAAGAAACAACGGAACCCTTATAGGGTTACTTTGTTCTCCGTCCGTCTGTCTGTCAAGACCCTTTTTTAATTTGGAATTCGGTTGTATCTTTTTGTAAAAAAAAAATTTCTTTAAGCATTTCTGAAATAGTATAATACCTTCTAAGGTATTCAAATTATTTATTGATTATTGCCAGCTAAAACGATTACCGCATACCATATTATCTACATTTCTTAACAGAGCAAAAGTTCTGTCCACTTCGTCATAATAAAAACTTCACTATAATTTGTCGTTAAATGTAATTGCGTCATTATGACCCCATCTAACCTAATAAGAACAAGAATAAGAAATAATGCGAAAAACTACCGTTGTTTCTAGGTAATTATTATTCTTCACGCACTGACATCTCAAAGGACAAATTATTTTTTTATTTAGAAATCGATTTTGATAAAAAATCGGTAAGTGACTCGATTCTATCTGCATATGTATGCAGTATTGGACGGTTGAGTGTGTATGTTGTGTTGTGTGTGTAAATTTGTGTGTATGTTGCTTTAATATCTATAGTTAGCCCTGTTAAGTGTTGGAGGCATTTTATTGTAAACGATAATCGTTCCTGTGTGGACTTTGACGGGATGATTGCATTTTTTCATTCATTTTTGACATTTAATTTGGAGAATGTTCGCTCTTTTATTGTTTGTGTGCTGATAGACGATTTTGATCCTTACTGTGGTAATTTTAAAGTGATTTTTTTAAGGCAAGGTAGGGTTTTGGCTGTGTCGGTCGAAAAAGCTTTCATCAATACGTTAATCGCACTTTTTTGTTGTGGAAAGTTATTGATTATTATCGATAATTTTCGCTTATGGTTTCCATCACGTGATATTGTCACGAGATGTTATAGAATACAACTTTTTCAACTGCGATTTATTTCGTCACACTTTGTAAGGACCGGAGCGTTTTTGTTGAGCTTATTGTTTCGAAGAGGTTGTCAAGAAATAATAATAATAATATTTTGGGACAACTCACACACGGTCATTCGATCCCAAACTAGGCAGAGCCTGTGCTATGGCAACCAGACAACTGATAAACATTCTAATATATTTTTAAATACATACCTACATATTATAGACAAATTACACCCAGGCACAGAACAAATGATTATGCTCACCACACAAACATTTGTCCTGGGTGGGAATCGAAGCCACGACCTCCGGTTTAGCAGTCAGGGTCACTAACCACTCGACCAACAGGCCAGTCAAAATAATGACATGATTTCGTTACAGTTATTAATATTGCTGAAAAACAAAAAATGGGTTCCAGGTCCAGGATCGCTGCAGCCAGATGGATAAGGCATACAAACAGCTACCACGTGAGTTCATGTGATTGCACTGATCCGTGGGAAATCATAGTTTAATGAGAGACAATAGTAGACGACAGTCTGCCTAGGGACTGGCCCTAACAGGCGTAGCACGATACTTTATCATAATGCTGATGAGAGTGACCACCGCTGCTTTCAATTACATGATTTTAGTGCGGTATTATTTTAAACTCTGAGACCCTGCCATTTTTTAGACCTCCGCTACACTGGGGTACAATACCTGAATACTCCCAAGTCTTATCCCCAAGTACCAGGCACCTCTTACTGGTTTCCCTTAGAAAAGAAAGGTAAGGGATTTAAAAACAAGGACCATAGACCAGTCGAAAGCGTAGCAATTGTAAATGGATGTTTTGCTTGCAATAAACCATTATTATTATTGTAGCACAATACCAGAGGACACCAACATAATAAACCTAACTCCGGTACCAACATTACAAATCAAAGTCAGACCTACGCTACCAACACCTGACATTGACCCAATTCAACCTTGTACAAAATGAGATGTATGCCACGTGGAAAATTAAAAAAAAAACACATCTACAAATGCTTACCGACCTTTGTAACCGTGTAGGTATAGTCTGACATATAACGCAATTTATAATGAATATTATAGAGTGTATCGATCGTCATGTCGCGGATTTAGCGTAGGCGATACACTTAATTGACTGTTCGTTTTGTTTGGTGCAAGTTGAGAGAAGATGCGGGTTGGGCAAGAGGTTGGTGGTGACGTAATTTGTGCAGCAAATTAATGGGATTGGATAGTTACGCAAACACTGGGTTTAATATTGAAAATACCTTATCATCTCATTTTCCAAGTTACTTGGGGTCGACGCAACATTTTTTTTTCTGACCTGTCAACTGTCACGCTATCACTAATTCTATTTTCAAAATATCTATTATTTATACTTTATACCAGAAAACAAAACCAGCTTCGTATTGTATGGTTATCTAGTTAAGGCTGCGTTTCCACCAGATATGTGCGAGGGTGCGTAGCGAAGGATGTGTTTGTTAAGAACCAATGGAATCGCTTCGTTTACCTAGGTAAAACCTTGCTCAGCGCAAGCGATTGTTGTACCGGTGTCTCCAGATGGTGACATCGGTACTGGTTCGATACTGTTCGATACTGGTTCATAGGAATATTTTGAAACTACTATAAATCCTGTCACTGAAATTAAAAATAAACTTTCCAATAACATCAAACGTCAAAAAAACTCAAACGAGACAAGGATAGTGACTACTATTTTGATTTATCCAAGCAGTTTGCTGCAACAAACTGCTTGGAATATTAAGTGACATCAAATCTGTTATAAAAGACAAAATATTGGTAAGAACTAGTATTGCCAGTGTTTTGATTTATTGTCGTATCGTCTCCTCCACCCTGTATATACGACCATCGCCCCTGAACACACTAACAATTTCTGTTACTAATTCATCAAGTATTGCCGCAATTTCTCCAAACTTGGACCACTCAATCCTTGACGCCGCCCGCTTGCTGTGGGCGACACAAAAAGGTGCCGCGCTACAAATATTGTTGTTCTAACAATTTCGCTAACACGCCATATACACAGCTTTGGACATTTGTCATATACATAAAGAATACTCCAATAAATAATGATTAACTTACCTTTATGATAGCTTCGACTTTTTAGTACTTTTTGATACACTTCACCGTTAGTTTTCTGAAAAGGGTATTTGTGTCGACGTTTTGAGTCATGGTTACATCACTAGCTTTTGCACACGGCGCTGTATGGACGTTAACCCTCTTTTCTTCACTATGTAAACATGCTAACGCGACGATAAAAGATTCATTCAGTCGTTTGAAAAGCTTGTATGGCCATATTTAGATTGTTTTGGCCATATAAATTGTGTTACAGAGTGAGAATAGATAGCATTTAATTAGTAAGTTTATTAACTTTGTGCTCTCGTATTTTTGGTTATTTATTTCTCGCTTCACGTTTCCGGTTAGGTTTAGTATCCAGATGCTAAGGTATAGTAGAGGCTCTTGCCATATAGGCATCGTCTGTTAATTGGATAAGCACCACCCCAGCATCGTCGTGTCTTTAACGTGATGTTGCAATTCAATGCGTATATTCACGTTTGTGCATGTATAGTTGGACTGCACCTTATATCTATCTACTTTAAAGTTGATTTCCGAGGTATCGTCTTCAATCTGGGATTTGCTTCCACCAATTCTCATCTTTGTGTCAGAACAATCATAGATTGCGCATGAGTTACCTACTCGTAAGTCAGAGAATGTAAGGAAGAACGATCCAGCTATGCCAAACCTGGTCGTAGTCTATAAACAAACAGATCAATCGCGAGCCTCCACTTCCTCCCCATAACTCTACAAAATCCATATTTATCCGGCACAATCAATTTATTTATGATCCTTCATCAGGTTTTCGCCGAAATGCTCTGAATCTCTGAATATAATCTTATCTCTGATCTTGATCTTGGCCATCACCCGTCCGTCACCAATAAACATGTCATGCTGTTGACGTATCGGAATAAAGTGAGCAATGGACACAATAGCATAATTTGACGGGGAATCAAAATATGAGAGGTTGCGGAGCAGGGCGGTGGACACACTGGTGGGTTTTGGTTAAAGTTTCATTGGAAAATGTGGCTGAAAACAAAAGAATAAGTATGCTTATGATAATAAAGTGACTCAAAAGTAAAAGATTTTAAATTTAATTTTTTATTGTACACCTACCACAGTATAGTCTTTATAACACAAAGGTTGACTGGTAGAGAATGCCTTAATGCATTAAGTCCGCCGAAAAGTACGTATGCATTAAGTACCACTATTGTACGTAAAGTTTAAATAAATAATAAAATAAAAGTTAATCTTAAATGTACAAGTGATAGCTTCTGCAAAATGGTTCTGCTTGGTCTCCTTCTCTTTTTTTTCTGTAGGAAGTGGTGACGCGTGGGCGTTTAGCGGGCTGTCTTATATTAAAGTGACTAACCCACCGAGCTTTTTCTTTTTTTTTTGATGACCCTGTTTAAGTCACTAATTTGTTTATTTCTTTTTGAGGTATTAGTCATACTTGTCGCAAATAAACTTTTTTCCTTCAATTACTTAAAACTTTTTTTTTTTTTTATATATAATAATTTACAATATTAATAATTAAATAGAAAAAGAAAGAAATTAATCGATTAATTGGTATTATTTGTGGAATAAAAGAATATTATGTTTTTGTTTTAAAATTAAGTTGTCTTTCATTTGTATCTACAATGTGTGTCTGTGTGTGTGTGCCAAATAAACTAGTTTTCTTTCTTCTTTCTTTCTTTTCTTTCTTTCTTTCTATTACATTAAAGTAATAATTCAAATTTTCTTTCTTCCTCAATCACCCTTTTCAGCTATTAATAGATCTTTGCTTTTCTACAGGATAACCTTGAATATATTTTCATGGACTCAAAAGAACAATAATTGGTAGATAGATCCAAAGAAATAGAACATTAAAATTTAAGGGTGAAACAGAAAACATTGATATTACAAAAGACATAACCTTAATGCCTGTAATGCAATAGTAATTTTAAAACAAGTCCAAATGATTAAACAAAAAATAATATTTAATTGACTGGCCACTACTATCGAGCTCAAAGATTTCATACCGAGATAAAAACTCAGCCATACTTATTTGTAGTACAAATGACCGTATTGTTTGGAAATAAAAGCAAAAAGCCATGTACTTCATACTTTATTGTCATGACCATACTCATTAGCGCTGGTTTGCAAACATTTTAACTGCCTATTAAAAGCTTATGACCGTTGATTCGATCTTTATGCATTTTATCTTTGATTAATGATAAACTCTATGTTTAAGAGGCTTTTTGAGTATTCAACTGGTGGAGAGAGCAGAATAATACACCTTTAGCGGCATTACTATTTGTAGCACTGACCATTATGTATGAAAGTGAAGATAAATCCTACTTCACAATATTATTAAATAGAAGAAGAATAGAAGAATAGAAAACATTTATTCGATACAGACACAACACAACAGCAACAAAACACAAAGTAAAAAAGAGAACAATCATAAGACAACAATAAATTATCTAGCCAGCCGCTAGCTGAGCGTGCCTATACCGAAAGGGTTACCATCTCAGCATTTGCTGGGCGTCAGACACCCAGCGCTGGTTTTCAGTTGGCACCCTGCAGTGACACAAATAAATCTAGCCTGAGCTGTACCATTGCTGGCCGTAAGCTTCACTCTTTCCATTGTTCCCGGTTCTGTGCGATTCCTTGTCAATTCCCAAGAAAGACATCCAAGTCGTCCCGTACCTCACATACTTGTACTTTAGGTAATTGTGCTGACTGGTCATCATATCAGCCAAAAATCGTCCTCTACTGGTCATTAGCCTTTTTTTTTGATGTCGAGGGGAAATCCTCATGGAGGGGTCTGTCAGACTCTTACTGACTAAAACCACCCCGGTGTTCCATCTCCCTACATACGCCGGGGATCGCGGAACAGATGCGACTTCCGTAATCCCCGGCTGACTGGTCATCTGCCTCTCCCAAGTGTCGCCACATCGACAGGTGCTTCTCGCATCCAACTGATTACTGGTATCTTTGTTCAGTATAATCCGCGTATATCCATACTATTTTGTTATAAATGCAAAAGTCACTGCTTGTATACAGGGTGTTCCAGAAATGCGTGGTCATTTAAGGGTGATGTTGGGTAGCTGACATAGATTAAAGAAAAAATAGCAAAACAAATAATAACGTCAATAAAAAAAAAATAGAGCAGAAAAACCGACAAAAATTTCTGCAGTTTGGTGGCATTTTATTTAGTTCAATCACAGATTAGATGTCACCAACTGCATCAGACCGCTTGAAAAGTCATTTCTTCGGATTTTTTTAGTTTTTTTTATGTCACATTTTTTATGTTTTGATATTTTTCCCAACATCACCCTTAAATAAGAGCCCGCACTTTTGGAACATCCTGTATCTGTCTGCCTGTTTGTTACCTCTCCACGTCACGTCCTATTCTATTCCATAGGCTGAACAGATTAGGATGAAACTTAGACCTTATGTCCTGGAATAGGAAAGACACTTATCCCGGGAATATGTTCCCTTGGGATAATTTTCTACTTTCACACGGGCGAAGCCGCTAGCAAAGACTAGTAATCTAAGGCTTATCTTCTATTTAATTCCACGTTTATCTGGAATATTAATATTTCATCATTTCATCAAATTCTCCTTTGTATGTTACATGAAGCTTAAATAAATAAATTATTATCACTGCAAGGCAAAAGTAATAGATGAATTTGTAAGAGCAGGTATCGATAATTACCCAGCCGTTATTGTGCAGGACTTCGACTTCAAGTCTCCATTAATGGACTTTGTGGAAGAGTAATTAAAATCGTCGAAGTAGACTATAAAATTGGCAAGGTGATCGATTCTACGAATTCCTCTAAGCTTACTGTGGTTCTGAAGTGAATCTATACATTCATAGTAGATATCTTTTAGTAGAAAATCCATTTCTGCAATCAAAATCTTTCGTTTTCCTCATTAGAAAGAGCAGCTTCATAATGTAAGCCAGTTTTTTAATAGCAGAATCGTCTTGAGTTACAAAATCCGAATTATTTCCAATCGATTTGATCCCAATTCGATGTATGCCAACATTGCGATAATTCGATTTTATAACATCATTAGAAGTGCCTTAACATTTAAAGAATTGTAATCGCCGCTCATTATTACTTAATAAAACGTTACAACTGTGTGGATGCAGCACCGGACCCATGTAATAAAGATCTGAGGAACCTCCCATGAGCTGATCCGGCCAAGATAACACTCCTCAGATCATCACTACAGATAAGCACTCAGATTTGAAAGTATAAAATGTTTGGACAGCTCTCGTATAAAATCTTTCACGTTCATAGACGCACGAATATGACGTCATAACATACCAATCAGAAATAAACCTTCACTAATTATCACAAGGTTCCTTTTCGACTGCCCTGTCATCATACGCCGAGTAATGCCCTTAACTGAAGAACAATGAGAAATACATCTTAAATCTTGAGTTGGAAAGATGAGATTCCTGTGGGATATCTTTATCTGGCCCCATCGCTTGACTTTCGCACGATTGATCGATAGTATTTTTTGCGGTCGCCTTTATTTATAAAACAATCGAACGTTCGATAAATGCTCGCCCCTACCAGTGGTAATGGTTCCACGAAAGAAAATTACAAAGGGTAAAAAGATGACGTGCTAAATACTTGGTCGTAAACGATCTTCGGTGTCGTCAACCCACGAGTGTGCGGGGACGGAGACAAAAGGCAGTCGCTCTCCAGGAACTCAGCTGAGCTAGTCTATGGACATATTTGTAGGTAGGCTTAGGTTTTCTGTTTCCTCAGTTTTGAACTCAACATTGTGAGATTAAGTTGTCGCTGAAAACCAGCGCTGTGGCTCTGTCTCGCACACGAGTCCCAGCATTATGGTGAGCGATGGCCGTTTTGCGCGAATCTGACGCATATCTTCCCAACTTGCATAACTTTTGTAAATTACTTTTTTTTTTGGTATGCGTCGATCTTGTTTAAGTTAAACCTCTATAAGCGCTCTCTTAACAAAAAGAAACAATTGCCAAATCTGATTTGAATAGGCAAACAAATGTTATCAAAAATTTTGATTTAAATGAGCATCAGGCCGTTATAACAAATCTAATAGATAGGTCTTCATAGTATTTAAGCTCTGGGCAGTGTGGCATACCGTAGTGCTTGACTTAACTCTGTTCTATTTCTTGCTTGATAAGGAGAGAGTGGAAATTATGTAACTAGTAAGTTACATATCCGTCGGATGACCGTGTGTGAGTTGTCCCAAGATTTTATTATAATTCATAGAAGACAGAATCGTTTCGCAGAGACTTGTCGAGCGAATCTGGCTCTCAGGAGTTGCAGTGTTTGGGAATGATGTGGCTGACTTTTCCCAATGAAAAAGTGGTTACCGAAATGCCACGTTACCGATTTTAGACTGTCATTTGTCTAGTTTCTTTATGGTCCGAATAGCTTTTGCCCGCGACTCCTTACGCGCATATCCCGATTTTTTCCAGTTCCCGTATTTTTTTCGCGTTCACGTGTATAGCATTCCTCATGAATGTGGCTATCATATACAAAAATAATTTTCTAAATCCGACTTGTAGTTCCAGAGATTAGCGCGTTCAAACAAACAAACAAACTCTTCAGCTTTATTATTAGTTTATTAGTATGGATATAGATTTAAACAAGATCCGCTAATTTCAAACGATGAGCCATCGAGAACCCACAGTATCTCACATGGAAGGTCCGTTCCCCAGTGCAGTAAGGTCGCAAGGAATCCGCTTGCTTGTTGTAGGTAATTGTCATTTCATTATAGAAGTATTCACTCAGGTTGTAACGCAGGTATTTGGGCTCAGTTTTTGGCTCGTAACGAAATTACCGATAATCGGTCCAATCGATCCGTGATCGATGTTGTATTGTATCGATTTTTGTGTACTACGGACCGGTTGTTAATTTTGAGGGACAGCTGATTGTAGTATGGAGTTTTGAAGGGAGCCATTGTTTTTGTTGGTACTGGACAAAAAGTGTAAGGTGCTCGTTTCGTTTTTGTAGTTTTTCAAGTAAGCGTTTCTGTGGAATTTGTACGCAATGAGTCATAACTTGCGAATGCTTGTATTGAACTCATTATGTACTAAGTTCTGTCCGCGGCTTCTCCCGTTAAAATAGTTGTATATCAAGAAAAGATCTACCGGAATAGCAGAGCAGAGCTAATACAGATCTTGGTCGTCCCATGTGACAAGTTTCATTGAAATCTGTTTAGACTGATCCGTGATTCTTTGATCCGTGATTCTTTGATTTCTTTGGTTCGTGATTCTTTGATTTCTTTGAGACGTGATTGATAATTATTAAATAAACATCCAAACACGTACAAAGGACTTTCACATTTATTAAATTTGTAATAAATAGCAATTGGCACCTAATATTCATGGACTTGGTCTATATTTCTCTAGTTGATTTACTAGAAAATTTTGCTCTCTTCAAAGTACAATTTCTTTCAAATCACAAATTCTCTGGGCGATCCGTCCATCGTTACAATTTTGCATTTTTCAATTGCGACCCGATTTATTTGAATAAAATTACTGAATTGCTAAGTTTCCAGTTCAGTAGGAAACTCACTGGAAAGCTTTCATGAAAATTGTCTTTTTAAAACTTCTAGAATGGAAGAAGTTTCCATGAAACATTGTTATTGCTTTAATGGAAGGATTTTCGTTCTAATGATGTTAAATAGAATAAATATAAGTACGCTGGCTTCAGAGTTGTTTTTTAAGATGTACCATTGATTTTAAAGTTTTGAAGAGGATCGTGCTTTGGTGTAATGACTCCAAAGTTGAGATACTTTATTTATTTAGTACTAGCTGCCGCCCGCGGCTTCGCCCGCGTTAATGTCGAAAATTATCCCAAAGGAACATATTCCCGGGATGAAACCTATCCTATGTCCTTTCCCGGAACTCAAACAATCTCTATACCAAATTTCATCTACATCGGTCCAGCCGTTTGCGCGTGAAGAAGTAACAAACACACACACACTCACAAACTTTCGCCTTTATAATATTAGTGTGAAGTGTGAAATAATTATGTAATTGAACGTCATATAATATAAAAGGAAACTTAAATGTAAAACTCATACAACGGCAGCATTATCGTATTCCACCATATAATTCTCTTGTAATTACCGTTCGTTCCAGGAAAACTGGAATGGACAGTAATTTGAATTTAGAATTGATGACTGAATCTAATTATTTTTAACAGACTTAAAAAAAGAGGTTATCCTTTCGACCCGTATGTTTGTATTATTGTCAGAATTGCACAGTTTTTGTATATTTTAGTCTGTACTAGCTTCTAAACATGTGTACCAATTTTCATAAGTGTATGTATGTATATTTGTAGGTATGTTTGTCCGCGCATATCTCAAAAACTATTAGTAGTAGTTAGTAGATTATTAAAAGAAAAATATTTTATTTCTCCCTTTTTAGTTATTAATTAAATAAATAACAGTTTTGAGGTCGGTTATTTTTTTAAATTACTTTTTATTAAGAAAAGTATGTCAATTATCGACAACTCTTTTAATAGATATGCAAATAATTTCAATGCTTTTGCAATACACCAATTAAGATTAAGAATAGAGAGGGTCATAGAATTGTTGGCGTTAGCAACAGAATTTTTAGGGTCGACCCTACCTCCAATTTCTAGGACTGAAACAATTGATCAAACTGTTTCCTACAGCAAATGTCATTGGTTGGCAGAACGATGGCCATTTCTCTAAGTTGATCGATTGAGCGGTACCTGCCTACTATGGAAGACACATTCGCAGTCGTCGACCAAAAACTGATGCAGATCTTGCGTGAGAGCTTTAAGAAAGATATTTTTATAGCGTGGAGCATCGTCAAGATAGCAAAGACCACGCCGCTTCATAATGCCTTATGGCTACAAAAAACAACCAATTTAAATAACCATTAACAATATGTTACTGCCTCATCATATAATCCATAACATAATTCGAGTATCGATCGTAATTTGCAACCATCGTCCATTTTTTTCCGCGTACCTTTCTTTCTATCGTTCTAGAACTTAATACGCGGGCAACGTCATTCAATCATTCAGCCAATAAATATTTCGCCTCATGTTTTCATAATAAACACACATTTCTCTTGTAATGTAACATTATGACATGGCGGAGTAATAAAAAGTTTAAAAGATGTTCGTTGACTACTGAAAACACAGAATTGATGCGAACGCAATTCGTCTTTCGGCTTCACTAAAGGGTTGGCCTCACTTGCTTGGTTGACCAATACAAAAATGGAGTAATTAAAAACTGACATTATTGTTAGTTGCATTTAGTGGCCGGTACCTTGAAATCAGCTGTGGTTTTCCTATAAGGAAATTGACTGTCACTGATGAATATATAGGTACGTTTTGATGAAAATTATTTAAAAAAAAATATATATATTATCAGCAAAATAAGCAAATGGGTATTTTCCTAAATAGGAAAATAATAATACCATTGAGAGCCAAAAAATTCGTGTCCAATATTTTTTTTTAATCTAATGGAGAGAAGATTTAAAAAAAAATTGGACACGTATTTTTTGTCATTTCAAATCCATAAAAAATTATTAAGGTTAAGCACATCAAATTTCAAGACCGGGGCCTGGTGACGTCAAGTTTTCGTAAAAAGTGTACTAAAATGTGACGTCACGCGAAATTTCAACGCACTGTATCGTCTTAATTTTTTGTCTAATCAATCTGATGGACTAATTAGATTTTTTCTGGAAATTAACCAATTACAACAGTACTCAAACCATCCTGTCTTTCATCATCATCATATCAGCCGAAAGACGTCCACTGCTGGACATAGGCCTCCCCCAAGTGTCGCCACAACAACCAGTCCGTTGCGTCTCGCATCCATCGGCTATCCGCGACCCTCACCAGGTCATCGGTTCACCTCGTGGTAGGCCTTCCAACGCTGCGTCTTTTTAACGAATTCTGAAAAATCACACGGCTACACAATCGATTCGGGTGGTAAGACACTGTGGTTCTATCAGGGATTTCGATTGCCGAAATTCATAACTTCAGGGTAATTCTGGTTATGCATTTGACAACCGCTATCTTCGGAAGAATATCTTTGTGTAGACTCTAAGGTTACTATGATTCAGGCACGAAATACTTCGTGTGGTAATCATTCATCATCAACTACTATTTTATTTGCAATAGCTTGCCAGTGCTATGGGCAGGTAGGAAATTTAGCTACAACCCCGCCAAAACCCTCACTAAATTGACGCTTAAACGTCAATATTCTGCTTTATACCTTTAAACTCGTCAAAAATTCAGTCAGTCAGTTAACCTGCCCTTGTTGGACATCCCTAGAGCAGATTCATTTGTCAATGACAAGGGCTTATTCTGTAACTGGTTGTCAGTGCAACAACTGACAGCGAGACTGTCAGGGCACAATGACAATCGCGATTTAGTCAGCAATCGTAAAAACATCAGGTTCTGCAAGTGGGGACTTAGTACGAAGATGTTTTGATGGTCATGTTTCGTGTTGTTGGGTTCAATATCGATTTTGAAGGGGAGGGATCGCTAAGAATAATTGTGATCAGTAATATAATAATAGTTTATTTCATTTAAAAAAATCTAATACCTTTAAATGAGCAATTCTTGTATATATGTATATATAATCTGAATCTCGGAAATTTAGTATGCAGGGGGTGTCGGGGGCGATAAATCGATCTAGCTAGGTTTCATTTTTAGAAAACCTTTTTTTCATTGTTAAAAAAGAGTATCGTTGGTACCTGTAGTAACGAAAATCATTGTATCATAGACATCTTGAGTTCTTTTTCTTAATGACCAATAAGTTATTATCTGTTGGGAACTTATTTCACTCTATGATCTGCGAAGTCTACATATGCCTTCGATTATCTGACCAAGGTCATGCCTGGACTTGAAAAGACACTGTGACCTCTGACCTCTGAGTTTGTTTCAGCATTTCTAGTTACAGCAAACCATTTTTTTTTCTGCTTGACGCGTAAAAGTGTTTGTTTAAATCGATTTACAGAACTAATACCGTTTATGAGGGATACATCACCATCAGGATGCAATAAGAATTGGTCAAAGAAAGTAATATTTTTTTTGGCTCATGCCAAAGAATATTATTTTCTTAGTCAGTCATCTGAAGGCGAGTTTACATCGTTGTGTTGTGTTGTGTCGTGGCGCTTTTTGACACAGTTGATTGATTGGCTACAAAACTCATTGCGATATGATGTAGGCTTGAGTAGATTCGTTTGCTTGGTGTCCAGCGCAACGACGCAGTAATGTAAAAGTAGGTATTCCTGCGTAAATAAAACTAGAACTAAACTACACTTCTAAGCACTTACTGTAAATACTCGTATGTTCTTAGACATTAACTCAATCATTATCTTATCATCCGTCAGTGCCAGATGCCAGACATCACTACTTTGCAAAAATTAATTTATACCAAATGCGACAACTGTCATTAGAGTAGCACAACTTGATTCCGTAATGACGTCATTTGTCACTTGTTTTAATTCTGTCATTGCGGTTCTGTATGATGTATGAGCGGCGCTCGTGGGCTGCAGCTGAAAATCAGCGTCAGGTGGTATAACTTGTGTTGCCATCTGGCATTATGCTGAGCTGCGGCCCTTTGGCATTGTTGGTTTTCGATACTTATTTTGTTTCATGTTAAGGTGTTTATGAACCGACTTCAAAAAAGGAGGAGGTTCTCAATCCGTCGGAACTTTTTTTTTTTTATAATGCCAATAAACACTATTTTCTTTATACAACTCATACATATTTAGGGGAAAGGCGAATGTATACCATTTGTAGGGTAGGTGTTTGCATTATCTCTTATACTCTTCCATCAGGATACTGAAAATGATCGTTGTTTTAGAGAATGCCTTGACCGGGCGGTCAAGGCATTCTCTAAAACAATGACTATTGTACATAAAGTTTAAATAAATAAATAAGACATATTTTTGTGAGCACAAGGACCATTTTTGATTTTCGGAGATGAATGATTTTTAAATTGGTATAATGCTAATACCTTTTTTTTTAAGGATGGGAAATAATCAAATGACTTCTTCCGCTCTGGGTGGAGCGGAAGGGCGTGTCAGACTCTTACTGACTAAAACCCATCCGTGTTCCTTCTTCTTCTTCAAGCCCTTTGCGTTCCAGGGCCGCGATGACTATTTCAAACAAATTCCGCAACCCTGGAATGCTAATATCTGTCTGAAAATAGCAGACTACCCTCATAACAGAAAACTTTAAACCCGCCGGAAGAGTTAGTTTAGCCAATTCTTACCGCATTCCTCACTTAAGAAAAATATAGCCTTTCATTAGCGGAACTAATTATAATAGGACCCCGTTCCAGTACTAAAGTACCTAACTCATTTAAACTCAACGGCATTCCAAAAATATTACAAGTACCCTCATTTCATTAATAAATTATGTTTATTGAATATTATTAAATAATAACACGCTCGATAAAGACAAAACGCCAAAAGCAATTAACTGGGACGTAACAAAAGTGTTAATAACATAGGCTTTTTACAACGGCGTCGCTCGCTTATTAAAAATAGAGCTAATTTTACGCGAATTATAAAGCGCTTGAATGTGATCCAGCGCTACATATCAATTACTTGGAAGTTAGCATAAAATGCGTATTAGTTATTGTAGCAAGAGTAAAACCTAGTTCTAGGTACTTGACGGCCATGTTTTTCTTGATAATATAATTTTTAGTCAAGGTGGCGAATATAAAATTTTGATTAATTCAGAAATTGTAGAACCTCTCATGCTTCCATTTCTTTTAATATGGGTTTATGGCCAAGGTGTTGTGATCACTAGACATGGCTGTAATGGGTGTGTCGCTGTTTACAGGTCATAACTCCGACACTTGGAGTTTTCTAACATAGGAATCACCTAAATCAAGTCGAGGTCCTCTTGTCACCAGCCAGACCGATGAGTCAATTATAAACCCTTTTTAGGACCCAATGAACGCACCTTATTGATTGAAACCCCACTTCCCAGCAGAATTTGAACCTACATAAAGTGCGTCAGCTGGGCAGGAAAACATATCACATCAAGCATCGATACAATGCCAATAAATCAAGTTATGACTTAGAGTCCAATTTAGCCAAGGAAAGTCTAATCCGAGCCGCCGTAACTCAGCTTTCTAGGACTCACTTATTCAATTTACGTTCTACGCCGGACAAGAGTTGGAACAATAAGCGGGAGCTACATGGGCGAGCACTACCGACCATTACGTATTCCGACCACGATACTATCTCAACCTGACCGCGCAAGCTTACACGAGCGATCTTACCCAGCGAACAACTTTCAACGATGCTTTTGCTCCTGAACCAAGTTTAATCAACGCTGGTTTATGCAGCAATGGTTGGAGCACAACGCGATTTTTGGTATCACATTTTCGCACACCAGCCTCCGCGAAAACGCACCGCGCAAACGTCATTGGCTGATAATTGTCGCTCCCCGGCGCGGCGCCCTTATCGCCCTAGATAACCACGCTTCCATCTTATTGTCCATTTGTTAAGATACCACAATGCACTCGGAATATTACTAATTAGGCTCTGTTTATGAGCCTACCGGCCATTGTTGAAAGAATGAGATAGTTATCTGTTTGTTGTCTGCAAATGAGATTTGCGATGCCGCTTTGTCGGTTGGCAAAATTGTATGAGCTTTGTTTCATCTGAAATATTATCTGTAAACCAGTGTGGTGGACATTGTTTTCGTGGCAGTTAGCAGAGGCCGCACATTCAGGTTGCGCTATCTGATGGCTTAAGCTAAGGCTTCGTTATGTGCTTGTGTGGTGCAGTTATGTTTCGAGTTTTTCGGGATGTGACCCTTGCTCCTGGAACTGCACCGGTATCGCTCGCTGGAATGCAATGAGGTGCATTGCTTACTGCAGTGCTTTTGTGCCTGCTTATATCGTCGTGTTTGTCAATCGGTCTGATTGCATTATGTTCGAAATCAGCTCTGTTTTCCAGGTTTTTAATGAGTAATTCGAAATTGACATCTGCAACACAACCACACTGTGAATTTTGGGAGGTTCTTTTTATTTTTTTCTGATATATCTCTCTGTTGATGTATTTATTATATCTGCACCTTCCACTCCAATTACTTTAACAATATCGGCGATGAAATGAGCCAATTGGCTTTAAGAATTTATTGCATTTCAGACGCTATTTCTGCAGAAGATTTACAGCTTAACACTTCGAGTAGCCGCAAATAAAAAAGTGCATACAAATTTAATATACTCGTAATGAGAATGACTATTGAAATATTCACACGGGGATCGTAAAATTCAATTGTGGGGGCGTAAATGTACAATGAAGTTGAAAACTTTAAAATAAACACCGTTTTATACTTCCATTGAAAAACGAACTTCTGATAGTAGCGTTTGTTGGCCCAACTTGAGCAAACGTTTGATCAAACTTACGTTATTAGGTGGGATTCAAGTTTAAAGTTTCATAGCACTGCTATATGTGGTCATTGATAGATTTATTTGAGTTTTAGTTAGGTTAGGTTTAGGATAAGTTTGTAACTTATTTATTTCAGCTCTGGCTGTCTCAATTTTATTGAACCCTGTTATCGTTAATTTATTGCAGTATTCTTGAAACATAAATTAATAATACTCCAATTGTTTTCTCTCTCTTCAAAATTTATTCTCTTTGCCCAACAGGATATTGTTACTCGAAGCGTTAAAAAATAAAATCTATCATCGCAGAACAAAATCATAAATGTAAAGGCTCCGCAAACATTTGTTCAAACGCCCGAGCTCGAAGGGCTGGCGCAAACAAACCAATATTGGTTTTGTCGAAAAAACACGTCGGTGAATTTTACGTCGCCGTCTTGTCGCTAGATAAAATCGCATTTCGCGTTTATTGCACAATGAATTGTAGCGTTTTATGTTAATAACCAACCCATGTGGGCCGAGAATGTCGAAATACTGACTAATCTGGCCGTGGGTTGCCAGTGGAAAAAATGGCAATTTTAAATTATACACGCTACCCACATCGACCTGCACGATATAAGTTCTTTATTAAACACTCCTAGAATTTTTAATTACTTAATTATTTATTTACTTTAGTCCTGTTCGTCGCCTACATTTTTTTTGCTTTTTTTGATTGTCTAAATAATAGTCGTGTTATGAGTGTTGATGTATATTTGCCCATAATTAGCTACTTTAAGGTGATCACTATTTAGCAGTTTTGTAACCATATCTCATGCGACTGATTAAGATGTTTTTGGACTCCTGAACCATTTGTCAAGTGTACCGATCTTCTGTATAAGGCAGGTTACATGATCATCGATAGTTTGGGCTAAAATATGAGTTTCATTTTTTTACAACATTTACAGTCGCTTGTTTTATTTAAATAAAACATGTGCCTAGAACAGATTTGATTAAATATTCACTTCGTATTGACATCGTAGGTAGTATCTTAACCTGGGCGTCGGGAGTCGCAGGGCGATCCCCGGCCACCGTAGACACGGGCCTGCGGACGGCGAGCGTTGGGTGGCTCGCTGTCCGATCACCACCAGGCCCGGGTCGATGGCGCGTTGTGTTTCACGCTCGCATCAAAGAGATGTCAGCATAGAAGACGTGGCCCGCTAGGGCCAGAGCCTGCCAGGGTTGCGGAATTTGTTCGAAAGAGTCACCGCGGCCCTGGAACGCAAAGGGCTTTAGAAGGAACACGGGTGGGTTTTAGTCAGTAAGAGTCTGACACGCCCCTCCGCTCCACCCAGAGCGGAAGAAGTAATTTGATGATTTTCCATCCTTAAAAAAAGGTAGTATCTTAAAATTTATTGAATCAATATGATATACTTACGATTTTTTAATAGCGCGTAAACTTTCTTTAATTTTAAAAATACTGAAGTATGTGTTGTATGTTTACGCACACGCAATTTAATAATACTAGAACCATTGAATTCTGTTAGTTTACTGTATGAAGTAACAGCGCAGTAAACTGTTTACTTGCAACTCATTGATCAGTCGGTCAATTGATCATTGGACAAAGCAGATTCCGCATAGAATAATTTGTATTTAAAACCATTAATAGACACAGTTTTATTCTATTATTTTGTAATCATCCTTGAAACAACAGACGATACAGTACTTGATACCTGGAATAAGAAAAAAAAAACAGAGTAAAAAAATTTACCACTAGTTAATAAACTTTTATTGTATCCATGACTGTATAGAGCTGTCCTATGTAAGCAAGGAAATGAGGATATTTTATGTATGATTGGGAATGGATACAAGGGTAGAAGAAGACCAAAGAAATGATAGATGTACTGTGTTTAAGATGACGTAGCTAGAAAGGAGGTGACTATTAACATGAGCAGTGATCGGAATAGGCTGAGTATATTTACCTACAGTTTGTAGAACAGAGACAAGTATCGGAGACTTCCTTATAACTAAATATTTTTTTACCAGTAAATTTACCCGAACTTTAATTACGTGAATTTAAACATCTTGTTATTAGTATTTAAATTATAATTGCTTTTCGTTTTGACACAACTGCTTAAAAAAAAGAGTGCAATGTTTGCATGGTTCACGTGATCTTTATTTCTTTAATCCACCATAGCTATATTCCGATCACTAAACATGAGTAAAGAGAGCAAAGAGAGATNAGTAATTTGATGATTTTCCATCCTTAAAAAAAGGTAGTATCTTAAAATTTATTGAATCAATATGATATACTTACGATTTTTTAATAGCGCGTAAACTTTCTTTAATTTTAAAAATACTGAAGTATGTGTTGTATGTTTACGCACACGCAATTTAATAATACTAGAACCATTGAATTCTGTTAGTTTACTGTATGAAGTAACAGCGCAGTAAACTGTTTACTTGCAACTCATTGATCAGTCGGTCAATTGATCATTGGACAAAGCAGATTCCGCATAGAATAATTTGTATTTAAAACCATTAATAGACACAGTTTTATTCTATTATTTTGTAATCATCCTTGAAACAACAGACGATACAGTACTTGATACCTGGAATAAGAAAAAAAAAACAGAGTAAAAAAATTTACCACTAGTTAATAAACTTTTATTGTATCCATGACTGTATAGAGCTGTCCTATGTAAGCAAGGAAATGAGGATATTTTATGTATGATTGGGAATGGATACAAGGGTAGAAGAAGACCAAAGAAATGATAGATGTACTGTGTTTAAGATGACGTAGCTAGAAAGGAGGTGACTATTAACATGAGCAGTGATCGGAATAGGCTGAGTATATTTACCTACAGTTTGTAGAACAGAGACAAGTATCGGAGACTTCCTTATAACTAAATATTTTTTTACCAGTAAATTTACCCGAACTTTAATTACGTGAATTTAAACATCTTGTTATTAGTATTTAAATTATAATTGCTTTTCGTTTTGACACAACTGCTTAAAAAAAAGAGTGCAATGTTTGCATGGTTCACGTGATCTTTATTTCTTTAATCCACCATAGCTATATTCCGATCACTAAACATGAGTAAAGAGAGCAAAGAGAGATTGCTTCGCCGATTCAAAATAAATTGGGAGAAAAGCTTGGGAATGAGGATGTAAATCAGTTCATTCAAAGGTTTTCTATAAGAAATTATCTTATGCGATATGACCGCTCATTGTACACTTGTTTTATAAATGTGAGCCCTGTGTACATTAACGTGCTCTAATAAATAAATAGTTGCTTCACCGATTCTATCAAACTATTTTTTTATTACTCTAGTCTAGGTCATAGATAACAGAGACAAAGTCGACGATGGAGCGAGCTTACCCAGAAGAAGCCTGTTCACTCTAATTTTGAAGAGATTAGGGTTGTATGCGTTCGGAAACAGACGCAGGCAGAGAGTTCCAGTCCTTTGCTGTGCGCATTATAAAAGAACGATAACACAACCTGCTCTAAAACATCGATACATACGAAAGTAATACGCGAATCAGAATCGATTACACCAATCGAGGTGAAATCAGTGGTGTCGAAAGCTTGACCACCACCCACGTCAACTTCGTCCTCTTATTAAGATGTTATTTTGTTTCCGAAGCAATTGATGAAAGTTGTTTATCCTGCTATGTTATTGGTGAGCCAATATGTTTGATAAGAGAGGATTTTCTGAATTGATTTGATGTGGACAGAGATTTACGAGGCTATTAAGAGGTAAGAGGTGCGGTGGAAGTTGAATATCGAAAATATTAATAACTAGTTGCCGGCCGCGGCTCCGCCCGCGTGATTGTCGAAAATTATCCCAAGGGAACATATTCCCGGGATAAAAAGTATCCTATGTGTTATTCCAGACTATAACCTACCACTGTGCCAAATTTCATGAAAATCCATTCAGTAGTTTTTACGTGAAAGAGTAACAAACATCCATCCATCCTCACAAACTTTCGCATTTATAATATTAGTAGGATGCTGGCTTCAAATTGTTGCAAGTAAGGAGTTTTTGCTTTAAGTATAGTATATAATAAAATAGAATACTCTTTATTATGTACACCATAATAATAAGTTACGGAAGATATAGTTGTAAATATGTTTGTGACGTTTTTCTTGATTGTTACGTAATGACGTTATCTATTCGTACTTGTATTTTGCATCATTATTCAGTACCAGCTTTTTTGGGACCTACATGAAACGTACATTTTTCTGGAAACAAAGATAAGTCTATGTATTTCAACGATACGAGCTTTCCATATGAATGAATTTTGTAATAGAACATTAAGAAATTACCTCCTATATTGTATTATATTTAAGTATATTTTAGCCAATTGTGTCCCACTGCAGGGCAAAGGCCTCCCTTTCTTCCTTCCATTCCTCCCGGCTTTGGGCAAGTGTAGACCAATCTGGCCGATACGCGTCAAGCTGGTCTCGCCATCTTCGTCTGGGTCTCCCGCGATGTTGTCGGGCCTTTTCTGGGACCCACATTGTGGTTGCTTTAGATGAACCATGAACCGTTCGACATACGGCAGACGTGGCCGGCCCAGTCCCACTTTAGTTTGTCTGCTTTTTGTGTGACGTCGGCGATTTTTGTTTTGGAACGCAGCACCTCCTACAAGCCTCAAAGAGATGTCAGCATAGAAGACGGGGCCCGCTAGGGCCAGAGCCTGCCAGGGTTGTGGAATTTGTTCGAAAGAGTCACCGCGGCCCTGGAACGCAAAGGGCTTTAGAAGGAACACGGATGGGTTTTAGTCAGTAAGAGTCTAACACGCCCTTCCGCTCCACCCAGAGCTGAAGAAGTCATTTGATAATTTCCCATACTTAAAAAAAAGCACCTCCTACAAACATAAAATTACAATTGTGTATAATGTTAGTTTATTTGGATTAGTGTTCATGCTGTATCATAAACGCACTAAGTAGAAAGCGACAACAAGCGACAGCCCTCAACGAAAATCCTTTTATCTCTCTACCATGAAATGATAACCATTTATTTAGTATATACCAGCTTTCACAGTTAACTATCGGTATATGTCAATACGCAACATACTTACCCACCGCATATTGAAACCACATCCACTTTGGTGGGCAAATATTGAGTTTTACACCCCATACCGGTCCCTATAAAATTGTAAGTGAATATTATTTGACGTTTATAGTGTTGGTGACGTCATTATATTTTTATTTCGTTTTGGTATTGATAAGGCTGTCGCCTTACTGTCTAGAGATGGCACATATTGCATTCACACATACAGGTATATTTAAATTATATATTTTGGGGAATACTTCTTCCGGGAGCTATCAAAGGCAACCCAGGGATAGTTGGGCGTCAATGTATTTTACCGAAAATCTGCGAGCTGCCTTTGCCGATCTGTTTTTTGAGTTTTACATTTTTAATTTGAGATGAGTTTGCTCTTGACTCTAGTCTAGGACATAGATGACAGAGACAAAGTCGACGATGGAGTGAGCTTACCCAGAAGAAGCCTGTTCACTATAATTTTGAAGAGATTAGATTACATTTTATTGAAATAGGCAGTGTAGTGTCCATGTGGACGATATCCTTTTTTCAAGCACCGGATTTTTCACCAGATAAACGAAACTGACAGAAACCAAAATCAATTGACGGCGACCTAGATATGCTTTTTATTTTTTCTTCTAACGTATTTGTGGGTTAACAACAATGAAGAAAGTTGTTGATCCAAAAGTCCTTTGCCTTCCTACGCGGATCCGGATTACTATACCAGCACTGTTATTCTAGAACATTGAGGCCAGGCAAACGACTGCTATAGGCTCTACCTCGGAGCAGTAATATCCCTGATTTAAGTGCACTCTAATAGCTACTGCTACAGTTATTGATATAAAATGGCTCCCACTTATCATCTGCCAAAAGGCTTGGCCCAACTATATTGGGGTCGGCTTCCAGTCAAACGGGATTCAGCTGAATACCAGCATTTTACGTAGAGCGGCTGCCTACCAGACCTCCACAACCCATCATGGGTAACACGGTACTCCTTGGCAAGACTGGTGACAGATTTTCTAGCTTCTAACTGTCAGTAACGACTCCTAAAAATCTCCAAGTGGCTCCCATTATTGAAATTTAATTTAGATGTAGTGTTGTGATTTTTCCAGGCACCGTATGGTCTTACGTTGATGTCAAACATTTGTTGATGTAAGAAGTGTACCTAAGTTAGGTACACTTCTATCTAATTATTAGACATTGTTTTTCTTTGTTCAATAATTTTGTTTTTATCACTGGATACATAGTTATTATTTATAATTTACAACACATTAACATGTTTGTATTTATTTACCTGTAAGTATATTTATCAGCTCACAAAATAGATTTGCATCCATGAACCTAACGTAAACTTCAGTGCAGCCGTGGGGTATACAATGTTATTGTTATAAAATTAGGTTTCCTTATATTCGTGCCTACATTGGACTTACTTTTAGAATACAGGCATGATGTCAGGTTTGAGTATAATTACCTCCTATAAAAAGGCTCTTCATTCATCTTCCTGTCTCTCCCATCATCATTTCTGCCCAAAGCGTCCACTGCTGGACATAGGACTCCCTCAATTGTCGCCACGTCGACTGGTGAAGGCCGATGCGAAACGCACGGTTTTCGCATCCAGCGGATTCCCGCGGCCTTCACCAGGTCATGTGCTCACCTTGTTGTCGGCCTTCTAAGGCGCCCATTACACGGTAGGTGTTGCTGTCAGTTTAACCACAGTCAAGGCTGTGGTTGACGGATAACTTATCGTCTAATGCAGTGACTGTGGTTGCATGAAATTGATTGACGAAAATCTGGATACTTTGGTCACGACTTTTAAGTGAATGGGTCTGTTTTTTATGTGTTTATGGAATGGGTCCTTATCCTTTTTCGGATCGCGTATATCAACCAATAATATATCGTCACCATATTTAAGATTATTTTAAGTTTACGATAATGTCGATTGAATTCCATCACTCACCATCAATCATTCGTCAATCATGACTTTTGGAATTGATTGACGTTTGCATGAGCGTGTATCCGACGCCTTACGCTGCGTCTTTCGGTACGTGGTCGCCACTCCAGAAGTCTAGTCTAGCATCAACCTATTTCTTCTTAGAAAAGGGTTAAGATCGACCCGTCCTGCTCCCTGACCCTTGAACGATCCTAGGGACCCACTTTCTTGAAAGATACAGTCGAATTGGAACTGTAAATAAAAATATCAACTTGACTCACGATATTATAAATCAATTGTCACATGAGATAAAAAGAAAGAAAAATCAATAAAGCTACCTGCACGTCGCATGGGCGGTTCGCAGTTCCGATAAGTAGAAAGCTGCGTGCGCGCAGGTCGTGGCGATTGAATCAATCACGACGTTATCTCGGCAGGCTTGTGTTGACAAAACAATATGTCTTAACACAATATTATGAGAGGATTATAATTCTTAAAAATATGTTGGTTGGAGCAATTAAGTTAATTTAGGGTTTTTTTTTTGAGTTAAGTTAGTTCCTATAGTTTCTTTGTTTTAAAATGACCTTACGAAGACCGCTATCATTGAAATTGTATTAAATGGTCGTGTCAAGATAATATTTTTTTTCCATCTGGTATTTCTCAGTAGAAATGCGACTCGGTGTCTAGATTTGTATCCGGTTCATAGCAATGTGTTCGCCTCCTGTTACATAGAATTCAATCATAACTAGCAAAATATGGATACCTACAACTTTGCTGTCATGTCCTCATTACTAGCAAAATATGGATACACCTCTGCTGTCATTTCGTGAAAGTTATTTTTTAATGCAACTTTTTTTTACTAAGACACTAGCTGCCTTATCACTTTATTTAATCAAATTTACCATAGAGAATTTGCTAATCAATATTTCAACAATTTTTTTTACTGTAGATAGGCACTCGTTTGACCAATATCTCACCAACAGGTGAGATATTGGTGGATGTGGCCGAAGATGGAGCACGCTTGCCTAGAAGTAACCTATTCACTCTTGACTTGAACACTCCCAGGTTGTAGCTATCAGGAACCATAGGCTCTGGCAGGGAATTCCACTCCTAAGCTGTACGCACAATGAATGTGTTCCCCAAAACGTTTTTTGCGTTTGGGTGGAATAATACCTATGGTTCGATTTTTTGAAGTGAAAACTTCTTTAGCGGCGTTGTGCACTTTGGGATGGGTAAAAAATGTTAAACTCGCGTCAGGACACGTGACCTGATCGAAAATTTGTAAGACGGAGGGAGAGTAGACCGTCGCAAAATGAATATATTTTATATCCGAAAATATCAAAAATGCACAACGTTAATTTTTAAGTTTTCACTTCTGCCGGTACTCCCGGACTGCAACCCGTTGTTTTTTTTTTGTAGACAAGCCTGTATATCTTTCCGTTGCGTTATTTCAAACAACGCTTAGCACTGAACCAAGCCATGCACACTTGTACCATATTCATGTTTACAATCTCCATTATAACCAGTTCCTCTTGCTTCCACAATATGCACGTTCAAGTGACAGAATCCATGTTTTCCTATCTCATTACATATTTATGTACTTGTAAAGCCTCTGTGCATACATTATTTGTAATTATTTAATTGCCTTTAAGTGTTGTTCATTCATTATGCGTAGCGTAAACAACTTGGTAGGTATTTCTAGAGCATCGGGCCCGCTAGGGCCAGAGCCTGCCAGGGTTGCAGAATTTGTTCGAAAGAGTCACCGCGGCCCTGGAACGCAAAGGGCTTTAGAAGGAACACGGATGGGTTTTAGTCAGTAAGAGTCTGACACGCCCTTCTGCTCCACCCAGAGTGGAAGAAGTCATATGATTTCCCATCCTTAAAAAAAAAAAAGGTATTTCTAGAGGAGTTTCGAAGACCCGGAACTGGGAGAATGGTGAGGAAATGAAAGACTTAAGAGTAAAAAAAAAATTGGACGAAATTTGGCTACTGTTTAAGGATGATTATGATTATTTTTACACGCTTTTATTTAACTTGTACCGTTCGTATGTATGCACCTATGTATGTAAGTTGTCATTCAGAATTTGCAAACCAATTTTCGACCATTTTTGGTATCTCATTGAGCTGCAATTTTGCATATGTCACCGGAAAATGGCAAACTCCGTAAGATTATAAAATAACTTGAGAGATTGTAAATTGTCGATAAATTGTCAACTGAACATTTGGAATACCTTTTTACGCATCACATTTTGTTAGTTTATAATATCTCCGTGCCGGTCCGAGAAATTGTTGGCTGACATAAACTGGCGACCAATCAGCACTCTGGTCTACAAGTTATCTGTTTTGGTGTGATAGTTAAATTGGAAACTTGGCCCCTCATTGGTCTTTGTTGATGTGAGCTCACATCTGAACAGACCACTGAGAACCTTGTTTCCAGGTTTACTATCACACGAAAACGGGTAATTGTAGACTCGTGCTCTGATTGGTCGCCATTTTATGTCAGTCCACAATTTTTCGGAATTACTTCGAAATATTATTGACTATCAAAATGTGATGCTTAAATAGTATCTATTCCAAATGTTCAGTTGACAATTTACCGACAGTTTACAATCTCTCACACACACACCTTTAGTTCTGGTCACAATACGAGGTATATTACTGCTCCAAGCTCGAGCCTAGAGCAGTCGTTTGCCTGGCCTCAATGATCTAGAATTCGGGTTCCGGACGATTTTTTTTTTTTGTAACATGTTATTTTAACGCTAGAGGTATAAGTAAGCTAGCTAGCTTATAAGTTTTCCTGAAATCTATAGATAAAAAACTAATATCTGCTTTTGTTTCAAAATTTTAGGCACAGTAGTTTGGGATATAAGGGGATGGGAATGGTAATTTTTCGTCTAATTTCTTGAATAACCTCAAAACTATTTTAAATTTATGAAAAAAATATAATTAAAACCACCCTCACATGCACGTAACTAAAAGAGTTGTGAATATAAATGTGGATGGATGGACAGGGAGAGGGAGGCCAAAGAAAAGATGGATGGATTGTGTTAGGAGTGATATGAAAGAAAAGGGAGTTAGTGATAGCGTGACGGTTGACAGGACAGAATGGAAGAAAAAAACGTGTTGCGCCGACCCCAAGTAACATGGGATAAGGGCAGGAAGATGATGACACACAATAAACCCCTTAATATCATATGTCACACGGTACATATTTTTTTTTTTTTTTTCATTTTCTAGTTTTTTCCCAAAAAGTCCCCCTATACTCAACATGTATTTATTTACGTAATGCACCCGTGTTTGGGTCACAGAAGTTTATATGTGTACCAAATTTCAACAGAATCGGTCCAGTATTAGATTCGGATAAAATCGTCTGTGAGACGGACAGACAGACACACACCCGAGAGATCCTATAAGGGTTCCGTTACTTACGAATGTTCGGAACCCTAATAATTGAGACGACATTGTCCAAAAACCAGCCATATGAGACCTATAAGATTTTCTACAAATATGCATGTTCATAAGTGTCCATATCCCTACTTCTGAGCGTTTAACAGAATCAAGTACATACTAATTGTAATTTACTAATTACTTAGTCAAATCTAACGGTAAACAGGTCTTATCGGGTAGTTTATAGTCTTAAGATTTTCATTCAGCACCCACATACAGTAATCGCTTATCATTGATAATCACTTAGACCGATAGCGAACTAGCCAGGTTGCGCAACCAGGTTTTGAACCAATCAGAATCCAGTAAAATGGCTGGACAGTCAATGTGACGTGTTTGCTAAGCGTTACGGTTACCTTGACGTGTGTTAGTAGGGTATCTTTACTAGTTGTCAGGTTGTTAAGGTCAAAAGGCAGTGGGTCTTTGGAAAATACTGTAACTGCTTCTGGTTCGGTTGGAAGGCGACTTCAATAAGTTGAGAAAAGAAATTTTTAGTTGCGATGTTTTTTTTTTCATTTGGAAATCGGATTTTTTTAATTTGAAAAAATATTTTTCACTTTTTAGTGGTAAGTATCCCACACCTAAGAACACCACTGGAAAGTCACAGGAAAGAAAAATACGCAATTTCGTTACTTGAATGACATATTTTTTTCAGCTATTTTGATTTAAAGACAAAAGTACTGAATCGATTTTAATGAAATCTAATAAATTAATATTTTTTTTATGTGAAATGATATACTTTTCGATTGGTCGAAAAGTTTATCCTTTCTTGTATAAAAAGTTTTTTTCATATCGGTTCATAAATGACGGAGTTATGAGGTAACAAATAAAAAAAATACAACCGAGTACAGGATCTCCCCCTTTTTTGAAGTCTGTTAAAAAGGCTTGGCAACGGTTGATAGAACCTTGCGATAGCTTAGACCAGGTAAATGGTCTTCTGATGATTTTTTGCAACGAGTATCCACTAAGCTCTTATAGAAAGTAAATAATCTTAAAAATAGTAGATGTATGTGCAGATTTTTAACTGAAACCTTCTTTAGGTGCGTTGAGCACTTTTTGGGTGAACAAAAATTATGGAACTCGCGTCATCGTCACCGAACGCTTTCCATGAGCTGTATGTATACTGTGTATATATGTGTACGTTTGGGTGAACAAAAATCATGGAACTCGCGTCATCGTCACCGAACGCTTTAACTTTCGCTTAGTTTTCACTTCTATCGGCAGTCCCCAAGGACTGCTCCGCATGTTTTTTATATAAACCTCGTACTTACTACTTCTTCCTTTTGTGAAGTAAAAATATTCGTACAATTTCTGAAAATGGAGCGAATGATAGCGAAACGGTTGATTGTAAAGTAAAGAAGTGTTACTGACTTAAGTAAAATGCGGTAGAGAGACGATTATGGACCCTTCCCTAGGTTAGCTCAGTTCCGGAAAACCGAGGGTATAATGGGAGGAATACACCAAATACAATGTTGCCAGTTCCTTTAATATTAAGTTTCGCAAAAAGAAACCAACAAGACGGTTAAGCAAACAACTCGGAAAAACGGACAGCTGTAGAGTTTTTCTTACAAATTACCATGAAAATGTATCAGGAATTTAATTACTTTACAAAGTAACCTTTTATTTCCTCGACATATGCTCAGTGAATGAATATATTAAGCGTAGTAAAGTGACAGGTTCGCGGTTTCAGCTGTGCCCCCTACTGATATAACGCAATAACTCAAGTAAATTGCCATCGATCTCACGAACGACTGATAGTAATGAATTTTTACTGTCATTTGAATAGGAATTGTTGACTACAAATTGAAGGCAGTAAAATTGTCTTAATTGGTTCTTGTATTGGATAAAAGTTTAACAGCTTTTGTATCATTTATTTATTTGGTCGTTAACGTTAATTTGAATTTTTGCTAGTGATAATATTGACAGACTTAGAATAATGTGACGTTGGATATCGTCTTTAAAAATGACAATGTTATAAGAATTTCTATTTAGCAGGCTAGAGCTATTTTTGATGTGAAACATCTATGGCCGCGAGTAAAACCGATCGTTGGCGTGGCAACGCGTGGCCATGCTATACGATGGTATATAAATACAGTCTATATGTATTTTTCTCATTACGCCATATTTAGTTCATGTCGTAATCTGTTCTTTTATGCATATCAATTGTAAAAAAATATTTCGATGTTTCACTTCTGCCAGGCGTCCCGTGACGGCTCACAATTTTTTTTTATTCTAATACCCTACAAATATTATAAATGTGAAAGTTTGTGATTGAGGATGGATGTTTCTCACTTTCAAGAAAAAACTACAAAACAGATTTTCATGAAAGTTAACAGTAATTTGGCACTTGAATCAGAATAACTCATAGGCTACAATTTATAAAGGTGGGAAGTACTAAAAACACGCGGGCCGACCCAAGGGCAGCATCTTGTTTTCTATAAACCTGAAACAGTCAGTTCTGTCTCATTATTTTTAAAACAAGGACCATCGAAAACTTTACAATTTTTAATCCGAAAACCATTTAAATAAAAGTCAGAACCGCTTCGAAAGTAGTGTTGTACCCCAGTACTCATCGGCATAAAAAATACACGATATTCTTTCATCGTACCATCTCTAGTCCCCATTTAATTAGTAGCTTACACAATCAACTTTCCACAGTTTCACGGAAATAAGATTTCATGGCTAATTATCACTTTTGTGAGTAATATTTTTCTCGCCGACACTATACGTGTCAACGCCATAACTCACGGGTTAATAACACGCCGGCGGTCCGTCCACATTATTCTTACGCGAAGATGCGCAGGAGTGCGATTTTTCAATGTTTGGTACAAGTTTTGTAAAATGGCGGGCGAGCTTACTCCCTTGACGACCACAGCTTACTATCTGTGATATGGTCAGACGCAAATACTAATAAAAATTAAAAAAAAACATGAACCTCCTTCTGGGGCAGTTAGATAAAAACATGAACCTCCTTCTGGGGCAGTTAGATAAAAACATGAACCTCCTTCTGGGGCAGTTAGATAAAAACATGAACCTCCTTCTGGGGCAGTTAGATAAAAACATGAACCTCCTTCTGGGGCAGTTAGATAAAAACATGAACCTCCTTCTGGGGCAGTTAGATAAAAACATGAACCTCCTTCTGGGGCAGTTAGATAAAAACATGAACCTCCTTCTGGGGCAGTTAGATAAAAACATGAACCTCCTTCTGGGGCAGTTAGATAAAAACATGAACCTCCTTCTGGGGCAGTTAGATAAAAACATGAACCTCCTTCTGGGGCAGTTAGATAAAAACATGAACCTCCTTCTGGGGCAGTTAGATAAAAACATGAACCTCCTTCTGGGGCAGTTAGATAAAAACATGAACCTCCTTCTGGGGCAGTTAGATAAAAACATGAACCTCCTTCTGGGGCAGTTAGATAAAAACATGAACCTCCTTCTGGGGCAGTTAGATAAAAACATGAACCTCCTTCTGGGGCAGTTAGATAAAAACATGAACCTCCTTCTGGGGCAGTTAGATAAAAACATGAACCTCCTTCTGGGGCAGTTAGATAAAAACATGAACCTCCTTCTGGGGCAGTTAGATAAAAACATGAACCTCCTTCTGGGGCAGTTAGATAAAAACATGAACCTCCTTCTGGGGCAGTTAGATAAAAACATGAACCTCCTTCTGGGGCAGTTAGATAAAAACATGAACCTCCTTCTGGGGCAGTTAGATAAAAACATGAACCTCCTTCTGGGGCAGTTAGATAAAAACATGAACCTCCTTCTGGGGCAGTTAGACAAAAACATAAACCTCCTTCTGGGGCAGCTAGACAAAAACATGAACCTCCTGGGGCAGTTAAATAAAAACATGAACCTTCTTTTGGGGCACTTAGATAAAAAAGCTTTGTTGGAGCTGTTAAGAAATAACCTTTGTAAACTACTTTTAGAGGTACTAAAATATGTCCGTTACTAAAAAGTTTAAGTTATTCATAATAGACGAGACACGGGTTTTTCCAAAAGCTGGACTTGACCCACTGCACTTCATGGAAAGTGGTAAATCATCGTGATTGTGAAATGCTATTGAACATCGATATTGTTTAACAGCAGACGCTGTTTCTAATCGGTTTACCCAAAATATACCACAGCCACAAGTGTATCAATAAAATTAATTTCAGATATTAGTATTAAAATCAGCCAAAGATGTAATTTTACTCAAAGTACAGTCTCCGCTACAGGCCTTCGCTCACACCGCAGTGTAACGCAACCGTTCATTAACGTACGCGTTTCGGATAATTACGTACTGATAAACCAAGCAAATTGTTCGCGAATTATCTTCTCGGGGGCGTGTGTGATGAATATCATCTTGTGTCCCAAAAAATGCTTTTTTTTACTGACAAACTGTCACTGTAATTGCGTAGTGTTAATTATACAGTTATTTTGAAAGTTTTATGATGTATTCAATTTGTGCATCATTACGATCGGAGCATGCGAACACCATGACATTAAACATATAATTGGTAGAAATTATTACCGAGTATTTATAATAGCCTTTGTTAAGTTGTATTGCGGATTCGCTGCGGGCCTACACAATTTGAAAGCGCCATCGCTTCCGAGTAAATTAATACTTGTATGTAACTTTACGTGGAGCGTCTGTAAATAAAATCTTAATATTATTCATTACCAGAAGGATGTCTGAATGATTTCAATCGGCAATTTAATTTAACACGACTGTTTTTACAATAACTTTTATTACATTGAACGACATGGTGAAGATAATAAATTCAATCTTCGTAATAACCGTACAATGTGACAGAAACTAAATAAAAATTTGTGATCGATACGTGTACCAATAAAATCTTTTTCGCGAAACTGCAAGTAATGGCGGCCCAGCGTCAAAATTACGCGTCAATCATCGACTACCCGTCTCGGAACCAATTATAGTGACACGTTAAAAATCAGGTCGAAAAATCTCAACGTACTTAACAAACATAAACCTGGCTTATTCCCTGAAATTAAAGTTGAAAATTACATTAGCATTGCCCATAGCCTCGAGTTGTTTGCACGAAAATCATGATCTGATGTTCTTTATGTCCTCTGTTTACTTTAAACCAGCCCACGTTAATTATCTCAACCAATTTAATTTTATGCACTCTCCTGCTTTTGTCCTGTTCTTTCAGTATTAGTTAGAGTGAGAGGTGAATTGAGGTGATACATTTAAATCGACATTGTAAAATTTTACGATATAATCGGTGTGCATTCGACAGGTTAGCTACGGTGTGATACGAAGCGTGAACGGTTCATGGGTAGTAGTTATTTTAGTTTTTGTTCCAGAACTTGAGGATAGCCCAAATCAGGTGCAATGTATTTATTTTCCTATTTTTTTTTTTAAGATTTGAAATCATCAAATGACTTCTTCCGCTCTGGGTGGAGCGGAAGGGCGTGTCAGACTCTTACTGACTAAAACCCATCCGTGTTCCTTCTAAAGCCCTTTGCGTTGCAGGGCCGCAGTGACTCTTTCGAACAAATTCCGCAACCCTGGTAGATTATCGTATGTTACGGTTATTTTGAAGTTATTAGGTACGTCCAAACTTTCCAAGTTTTATACAAGTGAAATACCCACTGCAAAAGTGGGTATTCTGCAGGAAATGATTTTGAAACACAAGAACTCGCATTAAAATGCATCGGAGATCGTACCCCTCCCCCGGAATAGGTTTGCACACTGGCTCGTTGTGTTACCATTTTACCACAGACCAGCCAAGTTTCTATATCTATTTAACTCTTTTAAGGCAACACAATTTAAACTAAAATTACTGCTACCCTATCCATTGTAACCACTACCCTAGATCCTTACAATCTATTATTCACCTAAGAATTATCCTCGTTGAAAATACTATTAAATCAGGCGTACAAGCGGATCCGTGTAAAATGGTAGTAATAAATAACAATACAATATTTAGGTGTAGTTACAAATCGTGTCGCTGTGTCGTCCGACGCTTTGTCGCGGTCGCGTCGTGTCGCGTCGCTTTGTTGCGCGTGTATAGCGGCACTTATGATGATAAATGTATGCGGACATATTGTGTGCGCGCTGTGTGGCTTGCATAGGTACTGTACGCATAGAAATTGGACGACTACGTTGTTGTCACGGGTTTGACCGCGGGTGTTTTTTGTTTTAATGTTTCTGAGTCATCTGAGACGTGCTCAGCTCAGCAGACATTTCTCAATTTAGAAGTATATTGCACTATTATTTTATAATTATTTTGGTCTTCGATGTGTTGTTATAGAGGTATGCGGTACAGAGAGTATAATCCCGCATACCTCCACTGAAAATAGGAGGATCCTCCGACCAGACGGTTGTTGTGTCTGTTGGGCAACTGCCCGATAGTTGATATTTGGACTGTTGTATATGTTCAAATCGCACGGAGAACTTTGCTTGCATGATGCAGGATTTCGTTAGTAATTCGTCGTAGATGGCGTTGTAGTTCTTTTTGTTGCCGTACAAATTTCGCTTCTTAGTTGTTCATGTGGTGGCATTGATGCCGCTACATTGTCTTTTTTCATGATCGTAGAATCGACAAACCTTAGCATCTTAAAATTTTCTGGATTTTTGTAGGAATCTTTCATTTTATGAAATGATGAAATATTTCGTTTTTAGCATCAAATTGTGGTATTTTGATGAAAGTTGGAGTAACATTTTATCTGCCTTTTATCCATGTGACTTGAGGTTTGTAATAAAAGTTTTCTTCATCCATTCCCCCTACTAGCTTTAACGTTTACATACGGTGGACACAGTGGATTGAAAAGTGTACTTTTAAATCCACTGTGTCCATCGTATATATTGTTATTGTCAAGTGTCATCTAATATAGCTATCTAAGATACTAAGCTTAGATAATAAAATAAAGAGACTCACCTATAATTTATGGTTTCTATTATAATTTATGTTAAAGTTGTTTGTTGTCCCACACGTGATAGGTTCATGAATGACATTCCTTGCCTCGCTAATGCCATCGAGCTTATGAATGAGCGTAGAAACAAAGAATTCTAACACAAAGGGAATTTGCAATTGCAATCATTTTAATTTATCACTATGTTAAATAGATTAATTTATCTGTTTTTCATGATCTTTCTAGCTTGTTCTGACTCCATTTTAATTAAACAACGGAAGGTCTTGTAAAAAATCAAAAATTGTTTTTTAATACACTTATTTGAAAACTGGCTCATATTGCCCCACCTATTAGAATTGGATTCAAGTTCATTTTACACAGGTGGTTGTTCCATTTGTCATTCAAGTACTTTTTCATCTCTGGCAGATATTTTAGGCTTATACTTTTTTAATTTTAACTGCCCACTTGCATCATAATGTACTATTTTTAATTTAGAATGTTTTGCTTTTAAGGCCCTTCTTTCATTGACATTGATGTCGACGATGTTTAAAAATGTACCTACTTGTCTATTTCCTCTCTTTTTCGCCTTGCACGTATTTTAATTAAGCATTTCTTTAAATTTACAATTGCGTAAAATTTATGCATTTCTATTCAGCCAAATAAAACACCTTTTTTTAAAAAACTTAAACTACCAACCCTACATTTTAAAACGTTCTAAATGTTTATGCGAACGGTACGCCACGTGTGAGTGGTTATTTTTTTAAAGTAACAGTGGACAATATGTTTTGGAGGTGAGCAGACTTTGTCCGAAAAGCGTCCATCATTCGGCCTAAAGGATGGCGTTATGCAATATCACGACAGTCATTTTATTTTGAGCTTTCAAGTAGAGCAGCTGGTTATTACGTAAACTTCAAGCTTTTTATTCAGACTTTTTATTCCGGCACTAATTGCATTATTATTCTATTAACCGGAAACGGAAACAGCTACTTTAATCATTCATCCCACCTAGAAGTAAATAAAGCAATTTATTTGCAGTAATCTACGATGTATGTAATTTTGTATAAGGTACTTATAATATCCTGTATGAGACTTATTACATAAATAATCTCGTTGAAGTAAGTTAGATAAATTATATTAAAGCGTTAGGTAAGCTTCTGAAGAGGTACTTTTTTATTCGCTTATTAAATCAGCTTTTGTATTTCTAATAATTTGTTCAAAATAAAACATCGTGTTAACCATAATACTTTATCTTAACAATGCACCTGTCTCCATAGTTTAGCACACAAATATGTACCGTAACAAAATTCTCCATGAATTAATAGATTTTATGCAGAAATATTCAAATTGGTCGCAAGTGCTTGTTGCGACGTTTAACACATGTCGTGCGCTTGCGACTCTAAGCATTTTACGGACACGCCCTTTTTACGATAAAAAATGTCGGTAAATTGCATGTTTTCATACTGTATGAGTGTATAAATATTGATGAGTCAGTCCTGAATATTTCGATTTAAGGTGACGCACTAATACTTGGCTGTGTTTGACATTTTAATAAAAACTAGTGGCCCAGCGTTCGATATTCGAGCGTTATTAAAAATAATGCTTCCTGCTTTCCTTTTCCGCCCTAGTCCAAGTGCGCTTAAAATTGGAACTAAGCTTTCTCTTCACGTATTAATTTATAGGTATGAAATAGGTTAAGCATCTCTTATTTATATCATGTATAAAAATTATGTACAAGCAAAAAAGGAAAAAGGGATAGATATTTGCAAAGAAAAGTCTTCAATGGATTCCAAAGTGCTGATAGCATTGGAACAGATAGGTACAAAAGATTGTTTTTTTTTATGTGGTAATTATTTTTATCTATTTAAATTACTGACTGCTTCTGAGACAAGCATTTATCATAGGTCGCGGAATTATTGTTCGACTATTCGCAGTCATATTTAAGTCGCAAGTGTGCACTAGCTCTTAGATCCCTACTCCGATATTCAGTAGATGCTAATCTACGCTGTTAAGTACTTAATATCGATGTTATTACTATTCAAAATACATGTGATCAGGAATTGGATCAATCAATGATTGGTTCATTATAAGATAGCATAATCTTATATCGATTAGTATAAAGAAATGAAATAATTGAAACTATGTTTGTGATTTTATTGCGTTAATGTGCGTTTAGTTAGTATGCATAACGAGGGCTGTAGTTTACATAAATTGTTTTTTTTTTCATCGTTTTTTTTATTCTCGGATTCTAGAAGGTTTCAGAATATTTACCAATCAGTCAGTTTAGGATACTCATTTCGCTTTAGCGTGTCAATAGGGGTAATTGCCCTTTTCCCAATATCTCCTAGGGACTTAACAATCAAATGTAAATTTTTCTTTAGTAAAAAAAAACCGATACCAGCACATTCATCATTATTTTTTTAAAGACGGGCTTAGCCTCTCTTTATTTCAGATTATAAAAATTGGGAATACATTGGGTCTATGATCGCTATAACCACGCTTAATAGCTCTAAATATTTTTGTACGATGAAAACAAATGTCTTATCTACATTAAAACTTCTTTCACTTATCTTCGACAAGTAACATAATTAAACTGTCATTTTGTACTCACCAACAGATACGCCATTGGCTAAACTTAACAGTTTAATCGAACGCCTGCGCTAAGTTTAAGCAAGCCTAAATGTCAAGTTGACAACTCATTACTTACCAATACACACGCCATTCAAAGAACTGTGCCTTCAGGATAGTAATTTATATTAATTAAGGAACACTTCCATTCCAATTGATGGACATCTAAGGTTGTCTTAAACTTTAAACACTGTTAACGCTGACACAAAAAATTTCGAATTTGACGTCCAAATTCTCAAAAACTTCTCAATTTAAAGTTCCATGTGTTGTATTTTGTCAGTTAATGAGGTATAGTAGTGACAAAATGCCACTTACCTTCGGTTTCCGGAAAATAATTATTGACCCGTCATAAATTAAGCGTAAGTCAAGTGATGCAATTTGCTCTTGAAAACTCAATCAACCAATAACAGCTAGATAATGCGAGTTTGATAATTAGTCACAATAATTTTATGATAATTTTCGTTCGAAAAACTAGGCTCCAGCCGTTTAGGAGGAGTTCAGTGACATACACACGTACAAAAAAAAGTTATTAAGATGGGAAATATGTCATTGTTTATATTCATGGTATTGAGCTTGCTTATGTCGCGATGTTCCATGATAAATCTTTATACATTATTTTATTTTACATGTATTTTATATGGATTTCTTATATTTTCAGGTCTGTATGCAACTTTAGACGCCGTTAAAGGTCGGTTAGCATGAGTGTGTGCTGTTTAGTTGTGTGTTGTATTTCATAGGTAATTCAATAAATAAGATTATAAATACAGGAAACTGGTCAATTTTCAGTTTGATTTTTTTTAAATTTTATGAAGCTGACATCTAATCTTAAAAAAATACATCTGCTTAGTTATCACAATGTAAATTATTCCAATTTATATTAAAATGTGCCTTAGAAAGCACGTTAAGCTGTTGGTCCTGGCTGTCATTTGTAGATCGTTTGACAGTCGCTACGGGTAGTCAGAAGCCAGTATATCTGTCACCAGTCTTGCCAAGGGGTATCCTGTTAACCAGGTACTGGGTTGTGGAGGTCTGATAGGCAGCCGCTTCGTGTAAAATACTGGTACTCAGCTCCGGTTACACTGGTAGCCGACCTAAAAAGTCTAGATCTAGACAGATTATACAACATGTAACAGAATAAACACAATACCTCATAAAGGGTCATTGTATTCATAATTTTTAACAAATTTTACTATGGGACCAACCCCGAAATCGCGAAAAACAAATCAGCTGTTCAGTACATTTTGTCGAGTGATGCGTACAAAAATGCATGGGGCAGTCGCTTTCTTTTTCGCGATTTCGTGGTTAGTCCCATAGTAAACGTTATTCATAATGATAAGTAAAATTACCCCTTAAGTGGTATTGCGTTTATTCTGTTACACATTGAATATTTATATTTTATTTATTTATTAAAACTTTATGCACTAGTAAAAACACTGTACAAAGGCGGACTTAATGCCTTAGGCATTTTCTACCAGTCGACCTTAGGGTGGTGCAGAGACAACATGGCAGGTGCAACTTAAAGAAAAACTAAAAATAGAGAGAAGAAAAAAATAAAAAAAAAAACATTTATAAATACATAGATTCATACATACACATAAATAAAGTTATTAAGAAAAAACGAATCCAACAAATTAACGCTGTGATGATTCTACAAACTTCTTGCGAATGTGCTATAAAAGAGAATATAAAAGTGTGTGGAATAATCCAAATCCGTGTCTACGCCTGTTTGTATTAATTTTAATGGTGTAAAGATATTCATATAATATACGTCGTGGTTCTCTACTGCATACCGCGGTCAGTGTGACACAATTCCATGGGCTCGGTTCACGATTCGCCCTCTTTTCACCCACACAATCCTGCCAGCACTTTTAACTGCTGTTTTGGAAGTTGTGGTCAACATAACGTTTTAGTGTTATTTTACTTACTTTTGGAAATTAAAACTACATTTCATTGGAGTAAAAGTGTATGTTTCTTCTCAGGCTTTATAAGTACTAAATAACATACACTTATAACGAACTATTGAAACACTATTAGAACTATAGAATAAAATCGAATCTTTATTGTATACCATACAAAAATTTAATTAGGAACTTAAAAATAGAAGGGTGCAACGATGGGCGAACTTTAGCATTTAAATAGAGTTTGACAAGTTCTAAACTTCAAATTATCAAGTCAAAAACGAGGATAGTGAAGTAAACTTGCTTTTCAATAGTTTCCCACCAAACATTTTCAAGCCTCGCTTACTAGCTTCAACTATGCTAAGCGATCCTATTCCAAAACAATGTAGCCAACATTCAAACAATGTGGTCGACTCACATAATTTCTACCAACCGTATCACACACACTATTTTCTCATGTCCCTCGGCCTATTTCCCTTCAATTAGGATAAAATGGCGGGTATTTAAAATGCGCCACTAATGGCGGCGCCTGCGCTTGCGCAGATCAAGGCCCGCAATTACATCGTTATCTGGGTCGCGTCGACGACGTGTGCCAGAGTGATTTACTACGTTTAAACTATTATTTGACTGGGTTTTGGAGAAATGGGTGGGCTTTAACGGTGGTTTAAATGTGTGGAATTCATTGGAGGTACTGCATTCTTCTTCTCTCATGTTTGCATAAACAAGAACCTTCATTAAATGACAGAAATCTTTACAACAAACAAAAACAAAAACATTCACACACATAAAAGGGCTGTTTTCGCATTTGTCTTAACACTTGTCCAGCTTCTGAACTTCTGATGTTACTTTCGATATGAACATCTAGCGTTATCCTGGTACCCATTGCAGAATTTATATCATTCCTTGCGTGCCAGAATTCTATGTGCATAGAGTTGTTCGTTCATAAGTGTTTGATTGTAAGCACAAAATGTTCAGCTCAATAAAAAATCATGCGGGCTACCGATAGAAGTGAAAACTAAGCGAAAGCTAAAGCGTTCGCTGACGATGACGATTCATGATTTTTGTTTATCCAAAAAGTACACATAAATACACAGTACATATAGCTCATGGAGAGCGTTCGGTGACGATGACGCGAGTTCCATGATTTTTGTTCACCCAAAAAGTGCTCAACGCGCCTAAAGAAGTTTTCACTTCAAAAATATTTTTTTTTAGCTTTGTTAACGGTCCAAGGTGCTGGAAACATAGTTAATAATTATTCACTCATGAAGGTTCTTTTGATACACTGCTGTGATAAAGTGTCTGTATATTTAACAGTTAACGCAAGTCCGAAGAAACTGACCTAAGTTTAAGATAGAAAAGATTTACATGCTTAGAGATTAGTGATGATAAAATTGTGTTTATCTGGGGGTTTTCAGAGCTTTGCAGTAGAAAAACTTTACTGAAATTATTTTACTCTGTATCGACCACACCCACCCATAAACACAAAACGCTCTGGGCATACTTCCATTGTGCGTACAGTTAAACAGTGGAATTCCCTACCGGAGGTCCTTCCTGATAGCTACAACTTGGAGTCTTTAAGTCAATAGTAAGGTTACTTCTAGGCAAGCGTGCTCCATCTCTTTCTATCAGGTGCGTTATTATCAACTTGCTGTCGCCCGCGGCTCCACCCGAGTTAATGTCGAAAATTATCCCAAGGGAACATATTCCCGGTATAAAGTATCCTATGTGTTATTCCAGACTATAATCTACCACTGTGCCAAATTTCATCAAGATCTGTTCAGTAGTTTTTGCGTGAAAGAGTAACAAACATCCATCCATCCATCCATACTTACAAACTTTCGCGTTTAAAATATTAGTAGGAAGTAGGATAGGATTATAAGAATAAAGAAGGTCGCTACAATTCGATGTTCATTTAAAGAACTATCTGGATATAACTTATTATCAGAATTAGATGAATTCGTCATTGGATGTGTTATGAGAACCAGGTTACAGATGACATCACTTCGACCAGTCAACTGCCTCCCATGCAATTTCAGCTAATTCATATTGATTACAACAAACATACCTCGCGTGTAGGATGTAGATTTACATTGTTGGAAAACCTTATTTAAGTTCTTAAAATACCCTAATTTGTTCCCCCAAATCTTACTGGGTTATACCCATTATTTCTGACACTCTTAATTTTTTTCAATAAATCCGTACTTACAAGCCGATAAAAATCATATGCGAACTACTTAAGCGTGTTCATCCGATATTCTCGTGACTGGCTTCAATAAAACAAAGTATATACTGATTGAAGTTACTTTATTAACGCTATGTGCCATATTTATTGTTGAAGGGGACGATTAATTAATGGTATGGCCGAATTATACATGGTATGGATTGGACTTTATAGCGCATGTAAAGTTTTATTGAAGCAATTTTCGTTCAAGTGATATATCGAGTTGATTTTGTCTTAAAGGATGGTAATATGAACGCTTTTGGTGGTAAATTGAAAGTCGTTGTGGTAGATCATGAGGGTAGGTTTATTGGGTTCAAGGAGATTACCGTTTTGATTAAATAATTTTATATCGCACGCTTATTCGTTGAACGTGTCATTGATTTCCATCACGGGAGATTGTGGTCAAAAGCCTTAAACAAATAAATTTTATGGTTGCTACTGAAATTTTATCATCGCAGAAATTAGAAAAAAAAGGAAAAAAAAAAGAGTTTATTTGCGGCAAGAATGACGCATACCAAAAAAAAAAAAAACAAAATTTATGCAAGTTGGGAAGATATGCGTCAAATTCGCGCAAGTGTGCCATCGCTCAGCATAATGCTGGGACTCGTGTGCGAGACAGAGCCAAAAATCAACAGTAGAAGTAGAAGCTCGGTAGTTATAACAACTTCAATGCTTTAAGCGTATTCTTATAATTCTTATACTATATTGTTTTACTAATAAAGATTTAAACAAACTGTTTTCTTGTTTTTGTTTCTCCTCTTCCTATATTACTTTTGCATGCGACTGTAACTTTTCTAATAATAATAAACTACCACAAATCATTTGATACTAACAGTTGTAATATTTTGACGTGAAGCTACGCCGCGTAGCGCGAACGTAGACAATTGCTACGAAAACTTGCGTATACAGGTTTCGTCTACGTTAATTTTAGACTTACACAGGCCTGAAGAAAAAAAAGTATTGCTTCTTGAAAGTATCGTCAAAATGTTAAGAACTGACATTTTATGATTCAACAGTGTTGCCCTAAAGCCGGGTATCCACTTGGCAACATTTGACGCGCGACATGATGCATACATGTTGCTCATCATGTTTAACGGCAACGAGCAACCCTTGATTTAGTATCTTTTTCATATTGTGCGCCAGCTGACGCTGTTGTGCAACGTTACCGAACAGGTTGAGCGTCACGTGTTGCGCGTCAAATGTTGCCTAGTGGATACGCGGCTTAATGCTCAACAACCAATGTTGGGTGAATGCTTACCAACATTTGCTATCGGGAGTCGTATAAAAAATATATTCTTTCTTTAATTCTAACTTCGGATGGATCTAACAAACACCTCTTTTAACATAATATTGATCTAATTAATAACAGGATTTTCTCTGATTTCCTTTGCTTGCCTAACTATTAACATTACTCTCTATTTCCCTCAACAGGACCTGGAATCGACGATAAAGAAGAAAATTGCTAAGGTAAGTTCTTGATATCTTTCTTAACTTTCTTTTAAAACTGTTTTTTTTTTTCCTTTTTTCTAAGCTCCTCTTTAGAAAATATTTACTGACAAAAAGATAGAGTAATTTAATTTTATTCGCAAGTTTAATCTTGACGTTATCATATAGTAAATATTCAGTAGAAATATTTTAATAATGTTAAATGAAAACGATATCGTTATTTTTTATCAGCATACCTGTTTAATGATGTAGGTACTATTACCGAGTATTACCTAGTTTCTGAATCACAGTTGTTTACATGCTTCCTTGCAGCGCGAAATGACATCACGTTCAAGAAAAAATATAAAAGCTTATTTTCTACAAACAGATGTACTCGACAACTTAAAGCTGCCGTATACCTATGGCGGTTTTTAAACGCGCGGTTTCGGATTTTGAAAGGGGTGTCAGGAGCAAATAATGGCCGTTGCACGGGTCGATTGTGAAGCGATGCTTGCCGAGGTCGGTCTGATGATGATGTGGTGACCATCTTAACATGATGAGATTCTTCCGTGTCTCGGAAAGCACGTTAAAGATACATATCAGGGCCGTGCCCGTGTGATTGCCTAAATGGAAAAATCTTTAGCTTATTATCTCTCCTCGACAATGACGTGTCGGTGCTCTAATGATTCTGTTGTTAATAAGGGATAGTGCTATTCGTCCTGTATAGCTCCGTGTCTCTTCCAGTACGGACTCATGATGGCATCGGCACGTCAGACATAGTAATCGCGCAATATTAACGTTTTTCGTTAATCAAGACCAACTGTTTAGCAGAACTACTACGAATGAAAAAAACGCGCGTTTTACAGTGCCTTCAACGCCCCATGTGTTCCTACCCTTAATTCACGTCCTGTTCATGTGCACATATGTGCAATTCTCCTGGCATGCTAGTAGCATTTCGCTGTGATTTACGAGGACTTGTGGTTTAATTATTATAACTTCGTGTAATATAAGGTGGAACTCGGTAGGAGCTTCAATTAATTTATTTGGGCATGACATGTGCTGAGTTATTTGAGAGCGGAATTACGATTATTATTGAAATTAATTGAATTGATTTTGCTTGAAACGATTTTTATTGAATTGTGTTCAAAAATCGAAATCCTTTCTACCTAATATTATACATGCGAAACGAACTCTGTCTGTCAGTTTGTTTGTTACGATCTCACGCCAAAACTGCTGAACAAATTTTGGAGACTTTGGAGAAGGATATTGGTCTTTTTATCGCAGGAGTACGTTCCCTTGGTATAATTTTTGACTACTAGCTAGTAATAAATAAAACTTTCATATCATCCGAAATACCGTTCGTATAAAAACAAACTAAGACGGATTCGGAGTTTGCGCCAAGAAACCTCTAACATGCCACTCTAGATAAATATTCAACGGTCGTAGATACACTTGAGGAGGTAAATGACCTATTAGCATTGCTTATCTCTTCTCGAAATTAGCCTGAACAAATAGTCCGATAGTAAACCAGTTCTGACCTACGAGACAGGGCCAAACTTTGATAGACTGAGAAATAAAGTCTCATTTAAATAGGTGGACAAATTTTAACACAGCGTTCAGTCCGTCTAACCAAAGAAGATATCCAAGCAAAAAAAGAAAACACTGATTAAAGTGATTTTATTTTGACCTACAATTTTTTTTTTTGGCTCACTAGAATAAACACATCTATAATGGGTGGGTACTTGACGTGGTCACGTGCGCCTGCACAATAGTGCACATTTGTAGCATCAGAATTATAAGGGGTAACCAAAATTTTTTAGTGTTTTTTTTTTTTTTTCTTGTAAGTAGCTAATGCGTTTTTCTTATTGTTTTTTTACTATTGTCTCATTTAGGTGGTCTGAATGATTTCTAAAAGTTGTCCCTATGTTAATGGGACCTTAAAGTTACTCAGAGCGGAGTAACAGTTTCATTTATTTAATTAATATTTATTTATTTGCAGACCGAGGTCCATAACGTTAGTAAATACATTAAGCTTATAAAACTATTGTTAGTAGTACACATGCAATAAAAACAAGACAGTTACAATTTAACACAAATAAATATGCCATTCCACCTACCTAGCCACGACCTGAGTGTGCAGTCCTACCCATCGGCCGAGCATTGGACAGTCCCACCGGTCACTCAATGCACTCAGCATGCTGTGGGAGCTGCCGCGTATTCTGTGCCTTAGAGAGGCGCAACGCTTACGGATAATTGCGTAGAAATCATCCACTCTCGCATCGGCAAACATACCAGATGCGCTACAGAACCGCGGCAGCCCTGCCTAATTAAGCCTGCCTTGCCTAATTTTTTTTTTTTTTTTACCTTTACAATTACCTTTACAATTCTTATATATATAAATAAATTAGGCTAGTGAAGAATAGTGATGTAGAAAATTAAATCTAAGCACATTTTTGTTATTTGGAAAACAAAGTTTCGTATAATACAGGGTGTTCCAGAAGTGCGTGGTCATAATTGAGGGTGGTGTTTTGTAGCTGCTATAGAGTAAAGAAACAATATCAAAAGAAAATAATATAGATTTTTTTTAACCCGACCTCTACAAAAACATTTTTCAAGCAGCCTGATTCAGTCGGTGGCATCGAATTTCTGATTGAACTAACTGCATCAGACAGCTTGAAAAGTGATTTTTCTTAAGTTTTAGTCGCTTTATGCGGTCGGGTTTTTTTTTATTCTGATACTTTTCCTTATTGTATAGCAGATTCAGAACACCACCCTCAATTATGACCACGCACTGCTGGAATATCCTGTATAACCAGTTTTTGTTTTCAAATTTGTTGTTGTTTGTGATATTTATGTGCTTACGTACTTAATTGTAAGACCTCGATTGTACTGTTTTTGTTTACACATTGAATATTTTTGTACGTATTATCCTCTTCATAACTCACACTTCCATAAATAATCTACGTTGAGGTAGGCTTATCAAACAATGTACCTACTTATTAGTTAGGTGCCTGTGCCAAAAATAGAACAATGTTTGCGTGACGTCACAGTTATATGTCACGTCAGAGAAACAATCGTCGCGCACCGCTTTGATGTCGATAATTGAGAGTTATTGCTGCGCGCGCGCATGGTAGCCTGTATCGCGCCGATTCGCGCCTATTTCGCTTTATAACGCGTGTAGGGGCCTTAAGTTCGCGGTTTAAAATACATAGAACCTGAATGCATTCCGTGTTCTTCCATTGTCATCTATGAAATAATTACGTGGAATAGGAGACAATGGCAGATTACAGAATGCATTTATGTCTATGTAGGTTTATTAAAAGTTTTATTTAAAGCAAAAAAACCCAATTCGAAAGTTCTAACCGAAATATTCGGTCCCTTACATATCTCATGAAGTGGGTTTAAAAGACATTTTACTTTTGTTTTCAAGTAATTTTCGAATTGTTGTCGTACATTAATTCGCAAAAAATAACATAATTAGCCTATAATGTTGCCACAGCTGAAGCTCAGGACTCTTTATTGTGAAATTGATTAACCCGTAACCCAATACGCGGCACAGTGCGAAATAGCACATGTCATCATGTCTTTGAAACTGTTTAATACTACACAATTAATTAGCATCTCCTATCAACTCAATCAATAATGAATTGCCGCAACAGAAGAAGACGCCCCGGGCGATCTCCGGCCATCGTAGGCGCGGGCCTGCGGACGACGAGCGTTGGATGGCTCTATGTCCAATCACAACCAGGCCCGGGTCGATGGCGCATTGTGTTCCACGCGCGCCTCAAAGATATGTCAGCATAGAAGACGGAGCCCGAGCTTGCCAGGGTTACGGAATTTGTTTGAATGAGTCATCGCAGCCTTGGAACGCAAAGAGCTTTAGAAGGAACACGGATGGGTTTTAGTCAGTAAAAGTTAGACACGCCCTCCAACTTCAACCAGAGCAGAAGAATTCATTTGATGATTTCCCATCCTTAACAAAAAAAAGTCCTTTATCATCACGTTCCCCGCTCCGCATATCCCCCCGCTGTTTCTAAGGCCCCCCACCTTCGTTTCTTCATCTCACTCCACCAGGGGAGCATAGCGACGTTACGTCATTTCCACGATTTATGACAATGTTAATGTACTTTACGACTGTTGACTATACACAGGGATTTTGAGTTATCGAGGCTTTGCGAGCCTTACAGGCTTTGCATTTAGTTGTAGTAGTATTTATCGTTTGTGACTGTTTGCTACTGTTTCTCAGTTTTGAGGATTGGGAGTAAATCAAGTTTAATCCGCCATTGATAGTCCAGTGTTTTGTTGCTAATGATAATTCTGTGTTTGTGGGCTTGCTTATAAGGAGGCGGTGTAAATATGGAGCTTTTGGGGCGATCAGTTTTAGTATTTGATTGTGTCTAAGGTTCTCTATACTGATTACTTCTGATGTAATTCTGGATATAAAGGCCTAGCCCAGGGGTACCCAAACTATTTCAATCCGTGGCGCACTAACACCGTTTAGTATTATGTCCCGGCGCCCTAGCTTGCCAAAATAGGTTAAAACTATATAATAGGCATAAAAATTAAAACCAACACAATATGATGTTGAGCATTTTTCAGATATTGATACACAAAAAGAAAATAAAACACTAAGCAACGAGCGGGTTTTGTCCGTTTATTAAATCTTGCACCCGCGAATATCTTAATCCTGTTCCCGAAGAGAAGCGTCTTGCGGCGCTTTTCTTTACTTTTTACGGCGCACCAGACCGCCGGCCGCGGCGCACACTTTTGGAACCCTTTTCTGGAAATCTTTTCCTTTTCTGGAAATCTTTTCCTTTTCTGGAAATCTTTTCTGAAATACAAGTTTTTGCGGTTTAATTATCTCAGGTCTTAATAATCTCGGATATCATGGCTGGCTTCTAATGTCCTCTGAATAGACTGAACGAAACAATTTCATCATCTACCTAGCTTTTTTCCAACTATATTGGGGTCGGCTTCCAGCCAAACCAGATTCACCTGAATATCAGTATTTTACATGGAGCGGCTGCCTACCTGGTCTCCACAACCCAGTAACTTCATATGTCCTCTGAATGTACTTAACGAGACAACTTATCAATTACCATAGGCTGAATACAATCCAAATGCTTGTACTCAATCAACAAATCAGCATCCAGATTTGTTAATCGAATAAAGTCAGTTTATTAAAAGCTATAGAAGCGGTCGTATCCGGGCGTTTTCCCGCGTCCGAACCGCGACGAGATAATTGTCACCGTGGCGAGCCGTGCCGTGAGTCCTGACAATTTGTTGTCGCGTGTTGACACTCTACAGGCTACACTGCACGCTCGAACAAGGTTAGTTCGCGTTGTTTAGGAAGACACGTTTTCCTAAACAACGCGAGGATTGTGTAGAAAATAAGGAAAGTTTTCTTCTCCTTTCTTTAAATAGTTTCTCTTTCTTTAATAACTTTCGGTAAAAAGAAACGATGCAATCTGGCATAAAGCTTGATACTTGATTAACAGAACCCCTGATCCGTGGAGACCCAGGTCTTCTGACATATAATTTAATTTACGCATTTCCAAAGACTTGCTACCGTTTTAAACATTATTATAAAACATAACATAACATCACGCCTGTTATCCTCAAAGGGTTAGGTAGAGGTGCACCGACAGTATACCCGCATTTCTTCAGTCACAATACTAAAGACATCAAAATAATTACCGCTTATTGTATTCCTGAGGCTCTAGACAAGTGACATTATTCTGTTAGCAAAGGCGATTGTTGAAACGTCAAAAATATATGGGATTAACAATCGCTGTCGTAATGTCACAATGTGTGTCGATGTGATCAATTCCTTATATTTTGACTTTCCTACAACTGCTGCCGCTGGTATTACGTTGTCAAGAGCCCCCAATACAAATCCTGCTTACGAAAAATTCCCTTTAAAAATCTCGTATCTCGTTCTACAATGGAAACGCCCATCCTAGTTACCACCTGTACCAATGTATAATTCTAAAATGACGCCTACAGCGCTCCGCGTCATCGTTTGTATGAGGAGCCAAGTTTATTGCGGCCTTATTCGGCTTGCTTCCGGAAAATCATTGCTGGGGCAAATAAGATAATATTGTTATTGAGATATTTAGGATAAGTGTGATCAAAGAATAACATGGTAGTTGTGATTGTAGACAATTTAATGATATAGAAAAGAATTGTCTTAGATATGAATAGTGTACACCATTTCAATATAAAACTCTTCCGTTACCGAGTGAGTGACTAACAGACAACGCACACCCGAAACTACTGGTAGTAGAAAGCTCAAATTTGGTGTGTAGGTTCTTTGGGGGGGGGGGGCTTTAGAAGGAACACGGATGGGTTTTAGTCAGTAAGAGTCTGACACGCCCTTCCGCTCCACCCAGAGCGGAAGAAGTCATTTGATGATTTCCCATCCTTAAAAAACGAAGGGGTCCGTACCATAAACCGAAAAAAAGGGGGCTCCCCTTTAATTTTTAGTTTAATTTAGTATTTATTGTTTGTTGTTATAGCGGCAATAGAAATACACACTGTTAAAATGTTAACTGTCTATGACGGTTTTTGAGATACAGCCCGCTGACTGACAGACGGACGGACAGGGGAAGCTTAGTAATAGGGTTCTGTTGGTAACCCCTTGGGTACGGAACCTAAAAGACAGTAAACATTTTATTACAATTTGACCATTTTGTAAGTCATCATTATTCAGAGAATTTACACAGTATATAATATCGATTAGGTACTATATTTCTTTTATTACCACCTGGCTGTCATAAAATAAAGAATTGGATGATGTTTTATTAAATTACGTTGAAAACGACTTTTACATAGTTTCCTTGTATCTCAAGATGGCAGTATTTTTTAAAGTTGAATAAAAACTGATGTAAAACGGGCTAGAAAGAAATGAAGGCAAAAAATGGTACATTTTAACATGAATACGTTTTTAATGTTTAAGTTTTTAGGTTTGAAATGTAGAAAATAGGAAATTGTTGGATGTTTTATTGCAGCTGCTTGTTGTTTTACATAGTTTTTATTGCATAAAGAACATTTATTCAAGGAACTAGAAAAGTAATGAATCTTTTATTTCACCACTATCTGCGTCCCGCGGTGTTACCTGCGGTAAAAAAAGTAGCCTATGTGTTAATCCAGGGTGTCAGCTTCCTGCATACCAAATTTCATTTAAATCGGTCTAGCCGTTTGCGCGTGAAGAACTAACAAACATACAAACTCACAAACTTTCGCCTTTATAATATTAGTGTGATAAATAAATAAAATATAGTGTGATTCAGCTTTGTGTTTTTTTCCAAAAGTAGTTAATTATTTGGATCTTAGAGAAATATAAGTTTTTATAAAATACAAAAATACATGGAAGTGCCTATGCAGTCGTTGCGAATAACTTATCTAGCGCTTTTTCTTAAACGTTGCTAGATTAGTGTCTTGAAGGCTCGAGGAATATTAAATTAGGCATAAAAGTTAGTATCACACTATAAGAATCGTGAGAAAATTCGCCTAAAACATCCGCATTTCTAGAGCTTATTCCCAAATCTTGTCACAGAGAGCTACCGACCTACCTACACTAAATCTTAATGCCTTCATAGAAATTAATTAGTTGGAACATTTCTCGCTAAGAGCATTATTTCGCTTGTCACCGACCGTTATACGCAACCAGTCCGTAGATGCATCTTTATAATTAATCTCATCACTTTCAACACCAACTTAACTGCACACCTCATCAACAACCATTTAAAGGAAACTAAACTCTATGTCAATCAAAATAAAAACCATATGTCTGTTTTCGGAATGTATCACTATGTTGGCGATGACATTTACAATTTTTTTCTCTGCATATCACGTCAATCTTAATATGAATGTTGTAAGGTTGAAAATTATAGTTGTTTTAAAATCTTATTCTTGTTTAATTTTTATAGATTACAACGATAGAGGAGTCGTAACGTAAATTGTCTGGTTTTAAATATAAATATAGGTGTGTTACGGTAATGTTCGTAATTTAGACATTGCTTGAATGGCTGGATGAAGTTGCTTTATTATCGTTGTACCTACAGCTCCTATCAAGGAAATGATGACGTCGAGTCTTTCATTATTTTGAATTAAAATAACGACTAGACAAGCAATTTTTATTTATTGATTCAAATAGAATAGATATAATTGAGTATCGTCCTTTCAATCATTATACATGACAAGCTTCCGAAATACGATAAGATTTTTTTATCTATATCTACATATAATAAAAATGTAAGGGAACCAACTATGAGAAAAAATATTATTGGGACCTTTATCAACGCAAATAGCACCCAAAACAATGATTGTTAGAATTTTGTCTGTTTGTCTGTGCGTTTGTGCACGCTAATATCGATGTGGTTTTCACTCGCATTGTAGTAAGCTTCACTTAATAGTTAGTGTTTGTTTCATGTCAATCGGTTCATAAATAAAAAAGTTATGCCAATTTAAAGAATCACGTCGAACATTTGTTAAACTATGTATCTATATCTATCTATTCTTTCTCTGTTTAGTAGCATTGACTGAAACTTCACTACCTAAACTTTATAATCTTAAAATAAAAATGTCTGCCCCAAGTAATTATTCCACCCGGACGAAGTCGTGGGCAAAATCTAGTATTTAATAATCATGGTACTGTTATTTCCATGCTTTCCAGCTATTTTTACAAACAAGTCCGATTCTTTAAAATAGATATACATATTTTGTGATCAACCTGGCTCTAGACAAAGTGACATTGTTTCAATTGTCAAAATTTCAAAATAAATTTTGACGGATGTTTGGATGTATGGATATTTTTAATTAATTACGTCAGAACGGCTGAACGGCTAAACGGATCTTGATGAAATTTGACACAGAGGTAAATTATAGTCTAGAATAACACATAGGATGTCCCGGGCTTATGTTCCCTTGAGATAATTTCCGACATTCACGCGGGCGGAGTCGCGGACGACATGTAGGAATTTATATAACACCTTGTCTAGGCCAGTAGGTTTAGATAAGCAGTCATATATCAACTCTCCAAATTCCCAACTTCCTCCACAACACATCTAAACCCAACCTTTTTAAATTTCACACTTGCAGTCGAGCAGACGAGCAGATTTCGTCATAACGATATCATCTCAGAAAGTATGTGAAGCTACTTTCGCGAAACTATAATACATAAGTTAAAAGATAACGTGTTAAAATAACTGACGCTGAGTTGATGTTATCGGTGTAAACTGGTGTATTGTATTACCTACATGTTCCAACAATCAATATGGCAGGTGGTAATGTTGACTGGACATGCTAAAATGGTAAATCAAAAGTAAAGGGACGATTGGGGAGATATCAGGAACTGTTATTACTCTGTGGTCGCTTTTGTATTTTTTGGGATGTCTTTTAATGGGTTAAGTTTCAGAGAGAGAGAGAGCTTACTTTGTTGTGAAATTGGTTGTTGTTGCAATCTAGCTTTGTTTTCTGCGTCCCATTGTATTTTTAATTTGTGTTGAATTATTCATGTTTACACAAATAAACAATAATAGATAAAAATATAAATTTTAGTATATATGAACTGTTTATTTATGATATGAATGCGCAGTTAGTTAGTACGACCATTTTTTTCTGTTTTGCACGGTAAATAGATAATTTCTCTCGTTGGTTGACCCTTAACATACACCAGGACACCTCAGGACAAAACGATTTTCACTTGATTTTCAAAATGATCCTTTTATGCAGATTTGTGACCAAACATTTAAGGAATTTGCTAAGCAGCCCGCCCGGGTGTTTCAATTATTTTAATTTTGCCCAAAAGTTTCGATATATTGCCACATACCTTTATAATTGTGTGTTTGTGGTATTCCCAGCTTTTGATGCATTCCGATTTGAGTTTCGATGATTTTTCTGGCACTTTTTAGCTGAAATTCTTTAAATAATTTAACGGCCATCTGACCAATGATCACTGGTGTTTATTTTTGTAGATTATAGCATACAAACAAATAGCTTGTAACCTGCCACTTTATAGGGTGATCTATACTTAAAGTTAATAGTCAAGTAAAGAAGATAATGAACTTTTAACATACGCGACGTAAGACTAGTGGATGCCAAGCTTCACAGCTTGGCTCATCGCCGCAAGGTTGCCTACTTGTCGGTCTTCTACAGATTGTACTTCGGGGAGAGTGTCCAGGAACTCCACGACCTCATCCCACCGGCCTCCTTCTACCATCGGACATCTAGACGCACTGCAATTTACCATCCCTACCTTGTTGCTATTCCGCCAATTCGCACTAAACGTTTCCAAACGTCTTTTATAATGCGCACAGCAAAGGAGTGGAACTCTCTGCCTGCGTCTGTTTTCCGAACGCATACAACCCTAATTTCTTCAAAATTAGAGTGAACAGGCTTCTTCTGGGTAAGCTCGCTCCATCGTCGACTTTGTCTCTGTCATCTATGACCTAGACTAGAGTCAAGAGCAAACCCATATTTAAAAAAAAAAAAATACCATTTTAAAGTATGTTCTTACTACAAAGTATGTAACTGCCAATCCGAGAACTCGCTCCCCGCTGCCACATTAAAGAATTTAATTAATGACAGGCATCTAATAGTGCAGACATTAGGGTATCACATACAGATCTAGTGAATTAAAAACAATTACAAGACACCTGTATGTAACCATCATATTTTAGATAGCCTGGGGCAACAATGTAAGGGCAGATGGACAGGGTATCCTATCTCAGGGATGGTCAAACAAACAGTAGTGGCATTCGGAAATATAATTCGGGAAAGCCAATATTAATATACGTGTTATTTTAGCACTAATCACAACTTAAATCTTTATATTTTACTAGTGGCCCGCCCCGGCTTCGCTCGGATGTATTTTTTTTTAAATTATTTTTTTATAAGAACCTTCTCCTGACAAGCACAACAAAAAAAGAATTAGCGAAATTGGTCCAGCCGTTCACGCGTGATGCCGTGACCAAGGGAAATAGGGATTCATTTTTATATATGTACTAGTGGACCGCCCGGCTTCGCCCGGATATTAATGTTTTTTCAAAATTTTCTTTCATAAGAACCTTCTNCCTTCTACCATCGGACATCTAGACGCACTGCAATTTACCATCCCTACCTTGTTGCTATTCCGCCAATTCGCACTAAACGTTTCCAAACGTCTTTTATAATGCGCACAGCAAAGGAGTGGAACTCTCTGCCTGCGTCTGTTTTCCGAACGCATACAACCCTAATTTCTTCAAAATTAGAGTGAACAGGCTTCTTCTGGGTAAGCTCGCTCCATCGTCGACTTTGTCTCTGTCATCTATGACCTAGACTAGAGTCAAGAGCAAACCCATATTTAAAAAAAAAAAAATACCATTTTAAAGTATGTTCTTACTACAAAGTATGTAACTGCCAATCCGAGAACTCGCTCCCCGCTGCCACATTAAAGAATTTAATTAATGACAGGCATCTAATAGTGCAGACATTAGGGTATCACATACAGATCTAGTGAATTAAAAACAATTACAAGACACCTGTATGTAACCATCATATTTTAGATAGCCTGGGGCAACAATGTAAGGGCAGATGGACAGGGTATCCTATCTCAGGGATGGTCAAACAAACAGTAGTGGCATTCGGAAATATAATTCGGGAAAGCCAATATTAATATACGTGTTATTTTAGCACTAATCACAACTTAAATCTTTATATTTTACTAGTGGCCCGCCCCGGCTTCGCTCGGATGTATTTTTTTTTAAATTATTTTTTTATAAGAACCTTCTCCTGACAAGCACAACAAAAAAAGAATTAGCGAAATTGGTCCAGCCGTTCACGCGTGATGCCGTGACCAAGGGAAATAGGGATTCATTTTTATATATGTACTAGTGGACCGCCCGGCTTCGCCCGGATATTAATGTTTTTTCAAAATTTTCTTTCATAAGAACCTTCTCCAAACACAACAAAAAAAGAATTAGCGAAATTGGTCCAGCCGTTCTCGAGTTTTGCGCTTAGCAACACATTTAGCGATTCATTTTTATTATATAGAAGATATAGATGATTTAAATCAGTTAATATTACGTTTGATACAATTGTGTTGCAAATAAAGAGTTATAAGTTAGTAGCAACTACTTTAATTCTTTGGCCATTTAATCGTCAAGTTAAAGTCAAAGTCAAAGATTTATTTGCAGGTTAAATATGGTTACCAAAGTTCTAACAATGGTAGTATAGTAGCTTAACATAATCAATGATAACATAATGGTATGTGAGTTTTTGGTATAAGGTACAATAAGATCATTTAGATTTAAACTGAAGGAATTATTTTATTATATTATAGAAAGGATTCTCAATTAACCACCTGTGTAAAGGCCCTTTTGAAGCGAACCATTGGAAGTCAAGATTCTTTGCTAGCACGTCATGGACGCATTTATTTTAAAGAGCACCAACCAGCAACCACTAAAGGTTCGCCACCCCTTTTTTTTTAAGGGTGGGAAATCATCAAATGACTTCTTCCGCTCTGGGTAGAGCGGAAGGGCGTGTCAGACTCTTACTGACTAAAACCCATCCGTGTTCCTTCTAAAGCCCTTTGGGGCCGCGGTAAATCTTTCGAACAAATTCCGCAACCCTGGCAGGAAAGGTTCGCCACCCCTGCCCTATCTCAACTATCATCAGATATCATTACAACGGGAAGGCGTGCGAAAACACAGCATATGTGTAGATAGTGTGTAGTATATGCAAAACTCGATTATTTTTTAACATAGTCGTGTAATTGCTTGTTGAAAACTATCGACTGATTCTCGATCCTAGGTATCGATAATGGATCTCGATGTTTTTATTAATGCTCGTTTGTAGATTGAAATTGATGATGTTCGAGATAGAGGAATAAGAGGTGGTTGTTGAAATGCAGCCTTCTTTGTCCTTGTCACTGCAAAATGCGTGGGGTCCGGTGGCTAAGGGTGCGTTTTCACCAGATATGTGCGAGGAAGCTTAACGAGGGATGTGTTTGTTAAGAACCAATAGAATTGCTTAATTTACCTAGCCGCGCTCCGCGCAGCTCCTGTGCAAACGGCTTAGCAGCGCGAGGTTTTAGTACGTATAAAACAAGTGAGGGATGGGAGCGAGGGATGTGTGCGAAGGACGCGAGCGAGAAACTGCTAGCATCGCATCTGAAAAGAGCCCGCTACATAGCCTCGCACCGCTTAACTGCGCACTGTTTCACAGCATCGCTAAGCATCTTCGCACCGATCAGCGTCCTAGCACATCTCTAGTGGAAAAGCTCACAACGTTTCACAGCTTCGTTACGCTTCCTCGCAGGGCTCAGCTACTTCGCACATCTCTGTTGGAAACGCACCCTAATGCTGGACAGTATTTGTATCAATTTAAAAGAGTTTATATCCGACTGCCCCAGATGGAGGGTAAAGGGGTACAAAACCGACTACAAAGTTCATCACAAGTCACTTTTCAAGCCGGCTGATGCTGTTGGTGGCATTAAATCTACGATTGAACTAAAATAAAGACCACCACCTGCATCAGACTGCTTGAAAGGTTACTTGTTTAGAACATTTTTTTCGTGTTTTGCGGTGGGGTTTTTTGATACCAGATATTTTTTTATACTTTTACGGCCAGTTGCAATAACGTTTACTTTTAAACAACTGTCAAATTAATAAACTCTCACACGGTCATCCGATCCCAAACTAGGCAGAGCCTGTGCTATGTTAACCAGACAACTGATAAACATACTTATATATTTCTAAATACATAATATAGATAAATTACACCCAGACACAGAACAAATGATCATGCTCATCACACAAAGATTTGTCCTGGGTGGGAATCGAACCCACGACCTCCGGTTTAGCGGTCAGGGTCACTAACCACTCGACCAACAGGCCAGATGAGGCCAGGGTTGCGGAATTTGTTCGAAAGAGTCACCGCGGCTCTGGAACGCAAAGGGCTTTAGAAGGAACACGGATGGGTTTTAGTCAGTAAGAGTCTGACACACCCTTCCGCTCCAACCAGAGCGGAAGAAGACATTTGATGATCCTTAAAAAAAAGTAGAAGATGAGAAACACTCAAGTTCAAATGCTTAATTCAGAAATCGGATATGAATGCGAGGCTTTACTAAACGTTTGCCTGCTTTTTGTTTTTTTTTTTTTTTTATCAGCATAATTCTTGATAGTGATTGAAATCAAATTACTTTGCAGCCACTTTATATTCCATCATTCCTTCAAATGCGATACCTTCTCGTTCATGCAAAACCTGATCTATTTTAAGCAAAACATTTCAATAGTATAATTGCTCGTTGAAGACTCTAGATCGATAAGCGATCGTGTCGATTGATAGTGATGCTGAAGGTTTTATCATCGATACTTTGCGATATGTTGACAACTGTCTTTTGTAATCGGAATGCATATCTAGGAATTTACTGTTGATTAAAATGTTGAAGAATTTAGATTAATTGTGATGTCGTTTCTTTTTTCATCCGTTTTATAAAACAGTGTAACACATAATATGTACCATAGCAGACTATTTCCTTTTTAAGTTCTTTCAGTTCGTCGAAAGTTAGATTAGTAGATATCGCATTCAGTGATAACACCGCCATTGTACTCATCGAACTGAGATTTCATATAAAACAGTTATATAATTTTAGTGTTCCTACAATAAAGAATATTCTACTCTACTCTTATATATCCGACTAAAAATTTTGCAGCCCATAAACATCTAAGTGTAGGTGACACAAACATGACTCAACAACACCGTCACTATAAAACCAAGGCGCGAAACATCACGTCTCCTACTGTCATATCATCCGCCATATTTAGAACAGAACAATTACACCCTTTTGAATGCACCAATCATCATTAAGATACCGTACGCTTTTCCTAAAACGCGAGGATGGGTTCGATAAACGCTTTTTTTAGCTCTCAAGACTGCGTGCGCCCGCCCGCTAATTTGCGTCTGTATCGTAAACTTCACGTAGCGTTTAACCCGCGCCGCGCGAGTGGCGACAGAAATGTCGACACATTACCGACGACCTAACGAGCCGACTCGCTACCAGTGACGTGACTTGTTATCGATAAAAAGTGCGCTATGAATATGAATTTATTTCGACGCTTCTGAAATATAATCGGCTGCTATCTTGATGTACAATGTGAATTATTAAACTGCACAGCATGGTTTCGCACGCTACATTTTTATGATTTGCTGTTTGTATGCTGTACGTAGGTATTCGTCCTCGTATATGTGAAGGAACAAAGAAAGTACGAAAGCATGCAGAAGAATACGACGCATACTTCACGAATATTGTATCACTGAACTTCACATTGTTTAAATTATCATACATTTTACTCAGAAACTTTTCAAATAAAGAGTATTCTCTTGACTAAATGTGCACAAAATGTTTTCTCTTAGTAGAATTCCTTATACTCGTTTGACAATATAGCTGTAAGTGTAGGCGTGGTAGTATCTCAATAACTTTTACCCCAGGATAGTTCTCAACAAGAACTAATTGCTATCATAAACATTATCCACTACATCATATAGGTCATAAGATATTTTTGACATAAAAAACATGCTGAAATATTTTAAAATGACATACAACATAGGCCAGTCCAAGTTGTTAAAATAAACAAAACTTGGTGTACATCGGTCGCTAACAAATCGGCTTGTTATCAGCCGATCGGTGGCTATAAGTCGTGGCGTCGTATCGATAAATATCGATATAAAGTATCGACACCAGTCGCTGACGACACGCGAGCTCGCACAACACTAATTCACAGGTTGACACGCGACTGTCAGGGTGTACTCGCGATATCAGAGTACATTATGTTTGTGTGTTTTTAGTTCAGTAGCTGGGCTTGAGTCTATCTATAAAGTATTTTATGCAGATGAGTTAAAACGAAAGAAACTTAAACACATAGGTTCACAACCTTAGAAAACTAGGACTCGGCTTCAACAACAATCAATATTCTTGCGAGACAAATTAATCTACAAGAAAATATTTAATCATTACAAGATTTCATCACGGTTTTACTTCTCGAAGGTATAGGCAAAGGTGAACCTATCTTACACCCCTATTCTGCCATTATTTTTTAGTTAAACGCAATAGGGGCGAACTAATTGCCATCAACCGGACACAAATACAGTATACGAGCAGACACAAAAAAATCCTGATGGAAAAACCCCAAAAACACTTTTCCCGACCTGGAAATCAAACCCAGTTCATGCTCAGCGTTCACTAGACCAGCAAAGCAATAAAAAGCATCATAACCACTTTCCTAATTCTTAAGAACAAATAAGGTCTTATAAATCATAAACTGTTGAATGGTTATGGACCTTGTCATCACATGCAAATCATTGCGGTTTATAACAAAAACATTATTGCGATATTTTAGCCAATCGATGGTCATTCTTTTGCAACAATAGTAGAACTTGGTGAGTCACAAATTCTAAACTGTATACAACTCAGGTGATACAATGACACATGGATTTTCATGGACAAATGCTAATTTAAAAAAAATAAACTCTAGTGAATGCTATGTAAGACAAGGACATTCTGGAGGCTGTGCTTCCAATATTCTGAAGATGTTCATAAGTGTCAGTAGCATTTGAATAGATTGAACCAAAGCTACGTTTTTTTATCCTTCAATCCTTTCACTTTCCATTTTTTCACCCGGTTCAATCTCAATATTTTAGAAGCGTATTTAATAGCACCAAGAGTCGTTTTGACAGAAGACGTGTTTTGTTTTTAGCCTAAAGTGCTTCTTTGAATAATGCAAACAATTTGGGATGCAACATTACCAATACATCTCCAACAAAGTAAGCCTAAGATGTTTATGACCTAGGAGTGGTTGCATCACAATAGGTTCCCAGACCTGACCCCGCGACCTCTCGATCGCCATTCAACGCCACATGAGCACATAAATAAATCTGACAGAAGGCTAGAATATAATGCTGCGTAGTCAAAAGTAAACGTGAACTTATTTCATACGAACCCTTAAAAGCGATCACGCTTGCCTCGAAGGTGTCTCGAAGATCCCAGTAGTACCGCTCGCAACTACCGTTCTGTAACGTCATCAGACAGAGAGAAACATACATCGACGGCAGAAGAGAGAAAAGGACAGACACAAGATAAAAACAACATACCAAATACGGCGATCACATGTGACTAAATATCCCTATAAGTGACGATACCAAGTAATTATTGGAACGAAAATTTCGCAGTTTTATCGTTTTACGTATAGAATTTATTTTAAAGTATGGCCGCGGTGATTTTTCGCAAGGCGTTGCGCAGGAGTGGATGTTTTCGACACATGTGGTTTGCGCTTGTGTGTGTAAGAAGATGTACTGCGTATGTTGGTCTCCGTTAGAGGTTTTTTCGTGAAGAGAACCTACGGGTCGGGTTTTCTAGCGGTGGTCTTGTTATTGTCATAATGTTGTCTAGAAGTCTTCACACTTCTTGTCATTCGCCTGTGACAGTTCTTTAATTAAGAGATACCTCTTGAGATAATGCGGTGATGTATTAATTGCATCTATCATTATCTTCTTCATTTTCCCAATATTATACTTCAGATCATTGATCTTTTATAGTTAGCTTTCTTTGTTTTGGTCTGATTTTTTGTGTTGGCCTACTTTTATTTTAGCTCCTGGATGATCTTCAATTTCAGATAGTCCATTATTGATTACTCTCAAAATTTTACTACAATGTGTCATCATTTATTTTGTTCTTTTTATTGATTTCATATGATAAACGGAAGAAATATTAACATTATATGCTTTCTAAGGAAAGCTCAAGGTTATGGGAGTAACTTAGTTATTGGAATATGTATCTGTGCTACCGTGACAAATCTTAATCAATTCACTGTTAACCCTGGCACTCGGTGCCTCGTTACTATGATCCTGTAGTTCATGCCATGTTACTTTACTTATTAGTGTTTTAGAACATTTCGCATATTTACCGTTTATTGGACTTTATCTAGGGTCTGCTTCATTTACCGTAGGCAATGGTTAGATTTTGCACTATAAAATTGAAGAGTCTTATGATATCAGTAGTAAGTCGATACATTGTGAAGATATTAATGATTGTTGAGTTGATTATATTTTTTACGGATGATAGTCGTTGCTCATTGGAAAACTTTAACTTCTCAAGATCGAAACTCATTTTTTGGCCTGAAAAGGTTGATTCGTTTAAGTACAACAGCTATCTTTTGACTAAACTATTCTTCCAACCTTTTACTTCTTACTGACCAAAATGATCATGTTATTTGCTTTACATTGGGTAAAAGGTGCAAACAGTTTAATAATCTTACCTGAAATCTCTAATACAATCGAATATTGCTTTTACAAACTCAAACATCCGACCTTAACGAACTTATCACGAACTTTAGCGTCACCTCTTATCTCAATATAATCTTACTTGTGAAGTTCAAACAAAGCGATGAACATCTTAATAATGATCGTACACAAGTTATAATTGCAGTAGTTCAGTTAAAACAAACAGACGGTTATCTCGAACTATTATCTCGGTTTATAGTCGTAAATTGAGATTTTAAATGTTGGGCGGAAGATACACTGGAGCGGTGTTGGGTATTGTGGGGTGTTGGTTACCAATATGTGTTCTAAGTTTGATTGAAATATTTAAAGTTGTATTTGGATTAGGCACGTAGTTCTTGTTTGGTTTTAAGTTAATGATTAATAATGCGATCCAGAACTTATCGCTAGCTATTTGAAGATGCTGCATAATGTGATTGACCATTAAGTTCGTCATGTAGGATTAAACTGTTCGATGTTTCATTTAATTCTTAAAATAAAAGTTAATGTGACATACTTTGTATTCGTTATCAGTTACACACCATCATGTGACACGCATGCTAATTAGGTTAATAAGTTCAGAAAACTAAAAGCATAAACAATCGGAATATATTAGTCAGCTGCTTCATATCCATATCCAACATACCAACATAAAAACTCAAAGTTATTGTTATGTTGGCAACATAAAGTGTTGAGTGCGCACCCGGCCTTATGCCCTAGGCGCCGTTGCGACCGTATCTTTTAGATCTACGCGCATGCGTACTAACATTAGCACTGTTTATTACTTAGCTCACCGATATCATACTTAGATTTCACTTAGCACTTTATACTGACAAGAAAATATCAACCTTATGGTATGTAAACGGTAGGTTAAAAATTCATTGGCGTCGATTAAAACGTTTAAACATTTTGGCTATCACGTCGAAGCATATTGATTTAAACAGATAGGATAAAATTGTTTTTGTCTCTTTTCCACGCATTAGTATCAGATACTTGTATCTCTTTCTTCTTAGGAAATCTATTCGCAATGTTCGGATATCTAGGCTCAAATCTTAGTGTCCAAATGTGATTTATTGGTACAAATATGTGAAGGCTCGCGTTTGAATTGCGTTAAAGATCTTTTCTGTTTCGCGGTAAATTGTTTTATTATCAGCTTTATGTCGAGTGAATTTTACGTGGAAATATTTGTTAAAGCGTTAGATAAAATCTTTACGCGATAGCTTTCTGTCTTTTAGAACCTGACATTGTTTTATAATCTGTTGCCATATCTTTTTAAGGAACTGAGCTTAAAAATTAGTACCTAAGGAAGAATTAGTACATCCGATATCTTCATCATCTACTGTTACATTTTCCAAGGTCTTCAAAGGTCTGTTTGCCATCTCAATCTTCATTAATATTGTCCCCAACATCCGTCTCTACGTCACTGCCTTCCATCAGTTTATCAGCTTCATCATACTCATCAGGCTCCCGATCAAAATCTTCCCCTTACATCCCCCAATCAGCGTCATAAAACGAAACCAGTCCAGTTATATCAATATTGATATTAATAACCAGTGAATAGGAACAGATTGACAGGCTACCAGACCCGTTCAGTTATCTCTCAATCGAAGGACAGGTGGCGAAGTGAGGTTACAAGGAAACCACGACCGGTACGTTGCTTTTATTATGTAGTTAGTGAGACATGATTTAGAGGTTGTATCTAATTATGACAAACACGAAGACGCTCATGGCGGTGGCGCAAATAATTAACTCTTAACGTTAAAAAATAATCACAATAATAAAAGTGAAAAATAATATTTAACTAAGTGAAAATGTATTGTGCCATTACTGGATGCTCGAACACTTACAAAGAAAACTAAAATGAAGTAAAATTCTGTTGCTTTTCAACAAATAGAACTGTTTCCTCAAATAATTTTGATTTAGTAAACATCAAAATGACCAAAAAAACATATTTTGACATCTGGCCTGGATCATTATTAATCGTCCGAAACCCATATTACCTATATCATTTTTATCATAATAAAAACGATTGACGGTAACATAATGACAGGCCTGAAAAGTTTATTTTTTTCTCGGGTGTGGATTTCCCTCCCTATCTGCAATAACAACTGCACTGACAGCTGACTTGGATTGACATGTAAAACTGCAATGTAAAAAAGAAACATCATTTTGAACCTTTGTTAAAAAAAACTATAGATACTAATATTATGAAGAGGTATTGTATACTCTGTCATCTATGACCTAGACTAGAGTCAAGAGCAAACCCATATAAAAAAAAGGTAAAGTTTGTGAGGTCGTAGGTGGTAATCTCTGGATCTACTGAACCGATTTTGAAAATTATTTTTGTGTATGATAGCTACATTCATGAGGAATGCTATAGGCTATACGGGAACGGGAAAAAATGCACGTACGAAGTCGCGGGCAAAGACTAGTAAATAATAATCGTTATCACTGATACATTGTACTGTGTGAGCCTTCTAATGTCTGGTTAAAGGTATCTAAGTCGTGATGATCGTTTTTTGCCCGACTGTCCCAGAAGGAGGATAATGTTTTTTAACGAATGTTTTCCGATGAAACTTTTAAGTTGTGTCATATTATACTTACTGAATTATAATTAAGCAGAATGAAAGTCGTGCTCTGATTGAGGATTTTGGAGAAAGGCACAAGACTGGCAGTTTTTTTTGAGGTATTTTTAAAATCTGTCAATCAACTACTGTGACGCAATCGGACACATTTTCCTGTTGGATCGGTTTCCCACTCTGGGGCTATTTTGTAAAAAAAGTGATTCTACTAAATAGACTTTTTTTTTTAATTAAGTACGTACATTCAAGACATTTCTCGCATTTTCCCAGATTTATCCTCGTATAACGACGGCCAAGACGTCTTTTCACTTCATGTATTTTAATATAAAATTAATCTCAAATATACTTTAAATTCATTTTAATTCACAAAATAAGTTCGTAAGAGCCGTTAACAGTTTAATGTACCGTGCTGGGTCAGAGATCAACATTGCAAGCAGAATGTTTCCCTATGGCCTACAAGGGCTTATAAGATAAACAATTCGTAACAATAACATGTCGTTTGCAAATACCTGTTTGCTTTATCTTTTTTTTTTTTACTGCCTCTGAAAGACTTAAGCGGTCTAATGCAGTGATGGCATTATATATAAGACTGAACTACAGTAATTGCCACCACCTGTAATTTTGACTGACCTGTTAGTCGAGTGGTTAGTGACCCTGACTGCTAAACCGGAGGTCGTGGGTTCGATTCCCACTCAGGACAAATCTTTGTGTGATGAGCATGATCATTTGTTCTGTGTCTGGGTGTAATTTGTCTATAATATGTATGTATGTATTTAGAAATATATAAGTATGTTTATCAGTTGTCTGGTTGCCATAGCACAGGCTCTGCCTAGTTTGGGATCAGATGACCGTGTGTGAGTTGTCTCCCAAGATATTGTCCCAAGATATAATACTCGTAGACTGCTTGGAAAGAGATCTTGTTCAAGTTTTTAGCTGGCTTTGCAGTCGGTTTTTATATTACCTACTCGAAATTTTTAGATTTTTCAGTATCCATTCAAGCTTCGGTGGATTATCTCATAATTCTAGTCCAACCACAAGAAAATCTACCGAACGGTGTGTTTATCAGTTGTTCTTCTGAAAAACTATTTAAATAAAAAAAAGCGTGAGTGTCGTGGAACACTCGGTTGGAACGAAGTTCCTATCGTAGTATGTATATTATTATTGATAAACGCCCTATGGAAAACCATCTACTCTAAAGAAAGGGTCGTGACGGAAAAATCTTACACTTTTTTTCGCCGAGCCGCCATCCGCCAAGTCCGTAGGTACCGTGCGATATGGAACTTCGTCCCAAAAACACAAATGTTCATTCGAACATTCTTCAACAGCAACAACGTCACGCCTATGTTCTCCAGAAAGTTTGCCATGGATATTTAGTTGTAACATTCAAATTTGGTTCATTTTGTGCGAGCCGTTTTCTAAATCCTGTCTCTGCTGCTACATAGAAATTCTAAAGGAAAACCACTTTGTCTAACCAGAAGATCGAACCCGGGGCGCCGAAGCTCACTAGGATAAAAAGGCATACAAAATTGAGCTTGACGCTGAAAACAAATTGCAACACCAAAAAAAAATTGCATCACACATTTGAGATGTGTGATGCATCTCAGAATCTATAACGCAATGTCAAACCTGTCACGTACGTTGATATGTACGAATCTCCAGTGACCCCTTGGCGGAAAGATATCGATAAACAAACCTAGAGATCAAACCCAGGGCTCCAAAGCTCAGCACACCTTGCGAACACTAGGCCTACAAGCACACCGCAATGAGATAGCCGCTGAAAAAAAAAATTGCAACACCAAAAAAATAAAAAGAACTTGCATCACACATCTCAAATCTCAGAATCTTTTACACAATGTCAAAAGACAGTCACGTACGTACGTTGATATGTACGAATGTCCAGTGACCCCTTGGCGGAAAGATATCGATAAATGGGGCACGCGCGACCGAGATAACGCGGCGGCGGACGGGGCGCGGCGTGACGTCACTTCCTTGTCGGCGCGTGCGCCGCTCTACTAAATGTGGGTGTAAGTTATAAGCTTGTGGAGGGTTGGGGGTGATATGGATAGATGCATGTTATATGAATGTAAGTCCAAGTATCATGGCGGATGGATTTTAGTTCTGGTTTGATAATTAACTACCAATCAATTAGATCTGTGTTTTTGCTTTGCATTTATGCGTAAACTTGATACAGAGCCCCTCTCTCTATATACGCTTTTTCGAAGTTTTATAGCTCTTTTTAAAATAAAACTACATATGGTTCTTTATGGAATGTTACTTGCCACTTGGGATTTTTGTAGCTTATTATCGTCACGAAAACAATACCCCTAACTCTGTTTTTAAATAAGCGAATAACTTTTTAAAGATGAGCTACATAATAACCTTAATCACGGTATAAACTTTAAGCACTACTTCTATAGGTATAAACACTATTCTCCACATTAAAAGCCTACTTCCTCATAGCCTCATTCTTCTCTCATAACTTGGACCACACAACCAACGCGAGGCCGCACCGCTTCCGCCACTAAACCAAACACTAGCACACCACCCTTCTATCCTATTACCTAGTAAATAAAGCCTAATATTGAGCAGCTAAGTAGCAAACTTAAGATGGTAAAGGTTTTTTGAGCGGCGTCGTTTAAAAGAGTTCAACGGGGTGCTTTGAGGATGTCCGTTTGGATCTTACGCTAGAATCTGAGTAAACATAGATAGGTGTAGGTATTATACATACCTACAGTTTTTGGTATTTTTCTTGGTTGATAGAATAGAAAGTTTAGATTAGGTGGAGGATTAGATTGGAGAGGATTTCAAGGCTTCTTGTATCACTGGACTCAACTTCTCAAATTTTGTCCAACCAGTATGTGGCTACTTGGTCCGCGCTGTCATTAGCCATTTTCAGGGGGGCTACTCTCTAAGCCCAAAGTCCGTAGTTTCGGGCTTATTTGTGGGTGTATTCTACTCCGTATCACCTACGGACTTACGAAAAGTTCCGAACTAAGAATGAATGACAACACGATTTGACAGTAACTGTCAAATCGTGTTGTCATTAATTCTTAGTGGTTAGGCGATACGGACTAGAATACGCCCGCACCTTAGCCCGAAACTACGGAATTCGGGCTTAAAGAGTAGCCCCCCTGGTCTTGAAAGTTACATGGCAGGTAGTTGGACATACAGATCAGGAAGGTAGGTGGGGCATTGCCAGCGAACGGGCACCACGCTAGCACTGTCCTGGGGATAAGTCTACGACACATTTGGCCGGATTGTTTCAACAGCGGCCATCTTGAGCACACAATCGGTTAAGAGATTTCCAGATTAGGGGGCCCAAAAATAGGAGTAATTTACTTTCTAGAAAAGATTTGCCATACTCTTTATTGAGAGATTTCATTACTTAGTGATGTGTTAGTGACATCCTTTTCATGCTACCTCTTCACATGACCACGCCAAGACAAGCGATTCACTTTTAACTTGTCTTTTAAGTGACAAAGCGCTGTGTTGTCAAAAACATACGAGTATAAATAAAAATTGCCATTTCAATTTCTAGTTAAAAGTCTCCACTTGTGACCAGTAGATTAATCCGTTTCCATCCGAAACGAAATTCAGTTGCAAATTGGATTAGGTATACACGTACAACGGAAAATTGCATATTGACCCAACATTGATTGATGGATTGGAGTGCTAACTTTTTATTTTTTGTCAATGTCCAAATGTGAGTGTTGTTTGAAAAATTGGGATTTGGAACCATTGTGTGTAGAAGTGGGATTAGGTTAGGTCCTAGCTCGTTGTGACATTGTTTAGAATTTGTTCAAAAGACTCACCGCGGCCCTGGAACGTAAAGGGTATTAGGAGGAACACGATCCGGAAGGAGTCATTTGATGATTTCCTATCGTAAAAAAATCTTGTTGTGACAGTTTTTGACCAATGATTTTTTGCTGAAGCAGGTATAAAATCATACAATTATTATTTTATGTAAATCGGGTTACTATTGGCGTATCTTATTCTGACTGGTTTCTGTCAGCGGCTTCATCCGAGTGAGCGTCGAAAACAATCCCAAAAAATTTCATCAAAATCGGATTAGTAGTTTGATTTTTTTAATCAAAATAGCTTGAGGAAATAGAAATATATCCTCCAAGTAAGTAAACGAAATTGCGTGTTTTGCTTTCCTGTGACTTTCCAGTGGTGTTAGGTGTGGGATACCACCTTTTTGTACAAAAAAAATCAACCGACTTCTAAATAAAAAAAAACTACAAAGTATAAAATAACTTTCATTTCAGAAGTCGGTGTTCAAATACGAAGAAACATAAAAATACCGACTTCCGAAGTTTACATATTTTTTTTAATTTGGACTACAACAAAAGATGGCCACGTGCACACTGAAGATTCTAGGGTTTCTTTTTTTTATTATGGCTTTACTCTTGACTCTAGTCATAGATAACAGAGATAAAGTCGACGATAGAGCGAGCTTACCCAGAAGAAGCCTGTTCACTCTAATTTTGAAGAGATTAGGGTTGTATACGTTCGGAAACACAGACGCGACGTTACAATGCATCAACCATGTGACATCGCTTTATTAATAGAAATTTAATGTAGACGAACCAATATCTTTGAAAATACGCAGTCGTATATTGCGAGTCTTCGGGAGCTTTTACGACTTTTCGTGAAAGTATCTTCGCCTTTTTTGCTGCAACACTTTGACACAGAATCTGTATTATTTACGTAGAGTTAATATTTATGAGTGACCGCCCAACGGGCGATGGTGCTTCAATTAAACCGTGGGATATACTGGCCAATTCGGCTGGTGCATTAAAAATCAATTATGGTGGACGCCCGCGGCCTCTTGTGTTCGTGATTAATATTGATATGAAAATATACTACTGTGACCTCTTTGACCGACGGCTTGCTAGACGGTTTAAAAAACCATAGCCGAAAGTTTCATGCATAATAACTGCGACTTATTGGTACCTACTTTTACACCAGCGTATATAATAATAAAGCTTTATTTATTCCATACATGCTTTTACAAAAAAAATATTGAGGAATTTGTAAATATTTCAGTAGTACATTAATTTACATACATTTGATTTCATTACATTTATACATTATTTCTTTAAACATTTTTATTACATTTAATTAATTACACAAGTTTATATGCATTTATATAAATAATTGCAGTACATAAATTAGACATTTGTTTTTTTTAATTTAATTTCTCATTTAAGTAATTGATAAATGTCCTCAATCAATTCGCAAACTTTCCATGGATGGGGTCCAGCGTTGATTAAGTACTCCCACTTAACCTATTTAATGCAACCATAGCTAGTACTTCCAGTGGCAATCAATTGCATTTTGACAGTTGAGCTAAGTCCTAAGGTTCTAGACAAGTGACATCCTGTTAAATATTTAAGTTTTGTATAATTTATGTGTTTCTATGTTTTCGAGCGTAGGTATGGCACTCGTGGGCTGCAGCTGAAAATCAGTGTCAGGTGGTATACCTTGTGTTGCCATCTGGCATTATGCAGAGCTGAGGCGCTTTTGGCATTGGTGGTTTTCATTATTTATTTTGTTTAATTTTAAGGTGTTTCTGTTTTTTATAATGCCAATAAACACAATTTTCTTTTCTTGTTTTCTGTTAGCGGTGGCGTGGTGAAGGCGATTTTCGGAACGTCAACAATGTATGGGATCGACAAATGCTGTAGAAAAGTCAGGAGCTCAATTCCATATGTTAAGGCATTTCGACAATCGCATTTGCTATAAGAAAGGAACTCTGTCTAGAACCTCAGGGTAAATTCAGTGGACATTAATTGCATTTTGACGGTTTAGCCAAGTCCTTGTTATTTTCAACCAGCTACCGCCCGCGGCTCCACCCGCGTTAGCGTCGTAAATTATCCCAAGGAAACATACTCCCTACATAACACATAGGATACTTCCCTACATGAAAAGTATCCTATGTGTTATTCCAGATCATAATCTACCTCTGTGCCAAATTTCGCCAAAATCCATTTAGTAGTTTTTGCGTGAAAGAGTAACTAACATACATCCATACATACATTCTTACAAACTTTCACGTTTATAATATTAGTATGATAGGATAGTAGGATATATATACATGTCACCGGAAAATAGCAAACTCCGTAAGATTATAAAATAACTTGAGAGATTGCAAACTCTCGATAAATTGTCAACTGAACATTTGGAATACTATTTTGCGCATCAAAATTTGATAGTGTATAATCTCTCGAAGTCATTATATTATATTAGTAGGAAGCATAGAGCATTGGGATTTTCAAATGAGAACTTAAATGGCGATTATCGTAAACATCAGACTGGGTAGAGCTGATTAGATACAGTGATTAAAGCTCCGGGCTTTTACGAAAATCTTTTTTCTAGTTCCGAAGTTTATTTTTCAACTGAGAAAACACCAACTTCAAGTAGATATCTTCAATAAACTATGACTGTTCTTTTGTCATGATTTTACAAGGAACAAAAGTGCTCGACGTAATCCTCTTTGTACACATCTGCTTGTATGTATGTATGAGTGTATGTATGCTTTCGGCACGAGCATCAAATACCGCTGGGTAGGCATTCAGCTTGCTTCATCGGGTTGCGATCTGTTTCTCAGAATTTTGATGACGCCCCAGATTTTAGAGATATATCATCGGCTTTGGGATGTTCAACATTTTCTTTCTTCTTGTTAAATAATATGTAATTAATGTTTTTATAGGCATTTTCAGATCTTTTCACATCTTATCTGAAAAACACTGGACATATGTAAAAAAAATATTTCTAAAACTGCGTGCAAAGAAAATAAAAATTTTAAAACCATTTCCTAACGGACACAAAAATACTCTACAATTTCTCATGAATAGATTTGTTAGTAGGTTCCTGAGTATCTCGATATAACTACAAGTAGGTATGCTATATGTGGGTACGGGTGTGATATATTTCCCCACCCTTATTATAAGCACACCTTTATAAGAGAAAACATCACAACTTCTTCCTTACGTAAGAGCATTATCTCGGCAAAAAAACCGTATAATTTAATCTCGTTTTATTTAAGAGTTAAATCTTCATAAAATGTTGGCGATCCCGCATGGATCCACGCAAATCTGAGCCGTGTCCGATTGTATTACAATCAGCGGTCATTATTTTAAACATTTACATTGACAGGTCAAAGTACGGAGCGGCCATCTTGAATGATCTTGATACTTTCACTAGAGGATATAGGTACTTTGAATTTGTTTTGTTTATGAAGTACTTAGTCATGTCAGTACGAGAATCTTGGTCTCTGAGCGTGGACTTTGTCATCCATTGATTTTCAAATTACCTACCGTTTTAGGTACTACCGAGTTAGGTACTATGGTAAGCGCCGGATAAATTTGCAATAAAGTTCATTGCCCTTTACTTAATTTCTCTGCGTAGGTCTAGGTACCAAATTATGAATCGTTTTTCATTACTAGAAAAAGTAAAGGATCACGATAGATGTCGATTCAGGAAAGTTTTATCTCATTATTTCTATTTTCAGAATTAAGTATGTCAATAAATGTTTGTTGGTCAATGACCGTTATTGCACGTTTATCTGTTGTCGATATACAATAATGGTAAATATATTTTAGCTAACAGGTTTTTTTACTTAGAATCGAAATGAAGACGTAAGAAAGGCAAAAAATTATGTAATTCATTTATGAATGAATAATATTTCCAAAGCAATAAAAGAAAACTCGCATTACACATCAAGTTTGAAGACACGTTGTTGTCAAAGACTTTTTATGATGCAAGTATAAAACGCTCTTCATACCAGCAAAAAAAACAAAAACAATATAAATAAATTACTGGTTGTTCTTACTACGGTTTTTCATCGTTAACAATTTACTACATGCAATTGACATCTTGCGGGACACGAGTATTCGTGCAAACTTCAAACTGTCATCGAATGTTTAGTTTTAAAAGTCCAGTAAAAACAGAATTGCGCTACCATGCCAATTCGAGCTATCGGTATTAAGTTTTGACAGGTGACACAATTCCCCACGTCCACTGCACATCGACTGACGACTTTCCAAATGGAAAGAGGCAGCATTTAAAATTGAATATCTTTATTTCTATAAAGAAATTTGCATTCATTCGTCCAGGTATCTTGTTTCACCACGTTTCACGTAATAGTCCATGTAATGAAATCTAATCAACGCTATGTAAATTTTATTCGCTTTGACTCTGGAAGACATTTAATTATATCGCATTGGTGAATAAAAAAATGATTCGTCAAATCGAGTTTGGCGGCTGTGAGTGCCGGCTTTTTGCCGGGACTCAATGTTAATTTTATGAAGTTTAATTAAAATTGTATTAACAATTCATGAGTCCGCAGGGAGCCTTTCGTTAAACTTACTGGCTTTAATTTATCCGCGAGGCCGGTGTGAGATCCGCAGGCTGGCTGTTCGCGGATCAATTAGACAGTATGCCGGAGAATGGGAATGTCTAACTCTAACGAGACGCGCATTTTTCTCGGTTTCTGAATTAAACGCGGTATAAAATTGTTTTTACGCTATTAATATGTACCTACAACGGTACGTGGTATATTTGCGAGAATTCTTGGTCATTTCTCTGCAAGTGATATTTATAATTTTAATTATTTATTTTTTGTTTCGCATTGTTTTAAAGAATACCCCGTAGTGTCAAGACTGCTGTGTCACAGTAGGACAGATGCTATTTTCTTGCGATTTTTTGTAACAATAATACTTAAAGCAGTTATTGCTCCTGGGATGCATCATACTCGAATTCGCAAAAATAAAAAGAAATCTACTTAAAACAATTGCCGCATTGTTACGCTCAATCAACGGAGTACATTATCGAAATTAAAATAATTACGGAGGTTTTTCTCTTTGACGAAACAATGCCAATCGCTGGAGCTTTTAACCATGACGTACTCTTTTATTGTTAAATTATTTTAACGATTATTGCACTATGAATATTTATTCAAACTTGGATTTTTTTCTTAATTTAATCGGATTAGATGCGAGAAACGCCTAAAAGGAGGCAGGTGTCGTCAACATTTCGGGAAAATAAAATTTGAATTCAATGTGTCGTGATGATGTAAATTCACCATTTTGAATTGAAATGTTACTTAATTAAATATTTATTTGGTAACGAGAAGATGATGTTTAATGCTTATGACTTCTGTACACAATGGTTCATGATTATTTCAGACATTTTTGATGTGATGTCATTTCAATACAAATTACATTTAGGTACCTATATAGGTAGGTATATTTTTTTCATTACTCACCGTTTATCAAAATGTAGTAGATGAATAAAATTGTCCACTCTACAGATCGTATCTCCCCCACATCGTATTTAAACCTGACAATAATCGCTGACAGTAGCTGTCAAAAAATTGTGCAACCTCGTGACAGATTGTCAACTCATCGCCAATCGACTAGAGCCACCAGCTGTTGACAAGAGTACGTCGAATCCTACATCGGTTTAATTAAGAATTAATTACATGGCATGGTCCCCTACCTTGAGCCGTATTGCCGTGGTGTTGGTATCGCGTGTGTAAATAATGATACACGCAACACGTTGGTACTTAACAGAAGGCTGTAACTGATAGTACTGAAGTTGGGTTAGTAGGTTAGGTAGTTCCAGCCGGGGATTACGGAAGTCGCATCTGTTCCTGCGATCCCCGGCGTAGGTGGAAGATGGAACACCGGGGTGGTTTTAGTCAGTAAGAGTCTGACAGACCCCTCCGCCCGCCCCAGGGCGGAGGACATCCATGAGGATTTCACCCCAACATCAAAAAAAAAAAGTAGGTTAGGTACCCAGGGTTGCGGAATTTGTTTGAAATGTCTCCTCCCTTTCTGGGCAGAGCGGAAGGGAGTGTCAGACTCTTACTGACTAAAACCCATCCGTGTTCCTTCTAAAGACCTTTGCGTTCCAGGGCTGCGGGAACTCTTCGCAACTCCATAACATCCCTAGTGCATGCGCACACTATGCACCTGTTGTGCGCGCTTCAATAATGAAGTGTTTCAATCATGTGTGCGTACTTAGCGCGTATAGCAGATAATGATTTGTGATCAGTGATGTATGTGATCCTTATTATAAATTTTTGTAATGGCCAGCTGCGGGTTTTTCAGGGGCCCGTATGGATGGCAGTTTTCTGTAAGTACTCCGAAAGAAAGAACTGTGGAAAAGGATTACGATTACGATGTCTTCGTCTGTGAAAAGCTCGTCTTGACTTCTAATCTAATGTCACGGGGCTTATGATATCCCATTGCAGGGCTTTCAAAAGACTCCCTTTTTCATTTTTAAGCAACTCTGTTTTCTGCTTTTGTTGGTCGTGACATGTCAAAAGAAAAAATAGTTAAGTGAAGGTTATAAAAAACGTTTTTACAAAAAAATACAACCGACTTCCAAATAAATAAAAAAATTACAAGGTATAAAATAACTTTAACTTCGGAAGTTGGTGTTTTTGGTTATTTCTTCGTATTTTAATACAGACTTCCAAAATTTTATTGTAAAATAGATTTTTGTTTTTTTCTTTTTAGGAGTGCCTAACAACACCACTGGAAAGTCACAGGAAACATATTTAGATCGATACGACAAGGTTTTAAAATTATTTTTTTCGTAAAGAATCTTCGCCGCATTGTCGCAACGCGCCTGTGGAGAGTCTTAACTCAAAAGTCTGACTCGCACTTGTCCCTTACTAATAGTTATTTACGATCCCGTTCAGCCATCGTAATGTAGGAACTATTAATTTTGATGTACAATGAAGAAAAAGATACACAATGAACGAATGTATTGAAGAAAACAAATGTTATTCGTGCCACGTTTTGTATGTGAGTTTTTGCTTCACTGAATAAAAACTATGAAAAACTTCTGTACGTGTGCATGTGTTTGTCATGGTACTTTTTTATTAATTCTACGTATCTGACTTTCATATACATGTTGGTACAAATAGAGACCTAATAGGAAACAGCAAAATTAAAAAAGAAATATGACCTGTTTTCCAAGGTATTTGTGTATTTTTTCCCAAAACAAAATTCTATTTTAAATTTTATTTTTATGTGTTGTAATCCTATCATAGTGTAGTCTTTATAACCCAAAGGTTGACTGGCAGATAATGCCTTGATGCATTAAGACCGCTACGTACCACTATTGTACACAAAGTTTAAGTGAATAAATAAAAAATTTTTTTTTTTTTAATTGGATCTAGTTGGGAACTTTTTTTTAGGTTATTGAAACTGGTTGCCTTAGCCTAGGTACCAATTAGATAACTCGTTATTTGTAGGGTTCTATATGCGAAGGGAATCCTATTACTAAGCCTCCGCTGTGCGTCCACCTGTCTTTGAGCGGGCTGTATCTCATGAACTGTAAAAATTTCAACTATCTACCTAGATAGTTGAAATTTTCACAGTAATTGCCGCAAAAAAAACAAATTATTTTAAAAAAATTAAAGGGGCCGTACAATACACATGGTTTTTTCGGTCTATGATACGAAAACCTTCGTGTCAGAGTACGCCTCGCACTTGGCCGGTTTTTTATTTCAATTTGTAATTTTTTATTCAAGGTTCGCTGACACAGTGTGTTTTAGGTATATACTTATCTTTTTCGTAGCTCTTTATTTTCATGCATTTTATTTTTGAAATTGTGCCTCGGACGTTACCGAATGTCAGCATAATGATAAGTAAAGTGGTCGGACATCACTAGTGTGTCGTTGTTATATAATATCTTATCAATTAATTTCGGAAGATCGACCAGAATCAGTATTACTTCCATAATTAAAGTTATTTGTACGACCACAGAGTAGGGGTAAACAGTCTGACATTGCCAATATCTATACTGTTATCATCGTTTATGTGGTAAAAAAAAACAAGCAGGGCAGTCTTTGGGGACTGCCGATTGAAGTGAAAACTAAGCGAAAGCGTTCGGTGACGATGACGCGAGTTCCATGATTTTTGTTCACTCAAAAAGTGCTCAACGCGCCTAAAGAAGTTTTCACTTCAAAAAGTTTATTTAAGCAAAATAAAAGTTGACCACAAGACAAGCCCCTCTCGTTATAACGTTTATAACAATGACGCATTACTATAATTGTCCTTGAAAGACGTCCTTACCAACCCGTTATATTATACTCCCTCACTTTACTGAAAGTAAGCAGTAATGATCTCAATAAAGTAGAACTAAAACACAAAACACATACACAACACCTTAGCTATCAAGAACAACAAACCGTATAAAAAACTTTTCCATCCCACCTCAAATTTTAAAACTCGATACAAGTTAAAACAGCACCCGACGCGAAAGTTTACTTTTAATACACCGATATTTTTACACTGTGGCGTTCTTCAGTTAATAAAGTGCCCTGTCAGGGAGTGAAAGTCCTCAGATTTATACCGCAGTGTATCGTACCCATCCTTATGTAAGTTCTGCAGTAGGTTAATGAGATTTTATAAACGTACATCTCGCGCCTAGGGGCGTAAGAGGATAGTTTTAATTTTTATGGTAGTACCTTGATGTTATTCGCATTCGATTGTTATTGTTAGCTCGTGGCTAAAGAATATCAGCCGCACGGTTCGATCAAGGTTAAGCAACGCTTGCCAAGGTTGGTCTGTGGATGGGTGACCATCTTAGCATACCGAGTTTCCTCCGTGCCTCGGAAAGCCCGTTAAGCCGTTGGTCCCGGCTGCCATTTGTAGATCTTTGGCAGTCGTTACGGATTATCAGAAGCCAGTAAATCTGACTCCAGTCTAGCCAAGAATCACCGTGTTACCCAGTTGATGGGTTGTGGAGGTCTGGTAGGCAGCTGCTCCACGTAAAATATTGGTATTCAGCTGAATCCGGTTTGACTGGAAGCCGACCCCAATGTAGTTGAGAAAAGGCTAGGCAGATGATGATGACCTTGATGTTATTGGGTATGTAAACCTAATTTACATACCTACCTATTGTAGTCCCATTTTATATAATATGTATGTATGTATTTAGTAATATAAAAGTATGTTTTTCAGTTGTCTGGTAATCATAGTACAGGCTCTGCCTAGTTTGGGATCGGATGACCGTGTGCGAGTTGTACCAAGATATTATTACTATTACTATTTTAATATGGGACTGGGTGGGTCACACTTACGGGATGCATCAAGACTGATTGACCAGGATCGTCATGCAGTGGGTGCCTGAGGTTGGGCGTCGTTGCCGAGGCAGGCCAAAGAAACGCTGGCGTGACGATTTAGACTCGTTCCTGACGGATTTGCCGGAGATGGCATAACGCAAAGAGCGTAGGAAAGCAATGGGGAGACCTTTGCCCAGCAGTGGGACAGTAAAGGTTAGAAGAAAAATAGGAGTATAAGTTTGATTGAGAGATTTAATTTTTTGTTAGGTTCGGGTTTCCCGATTCAAGACATTTCAATTGTTTCTCCGCACCTGATGGAAAGCGATAATCTGGTTGACGATGGAGCCCGCTTGCCTAGAAGTTACCTATTCACTCTTTACTTAAAGAAACCCACCAACCATCGCCCTGGAACACAAATTTGGAGGAACACGGATAGGTTTTAGTCAGTAAGAGTCTGACACTCCTTTCCCCTCCGCCCAGAGCTGATGATTACCCATCCAAAATAAGGGTGTAGCTATCTAGAAGTCCCTCTTTTGAAGATAGATTTTCTCATTATTTTCTTTCAAAAATGCGGTCATACACAGCTTTCTTTAGATACTAGTTAGTCGTACCATATGTTCAAACCTCACCACCAAATACAGTCATCAATTGAGATAAAAACAAAATGCTCAATGACGAAACAAAAGCATCTAAGTACGTGACGAGTATATAAACATCTCGCTGAGTCAGCGGGTTCCCGGTAGAAGTCCAAGTGTCCCGCTGTATGAGCACGGCTGTTTGTGGCAAGGTTTCCATTGTATGAACTGTAGTCAAGGTTTTGTTCTGGGTTGGAAGTTTCAGGGTGAAAGGTGTCGGTTTTGTTGACACGAGTAGACATTTTACAGGCAAGAGAGTAGTTTAGTTAATAATAATAAATAATAATAAAATAGCTTTATTATATTCCAAAAAAAAAAAAAAAACATTGCAATATATGATAAGGTTGCCAATTATTGTTAACATTCAAATTGAATCATTTCACTATACAATAATAATAATAATAATTTCATAATAAGAAAAAATAAAAAAAAATAAGTAATTAATATTTTTTTCACAAATAGAAATTTAAATAATTAATAAATAAAAAGTAGTTTAGATACTGGACCAAGTTTGTGTTGTACAAAGTAATGGGCTGCTGTATATTTCTAAGAGACAATTGTCTAGGTATCAGATACACACCATGATTATACATGGTGAACAATCTGACATAAACCGAACCAAAACTAAAGGTACCTGTTGGCAAGACTGGTATCAGATTTTATGGCTTCTGTCAATCCGTATCGACTGTCTAAGATCTACAAATTACAACCGACACCAACGGCTTAACGTGGTTTCCGAGGCACCGAAAAGTCTTGGTACGCAAATAAATGGTCTCCCATCCACGGACCAACTTCGGCAAACATTGCTTAACCTTGAAGAGCGACCCGTGCAGCTGTTACCGCCGTCACCATGATAAACATAGTAATATTGCATATATTTTGTCCAGGCCATGACAAGCAAAAATTAAAGAACTGATGGTTGTCAAAGTTTGATTTCACTGTGGTGTGTTTTGAGATTTTTTTCTCATATTAGGGTTCCGTACCCAGTGGGAAAAACGGGACCCTATTACTAAGACACCACTGTCCGCCTGTCTGTCTGTCATCAGACTGTATCTTATGAACCGTGATAGCTAGACAGTTAAAATTTTCACAGATGATGTAGGTATTTCTGTTGCCGCTGTAACAACAAATACTAATAAATATTTAAGTGGGGCCATATAACAAACATGATTTTTTCGGTTTATGGTACGGAACCTTTCATGTGACAGTCTGACTCGCACTTGGTCGGTTTTTTTTAGTTTGATCATCACTTTTCCAGCGCGGTCTATTTTTCCATCTTATTCGAACTTTTCTTTGTTTATCTCACACTCAGCTGTGAACATCTACAGTAGATAGATAACTCCCACGGTATCCTTATCGTAAGATTGAAAGATATATGGCGATAATCGCCCATCCGCGACGCCATTGACTTGCCATCAAAAGGTCGCGGGTTCAAATCTTAACCCGTTGGTAAACTATGTTGTGGACTCATGCTTAAATCAGAAGCATTAGTTAACTGGCTGGTTTAACTAAGCTTTGAATTATAAAGATAAGAACTTTGAAGAGGCTTGTATTTCGTTGGGTAGTGATTCACGTGTTTCACGCAGCACGTCTTTTTTAGGGTTCCGTAGTCAACAAGGAATCCTTTTAGTTTCGCCATTTCCGTCTGTCTGTCTGTCCGTCCGCGGTTTATCTCAGAGACGTTTAGCGCTAGAAAGTTGAAATTTGGTATGGGTATATTAATCACGTTGACAAAGTGGTAAAATAAAATCTTGAAATACATTTTTAGGGTAGAGGCCCCTACATGTAAAGTAGCGATGTTTTTTCTTTATCGTCTACCCCATGGTGCGGTTGGATAGGTCGTTTAAAAATATTAAGGATTTGCTAAAACCATTTTTCTATCCAAGGATCCGTTTGCGAAATATTAATAATTTTTGTTACAGTCAAGTGTCGCCCCCTCTCTAAACACTCCAAACACAAAAATCATTTTCGAATACAACGCCATTTCTGATACATGACAAAAACAAAATACGGCAAAAAAATATTGTGAGCTTTGTACCGCAAAGTTCGCCGGGACCATAAAAATTCTTTAATTCAATAATCATCCAAATTGGGATAAGTTCTCATCCCGATTTGCATTTTGTCTTCTTCCTCCCACCTCTCTGACCTCGATTCAGTATTGGAGACACCTAACAATCAATCAAACGTCATTTAATTCAAATTAGGCTGAATGCCAGCACTTTTTGAACGTCAAAGTTCTACATAAAGACAGTCCCCGAAAACGCCCGCCCGTCACCACTTCCTAGTGTTTTAGCTGGGAAGAAGAAGTGGCGCAACAAACTACCCAATAACACATCTGTCTGTTAAGTTTTAAAGACTTGAATTTATACAGTAGGTTTTAACAGTAGCTTTGCTAAATGATGTCCAATGAAAGTGATATTCTCATAAAATGCTATTTATACTCAGGAGGCTAAACAGCAATTTTAATAGCCAGTATTGATTATAAATAAAGTCTATCTGATGAGTGACTTCCTGTGGCCTGCGATGACTTAAAGTAAATGCTAACGATGTTATAGTATTATCTTGTATTGCAATCTTTGAGATGTGTGTTACTGGTTGGCTGGTTGCGGTGACATAGTATGTTTGTTAGTGGTTAGAATTATAACAATTACAAGAGTAAGAATTTTGGGTACAGCGTTAAATATGAACAGGCTTCTTCTGGATAAGCTCGCTCCATCGTCGACTTTGTCTCTTACATCTATGATCTAGACTAGAGTCAAGAGCAAACTCATCTCAAATAAAATTATAAATAAAGTCAAAATGCTCAGTTTAAAATTAACTTTAAAATTAAATTTACACAAAAACGTTTTTAAATCACAATGATCGAGTAAACCACTGGCTTTGCTCTCGTTGAAGTAGCATATAACCGTATACAGGGTCATATCTATCTCTGTGTTAAAATTCATCAAAATCGGTTCGGAGATTTAGGCGTGAAAGCTTAACAAACAAGCAAACTCACTTTTTCATTGTTATATAGTTTAGTATCTTCATAGTTGAAGATCAAGGCAAGCCCTTTTTGAATATCGATTAGTACCTACTTAAAGCCATCTATCTGCAAACAAAACTTTTATTACTATGAAAATCTTTAGTTTCTGGCGTTTGAATGTGTTTTTGTTAAAGTTTGTATTGTTGAAGCTGAAAAAAGGAAACTCCTGTAATGTACGCTGTACTCAAAATCATCATCATCTTCCTGCCTTTATCCCATGTTACTTGGGGTCGGCGCAAAACGTTTTCTGAACACTGCCTACTCAAAATACTAATTCTGAAAATTATACGCAACGTCTTCATTACTTCTAGACACTTTAACTCAAAGGACCAAAAACCGTCCGAAACATCTGGCCCCACACAATATAATGCCAAACCTCGATACGACCTACATCCTCCATCTTGAATCTAAGACGATAACTTACCGATGACGTCACGAGTATTGTGTGACAAAAGCTAACTGAAGGCGAACATGCTCCTACCTTAGATAAGTTTATATCAAACGGACACTGTGTGACCTTTGATTCTGTGGCTCTGGGCCCAGTTGGTATAATGTTACTGGTTTTGAGTATGAATGGCAATAGAGCGCGTGTGTAGAAAGTATTCAGTGATACCATGTTTTTATGTTTTTGAGTAGATACTTCGAGTGCCTATTTTTTTCAGCTCATTAACTTTAGTGATTCAATAGTTGCGGAAAAAAAATGTGTAGCAACAGATTCCTGAGTAGAAATAAATGATTCTGTGTAGTCCATCAGTTAGATTATCGAAAAATATTGGACACGTATTTTTTGCTTTATCATCGAATCAATAAAAATTGACGACGATCAAAGTTCAAGAGTGGGGGCTGGTGATGTCACATTTGAGTAAAAGTGTACTGAAGTGTGACGTCACATGAGTTTTCAACGCACTTTATTATCTTAATTTTTTTGTTTACGAGAAAAAATAAAAATACGTGTCCAATATTTTTTGGAAATCCATGTGTCGGACTAATTAGATTTTTTATTCATCTGCCCTGTTATCACCATAATATTTGTTATAGTAATTAAAGATCTGTTTTACGGTGTGTTTTTCTCGACAGCTACAACCTGCGGTTCTAGACAAAGTGCCAGCGAATGCGATTATCTAAATCTATACTAATATTATAAAGAGGAAAGATTTGTATTTTTATATTTTTGCATGTAACGAATAAACTTTAAAACTACTAGACCGATTTGAAAAATTCTTTCAGCAATGGATAGCTACATTATGAGCGAGTAACATAGGCTATATTTTATCCCCGTACTTCCACGGGAACGGGAACTACGCGGGTGAAACAGCGTGACGTCCGCTAGTGCTTAAATATAAGGAATCGATCACGTGACATTTCGCCAGCGTTTGTTAATTCTATACATTTTTGACCCTATTGCTGGCTGAATGTCACTTGTCTAGGGCCTATGGGGTCTTTAAGACATGAATGAATGGGTTACTTTTACAAGCGTACTTCATCGTGAACTCATAATCGCTTATCATTCGATGAGCTAGTGATCAAACGCGATCACTAGCTCATCGAATTATTTTTTTTTAATCTTTTTTTTATCCACACATCGATAAAATAATAAGATGGCTTGTTTGCCATCCAATTTTTTTACCGATTTGTGGATACGTTGTATTCTTAATACCCTGAGGTTGTGGTCTAAAATTATTTAACAAAGGTAAGTCGTGATGCGTAGGAGTTAAGTGGACTTAATGTATCTTTGTTTTACGTCACAACGGTTAACTTGAGGTCAGGCCTGAACTTACTAGAGTGTGTTACTTGAAATTAATGATTCATGGAGGAAGAGATAAGCAAAAGTAAAAAAAAATATGTAATTGTACTCGTAAAGGAAAATATTGCCAGCTTGAAAAACCCCTAGTAACTTTATTCGTTGTGACTATAAGGAAGCCAGAGCTTTTTGATGACTGAATGTGATAAAAGCTTCTCTTCTCTTCATACTTTTTAGGAACTGCTCAAAAGCCTAAATAAAAACGAAGGGCTAGTTTTAATCACACTAATATTACAAAGGCTTAAAGTTTGTGACTGTGTGTGTATGTTTGTTACCCCTTCACGCTTAAACCACTAAACCGATTCAGATGAAATTTGATATAGAGATAGAGAGATGATGGTCCCTTGGGATAATTTTCGTAGTTCACGCGGGCGGAGCCGCGGTCGGCAACTAGTAAAAAATAAAGTTGTAGGCCACAATTATTCAGTAGTGTACCATTTTTCTTTCTTTTTTTTTGGGGGGAAGCTTATAAAAGGCTCCTGGGGTAAAGACCAGGGAGTGTGGGATTTGTACCTCACCAAAACTACCCCGGTGATCACCATCCGCACATATAAGGGGCCCCGTTACCTACGACGTTCAAACAAGACAGAAAAGTTACCCTCTTACTTATAATCGTTGCTTCAAGTTAACAATAGCTTAACCGTCATTAAATTTCGTTTTTTTTTCCTTAGCCTATTGTGTCCCACTGCTGGGCAAAGGCCTCCCCCATATCCTTCCAGACATTCTTTTCTTGCGCCACCTCGAACCAGCCTTCGCGGTGTGTGCATCCAAATCATCTCGCCACCGCTTTCTGGGCCGGCCTCGGCGACGCCGTCCATCCTCTAGCACCCATTGCGCGGATACTTTTGCCCAGCGGTCTTCGGCTGGTGTGACCCGCCCAGTCCCATTTCAGCCTGGCAGCTTTTTGCCCACGTCAATGATACCTGTTTTGGAGCGCAGCGTGGTTTTCCGTACTCTATCAATTCTTTTTAAATCTAAAATATTGCGCTCCAGGGTCCAAATTTTGGTTAAGCAAATAATATCATTACTTACTTAAAGAAACATTTAGAAATACCTAAAAAAGTGCAGAAATACCTGACTTTTTTACTATTAGATAAAAGTATCTCATATCCACACACAAGTAAATTAGCTAAAGCATTAATGACTTAACTAGCCATGAACATTGAACATCATAATTAACTCACTCAATCAGACGTTAAGGAGATACTCGGATAACAATCTGACTGATTACTGATTAAGCAGAAGGAACAAACCGAGTCTTAATCAATTAATTAACGAATAAATCTCGCGGCCAAATAAGCTTAATTTCTCGTATTAAAATTTTATCAGTGGACGCTCCATCTTGCCCTTGTGTAGCGAATTGTCAGGGATAATTGACAGATATAAAACAGAAAGTCTGCTTTGTAGAAAACTTGCATGTCCTCGAAAATATTCGTGATTCTGGTCCGTTGGCGGTTTGTAACAGGTTACCAGAATAGAAAGTTGAATTTAACGAAATAAGACATGGGTAAAAAAATATATGTCAAATAATATTATTAGATCATGCATTGAAATTAGACAAAATTGTGAACAAATCTCACCACCATTGTTGGGCATGCAATGCCTGCCAGATAGTGCTATCGCAGATTTGAGATGTGGAGACATTGATAAGACAAAAAATGGGATAATAGGAATATTTTGAAATTATTATAAATCCTGTCACCAAAATTAAAATTTATAAAAAAAAAAATCTCGTATGAACTAGTATTGCCAGTGTTTTGATTTATTGTCGTATCGTCAGCTCCACCTTATACATATAGTGATTTAATGTGTAGGTACCAATATAAAAAAGTTGACTGCCCCAAAATAGTGTGGTGGTTGCCAAAACTGGCCCGGGTTCATTAAAATATTATACCGTCCATGATTGGCGATACCCAAATCCTGGATAGACAGTCCCAGTACCATCTTGCTACCATCCGGAGCTGTTCTCATTTAGCTTATAGGGAAAATCGAAACGAGAATACAAGAACACATGTTGGGGTATCTTCTTGCCATTTTTATTAGTGGCTCTTCTGATATACTTGTACTTGCCCATCAGGAACTCGTCTCACTCAGCTTGTAGAGAAAATCGAAATGCGAGAAGAAAAAACATTCAGGCGAATTGAGAACCAAAAACACATCCGTTGGGTAAATAGGTTGATAGCGATGTTGGAATATCTTCTTGCAATATTTATCAATGGATCTTCTGAAATACCTGTGCTTGCCCTGTATGATTCACCGGTCGCTGGTCAAGGGTACGTCAGTCTGCGTTAATTTTAACATTACGCTCTTTATGCAAAAGGTTGCGCATACGCAAATTGCGCGATTTTACTCCTTTTGTTGTTATCTTTTGTTTTGAGGACATGCATTGTGTTCTAGATTTCTTATTTTTTGTTGCATTATAGGACACATTTTGTCGGTACAATCTTTATTTGCAAAATGTTCAGACGTATAATCTCAATTCGCAATCGGGATTAGTGTTTCAGTTAAGAATTTTGGACTCGTAACTCGGAAAGGGTCTATTAGAATGTAATATTTTTCCACGAAAGTAAAGATCGTTAAAAACCATGCTCTAAAGGTTTTCTAAAAATTATTACCCGAAAAAAAGTAAAAAAAAAATGTTTCTCATAACTCGAATTCAGGCAAGAACTAAACAGTTTCCAACACATTTTATTTCCTCTTTAGCTAGCAAGATTGCAAACACAGCATTTAAAATACACGTGTAAAACTAGCTTTGACCGCACCGACACAAACTAATAGCCGACACTCTGACCCGTTCGCGGCACGTGCATAACTCGAGCCACGGACACGGTAAATTGTACAAAAATTCATTTTATTATTTGTGAGGAAGCAGAACTGCGGAACCATAGAGAATTACGGAACAAGTTTTCCTAACAAGGGAAATAATCTTTGAGGACCTCTTGCAAAGAAAATGGGGTTGTTTATTTTCTTGCTTTCTGTTTTGTTGTCGCTACGCGGTGGCGCTGTAACGTTACAGGATATATTTTAGTAGAATGATATTTCTTGCAATTTCTTTTATGAAAACAGTGAAATTAAATGTTTATTTTGGTCGTTTGAGTCTAAAATTACATACAAGTTTTTTCATAACGTATCATTTCTGTAGCGTAGAAAGGCATACCTACTTAAAATAAGATGGACTCGTATTACTCGATTTTAATGAGTTGATGATAAGCTAACACAGAAGCATGGAAGACAAAAAAATGGTAATAAGGATCTAATTTTCTAGAGTCTGTGTTTCCTGATAGCTACAACCTGGGGGTCTTTAAGTCAAGAGTGAATAGGGTACTTCTAGGCAAACGTGGTCTATCGTCGACCACATCATCGTTATCCTTCAGGTGGGATTGTGGGTTTGTTGCGGTTTCACGGCTAAATTGTTGATCCGATTTTGATGAATTTTGTCACAGAGATAAATGGGAACTTGGATCCGTTATAGACTTTTTTTTTGCGAAATATGCATAGCGCGGGCGAGGACCGGGGCAAAAGCTTCTAGTCTATACTAATATAATAAAGTTGAAGAGTGTGTTTGAACGCGCTAGTCTCTAGCTGGAACCACCAGTCGGATTTGGAAAATTCTTTTTGTATATGATAGCCACATTCATGAAGAATGCTAAAAGCTATACGGGAACGGGAAATTCCTACGGGAACGGGAAAAAAACGGGGTATGCGCGTACGAAGTCGCGGGCAAACGCTATAATCAATTTTATAAATCTCATAGGTAAATTTTCGCAGCGAACATGACTTAGCTCCACTCCTACCAATTACATTCCCAGTAAAATTAACAAAGAAAGAAAAAGAGAATTACAGGTGCTAATGCTAAAAACAATCATGTTAAAGCTCAAACAGGCTTGCAGTGTAAAACAATTACTTCTCGTTTGCCACTTAAGTTGGTTTAACTTACAATTAGCGTTTAACGTGGTGGCGTGGGTGCAAGGGAAGAGAGGTTGAGGGTTGGAGAAAGGTTATGTTGCTGTGATGGAATAAATGGCAGTTGTGAGCTTATTGAAGCCAAATACTTGCAATGAGATAAGTCATCAGTGTTTTATCTAAAGCTAAGCAAAATTAAATGTGGCTTGGTTTAATAAAATTCACCAGACTAGAACTTTATACAGCTACTAAAATATGTAGGTTTCAATGTATCTTTCTTTATGTAGAATACGGAATATTATTATATCAATGCGAAAATATTTGAATTAGGGAACTCGAAGTCTATCTAAGTAGGTACTGGACAATCTTATTCAAGACCCCTTTTAGGTATTGCAGTAGAATCTATACAAACTACTATTATGTACTATTAAACTACTTAATGTATCAGTTGGGACATGCGATTAATGAATATCTTCTTTATTCTAATATATAAAATTCTTCCGTTACTGATTGACTTACGGCCGGTCTCAAATTAGCTACCAACAGTAGCTGAAACGTCATATTTCAAAGGCAAACATGACGTTTCAGCTACTGTTGGTAGCTACTTTAACAGTTGGTCAAAGGTAGATACGTTATTGAAACCGGCCGTTAGTGACTGACAGACAACGCACAGCCGAAACTGTGGGTTCCTTGGGGAATGTGGGAGCACAAAGGGATCATTAATTTTTTTTTTTTTTTTATTCCTACGGGAACGGAAAAAACGTAATATGCGGGTACAAAGTCGTGAGCTAAAGCTAGTCAGCCATATTTCTTTTCTATTTCATCAGATACCATTTCTTACCGTCCTCTACCACCATCATCTTCCTGCCCTTATCTCATGTTACTTGGGGTCGGCGCAACACGTTTTTTTCTTCCATTCTGTCCTGTCAGCCGTCACGCTATCACTAACTCCCGTTTCTTTCATATCACTCCTAACACAATCCATCCATCTTTTCTTTGGCCTCCCTCTCCCTGTCCATCCATACACATTTATATTCATAACTCTTTTAATAACGTGCATTTCATCCCTCCTCTTCACATCCTCTACCATGTCCGCTCAAATCTCCCAACTTACACCCCCAGCGTTAACCAAGTAACGCAAACCTGGGTTGGTGGTTCTTGGTTCCCATGCCCCGCCCACCGCCTGGCGTTTAGTACTCTCTGCTTAATTAATGATAACTGGGCAACAGCCAATAGCCACTGGTGTTTGTACTTCACTTACTTTTCAGTGGCACTATACCTACTGGTCGGTATGTTCTTCGACTGTAAATATAGGGAGCTGTAATTATTTTGTGATTTTTTACATGCTTGTGGTAATTTACAAAGGCTGGTTTGGGTATCCTGTGAAATTCCATAAAGTCTACAGACTCAGGGCCACCAGCGGTGCTGTGCTGTAAAAATTGTTGAGTGAGCTGTCAGTTCACTTCATGCTCACTTCAATTAAGTTTTCTCGTTGAAATTTTGACTGGCTGGATCATAACGTTTTTTGGTCGTTTTGGCCAGGCTCTATTGAATTTTGCCCACCACTATCTCTGTAGCCTGTAGGAATCGAATTCATGGAATTGAAGATCCCCTTGCTTTGTTTTTATCAATATTATCTGTTATTTTGTTATCTGTTTTAGCTGTATTAAGTATCTCTTTTCTCATGGGAATATTCGAAATGACCTATGTACACATGAATCTTCAAAAAGTTTAAGATCGTCTTCCCCCAATTAATCTGTCTCCAAATCTCCAATTGTACCACTATTTTACACGAAGCGACTGCCTTTCAGACGTCTTGTTCTAAATAAAAAAAAGTGTGCGTTTCGGGACGCCCGACAGAAGTGATAACTAAAACTAATCTAAGTTGAACTATTTAACATGGGAAGCGTCTGTCCGAAATACGACTAGCGCTGTGGATTAGAGTGAGAGAGGAAGGCCGTATGCGTGAGAGAAAGGGAAGCCAGACAGACTGGCGCCGTAACGCGTTACGTTACGAAGCGGTTTACCCTCCCATAAGAAGTTATCACTTCAAAAATAACCCAGTCGAATCCCAAACCATGAATGGGAATAACCAAAGTCCTAATCACAATTTACAAATATTGCAAAACACAACAACGAGACTGTAAGTCTCGACCTCAAACGACCACTTCTCACTAAAGTTCAGCCGAACGATAAATCTTCAAATGTTAAGTCCGTCTGATCTGTTCTATCTGATTGACAAATGTATGGACACGTGAACAATGTATGAGGCTGTGTGGAGGAACAATTGCAGTGTTTAAGATGCTCATTAGATTGTGTATCAATTGAGAAATTTATGTTGGATTGGCTTCTGGTATTTTTGTGAAGTGATTATGATCGATTGGGATGTGAAATGTTTGAATTAATTTCTAAATTGGAAGCTTAAATATCTATTTCTTAGCTAGCTTCTTTTGAAGAAAGAAAAAAATGTCAAGATACACTAGGTGCACCTTGTGTATCTTGACAACATCTAATGTTTCTTGTTAACGTTCAGGATTGAGAATATAAGTGAAAACACCAGATATACTCTCAATATTTTTGAGATGGCTCAGGCTGTAGTTGGTCATGTCATGCTATGCTTTCTTTTATATGCCTGTAACTCTAGGGCTCATCATCTTCATCAGCTGACGGTCCTTCGTGAAGCGTAAGTGGGCTACTGCCACTTTTCAGCTTACCAGCTCTGCCAGCAATATCGGTAACACCTGGAAGTAAGGTTAACACCTGTAAGGAGAGGCTGTCTTTCAACCAAATTAAGAAGGTCTAAGTCTTGACTTCTGTGTTACAAAATATTATAACATCAAGGTCAAAGTCAATCTATTTATTTAATCACACTATATAAAATTATAAAGGCAAAGTTTGTGAGTGTGTGTGTATGTTTGTTACTTCTTCACGCGCAAATGGCTGGACCGATTTAGATGAAATTTGGTATAAGGAGTGTTTGAGTCCCGGGAAAGGACATAGGATAGATTTTATCCCGGGAGTATGTTCCCTTGGGATAATTTTTCGACATTAACGCGGGCGGAGCAGCGGGCGGTAGCTAGTTAGACTATAAAAGGCACTTTTGAAGGTCAATATATACAGTTTAAACAAAATTAAAGTGTCTCCAGTTGTCCATTTGCAGTGGTAGATTCTTATGGAGAAGAACGGACAAGAAACTCAATGCTCAATAAGAGAAAGAGGAAGAGAAGGATATGGGAGGATATCTGGTAACCTGTCACTAATCTTGCTCTTACATTAACCCAACACTTACAGTCAGTCCTCATTAGATGATATCGTCCGTAAAATTAATGTTACCTCGTTCAACAGCCATTGTTGAACACGCAGGAGTCGCATGAGGGCGTTACTGATCTTTATCGATTTGTATTGTTAATTTTTTATTTCTTTAAATAGGTAGGTACGTGTTTTTTCGAAGTAGTTGTAGCTTTAATGTGGATTAATGGGATAATCAATGATATAAAAAATAAAATTTTAATCAGCGCTTTCTTACAAAAGTCAGAATATGTCATTCACCTTTATGGCTTAACAAACAACAACTTAAATCTACTTTTGTCTAAAATTTCATCATTCAAAATTTATAACTACCCAATAAATTATTTTCTAACATGTGATCTACACATAACCTAGTTAAAACAGTACTAAAAAATTAAGTAAAACCTTGAGTCAAGTCCCGCCCACACCGTGGTTATAACCGACTCTAATATGACGTTATTTATTAAGCCACTGTAGGCCCTTATCTGGGTTACCCTTTGTTGCCATAGCAACGTATAAATATCAGACATGAATTAGTTAATATGAACGGGAAGATGGATTGGGGCTGCGTGAATGGGCTTTGTTGTGTATTGTGACTTATGTTGTTTGATTTTAAGGTGTTTTTAGGTGTGACATTTTGGGTACAATAATAGGGAAATGCAGTTGAGTGTTAAAATTACATTGCGTTATGGTAGTTTAGAAGAAGTTACTTATGCCAAATTAGGCTATACATAATCTTCTAAGTAACAAATGAACGAAAAATAAAACTAAACTAACCTTGAAAAATCGTAGCTCAAAAATTACTAGACTAAAAAGTAACCCAAAAATCGAAAGCAAAATTAGCACAACATTAATACATATATGATTCATCGCTATGTAAATAAGCAATTTGATGGTCAAACAAGAAAACAAACGGCGCAGTCGGGGTCAGGAGGCAGACTTTTGATTTATCACAAAAACAGCAATTTAAACTTGGGACCTTTTTGCGTGACACACCTACGTTCCTCCCACACCTCACTTTGTGTTATTAACAATGTCGAAAACCTGCTCGGAGATTTGAATTTGTTTTGCAGTTAGTTTGTTTAATTTTTTTTCCTCTGTTCTGAGTGTTTTTTTTTCCGGCGTGTGGCAGTTTAGAGACAATTGAGGCGTTTTTTTGGTGATGTAAGTATGTATGTCCTTTTAGGGTTATGCAAAAAAAAATGGACTAGTTTCGAATTTTCTCAATTGATAAAATTTTATCTCTTTTGCTTTGCCTTTGTTGTTTACTAGTTCTTAATCAGTAAGTTTCTATTGACCCAAATCAATCAAGCAGTATAATTCTAACAGACCTCCGACTATTCCCTCACCCTACCCACAAAATAAAAAACGTCGCAACAACAAAACCTAAAACATTCACCTCACATTTACATCTATTACAACGAAAACACAAGAAAAACATCAAAACAGCCGGCTCACAATAACAAACCAGATTAATACGATACAAAACGCTCATGCTCGATGCTATCACAGTTTGTCCCGCACTGCACAGTATTCGTTACAGGATGTAAACAGCTGTCTTGTCGTCGCCGTAGCATTGTCCTGTCATAATAATTATGTATCGCAAAGCGTTAAATATCGCATCGGATTTTGCAGTTGCTACTTTGTGCGGGAGGAGAGCGTTTGTTTGTTTTTCGGATTATGCGAGTGGTTTCGCGAACTTTGATCTTGTTTGACTTTTTATGTCAAAGTGGATGGCTATGAGGAAAATGGATAAAAGAAAACCAAAGAAGCGATAGATCGTTGGTACGACTAGAACAGGGTTGAATAGTGAGATGACGATTTAAAAAAAAAAAAACGTGACAGTCAATGTGACGTCCTATCCTGCGTCGACTACAAATAAGTTAAGATAGAATAGAAGGATGCTGCCCGAAAGCACCCTTTCGAAAATATTATCCCGAGCAAGACGATGCATGATAAAATGTGTTTTTACTAGCCCAGCATGTCCGACTTCTGTCTGTAGGTTTACCTCCATATGTTTTCAGACACTTTTTTCTTTAGCCACTTCGAAGTAGACTTCGTGGTGCGCATCCAAGTCGTCTCGACACTTCTTTCTTGACTGGCCTCGCTCTTGGTTCATCCTTACGAATGTATGAAATGTTCTTAACCAAAGACAAAATCACAGCTGTTGTTACTGTATTCCAAAATTAGTCCGCAGATTTTCACTATTTAAATCTATGTAAATTCACGGTTATTAAGGCCTTGGAATCGAAGCGGAAAGAATCAGATGAAATCAATTAAGCTAGCGGTGGGTTTCAAATTAAATGAACGAAATCAATTATGTTATCTTTAGATTTGAATTTAATTATGTCAATTTATTATATAGGCGGCGTTGATTACTTCATTTTGGTTTAGTTAAGTTTTAGCTTAATTAGAGAAATCATTTTGTTTATATGTATTGGCTAATTTGATGAATTAAGAGTGATCAGTTTTTGTTTTTTTTTAAGTCATCTTATATAAGTTACTTCACTAGGCCGGATGTTATTCTTAAGAGATTTTTTTCCTTGTGTAATTTGTTTTTCATATGCCTGATAGATAAAGTTGGGAATTTCTTATCTTGAAAATGAACTTTTTACTCTTTTTTATGCAGATGTGATAATTACTGTATCAGTTGCTTATCTTTCTGCATTCCCGGTCTTGTAAACTAATTGATTCTGTTTCATTAGCATAGATAAAAGTGCGAAGGCTAGCCCTCGATTTTTCTTATCTTTGGTTACATCATTAAGAATTATTTTGCACACAAGCCCAATCATTCTTAAAGATTGTTTGGTCGAGATATTTTTGTCATTTTAAGTTTGTTTTAGGTACTCTTTTGTTATTCATCTATGTTACCGTTATCACCTACGTCATCATTTGTTGCATCTTGTGTTTGTTTCGAAACTCATATTTGTCATACCTCAGCTCAGGTGTCATCTTCTGAATTATTTGAAAAAATGATAAGTTGGTCATTTCTCGTACTGTGTCGTCTTTAAGATAATTTTGACTGATTTCTTCACTACTATGTAATATCCTATTCTCGCTAGCAACGTTTTGTGATTTGTCATTTCTGTTACAGAAAAACCATTCCGTGTCTCCATTGACGTTTGTATCACTGAGTCAAGTCGCCGCCATGCGCCAGTTCATACAATATCTCAGAGTCAATATTTGACATCCGCGTCGTCTTCCCGCCACACATCCTCGGTTACTAAGTACTCCGTCACTGTTTCATTCTAGCCTTCGGGCCTTTTCGGAACCTTGAACTTTGGAGGGTTATTCTTTTTTAACTTTGGATATGGGTGTGGGTTATGTGCAAGTACCTGTGTGTTTTTGTGGATCATTTAGTTGGGTAATTAAAGCTGTCCTATTCTAGAAAAGCTTATTAATTTGGGGACTTGTAAAGCTTTCATATATCAGTTAGATTTTGTTAATACACAGGACTTTACAGCATAAGTGTTACTGTAAGTTTAAAAAATAATTTATGCTTGTCCTCTTGTTGATCATGATCAATTACATAGTTCAATCCTCATGGACGCCATTTATGGTTTCGAACCGGAATTGACCGCTTTGATATTTTACTTTTCTTTTTCTTCTTATTTAATTCGTGTGGCAAACAAGCAAACGGCCAAACTGAAAGTAAGTGGTCATTGTCTGTGCTACCTTTTTTACAATTTCTATTTGAAGCTGTCAGTGACGATTTCCCGACCGCTCCCCAAATTGAACCAAACCTCAAACAATTACTTCACTCCTCCAATTCCTCGGTCGTACCTCTCAACTCGGCGCTATCAGCACCCGGTGAAAGCGCCTATCTGAGTATCTTGGTCGTGGTGGCGCGCTCGTGCGATGCGCGGTAAAGGCGCCGCGCGTTTGTGTGTACCGCCGCACCGCCGCGGTGTATGAATACTGTTTGATGTGAAAAGTGATTATGGATTTAGAATGGGGGTGGAATTTTGAGGAGGTATTTTGGATAGTTTGAATACAGGAAAAGATTGTGAAGGCTTGATCTTAGATAAAGATTAAGATATTTCATTTGCTAAAACATGTGTCATACATACAAGAAAGACGTGCATGCAAGATGGTAACAACATTATTAGGTCCAAACATGATTTGACGTGCAAATGTCAGTAGTTTTTGTACCTATCAGGGTAATAAAGGATAGTCCTACTAATATTATAAACGCGAAAGTTTGTATAGATGGATGGATGTTTGTTACTCTTTCACGCAAAACCTACTGAATGGATTTTGATGAAATTTGGCACAGTGGTAGATTATAGTCTGGAATCACACATAGGATACTTCTTATCCTGGGAAAATGTTCCCTTGGGATAATTTTCGACAATCACGCGGGCGGAGCCGCGGGCGGCAACTAGTTAATTATATTTATTTCTCTCTTGTGATCTACTGATAATCCATAAGATCGCCTATACTCTATCCGTTTAGGTAGTTAACTAAAGGTAAACAATCTTGATGTAACTTTTTACTTAAAAACTCAGTTTAAAAATAAAATAGGATATATTATTAGGATATTATATATTTGTTTAATATGAATTTGTGTAAAAAGACACATCAAGATTGTTTACCTTTAGTTAACTACCTAAACGGATAGAGTATAGTAATAGTGACGCTGAGGACCTAGAAAACCTTGGACCCTAGAATTGTCATATGATATTACAAGAAAATAGATAGATACCAACTGTGGATGTGATGTAGCTTTTTGGTACATTGTTCTCTACGTGATATACTGCCGTTGGCCCTGCTGTCAAATTCTTTTTTTTTTAAGATAAAGTTCTTGCAGTTCTTTTAGAGAAGACGAATATCGCGGAAATGTATTTCTGAGCGTTGGTACATTTAATAAAGATAAGCTATATTACCGCCAGTAACTCAATAAGATAATGAACTCAACTACTAAAGATAACTTACAAATCGAATCAGAAATACAAATAGAGACTATTGCCTGCGATTCTTTACCATATATACATGGTCATACACCATTCGCCACCCAGCATAGCTACCGCGTGGACAATTTATAAACCCTGCCACCGACCGCCCACCGATTCAACCGGGAATCGAACCCGCACCCCGCAATTAAACGACGCCTCGGGACCTCTCGGTCATCCGATACTATCTGTATGACCCGGCGCCGCCTGCGGAGATCTCCTTTACTTTTCGATTATTGGATGAAACATCCTTTCTCAAAAGCCGTTTCACTTCAATCTCAACCTTATTTTCTTCTGCAGAGAATTCAATTTCAAACAATTCCTTTCGGATTCCCATCATCGATGAAAATTCCACTTTATGTTTCGCACTTTAAAGTTCTATTTACTGTTAACCATGTACTAAGTGACGTTATTATGTAGTATATTTGTTTGGTTAGTATCACGAGCGCTGTGACCCCGTCCAGTGGTCATAGTTGAGGTCCACGCTGAAATATGGACTTTAGGAAATCCGTTCGGACCTATAAAGTTCGGTTTTAGGACGCCTATCTGTTCCGTAGATTTATTATTGCCTTCAGGTAGGTTTATGTTAATTGGCTCATTGGCACGTCAATAAGAGGATTGAACTTTGTTGACTTCTTGGAATGTCCGAAAACCGAACTTTTGTGTAAACTGATTCCGAGCCTTGAAAGCAGTATGATCGATTATTCCTACTTGTGAATTTCACGGTGACATACATTTATAGGAAATTTTTGACTGTGGAAGTACGCTCCCTTGCGATGATTTGACTTTCATGCGGAACAAAGTCGCTTGCAGAAGCTAATACCGTAATTGATAATTGTGTGATTTTACGCCATTCATTCATAAGCATAACACAATCATCTTCATCATATCAGCCGAAAGACGTCCACTGCTGGACATAGGCTTCCCCCAAAGGTCCCCCTTTATTCAAACCTCCCGGGTTTGCGTAATCGCCACGCTTGGCAGGCGGGTTGGCGATCGCAGTGTAGCTGTTGCAATGCACAGAGAATGCTGCTGCCCATTGTCTGGTGAGTCCCTTAGTCGCCTCTTAAAACACCTACGGGAAGTGATGGGATGGTGCTATTCTTTTACATCCGACACCATACAGAACACAAGACTAAGTAAATATTTCTCGGCGAGCGTTGGGTTGCTCGCTGTCCAATCACCACCAGGCTCAGGTCGATGGCGCGGTATGTTACACGCGCGCCTCAAAGAGATGTCAGCATAGAAGACTAAGGGGCCCGCCTGGGCCAGAGCCTGCCATGGTTGCTGAATTTGTTCGAAAGAGTCACCGCGGCCCTGGAACGCAAAGGGCTTTAGAAGGAACATGGATGGGTTTTAGTCAGTACGAGTCTGACACTCCCTTCCGCTCCACCCAGAGCGGAAGAAGTCATTTGATGATTTCCAATTTTCCATTCCTTAAAAAAAAGGAAATATTTTTGCCTGAGTACTTCAAATGCCACTTACTTCATAAGCAAAATTCAAATAAACCTGATGAAGTACTCAATCCCAATGGCCATTATCCAACCACAGCACATTCCACAGTCGGCTTCAAATAAAGATATTATCCGTTTCAAGGAACTGCGATGCGAATACAAGCATCTTAATTTACAAAAACAACATCGCCCACAGAGGCTAATCTCGTTTATAATAAAACAATAGATAGGTTTTCATAAGCATCCCATTTCTTACACAAAATGACTCATCCAGTCCTCTGGCTTTGCATAAATATGTCCTTTTAATTGTGTATTATCATATCAACTAAAACCACCAAACAAAACTAAACCTTATACCATCCAAACACGTTTGATTTTCAAGTCAGCCACACACGTTTCGATACGTCATTTTTCATAACGTAGTAAATGCAAAATTACAAGATCAATTTTAAACTTAAAGGTTTTACTGATAAAGTTGAAAGTAGAATGTGTGTAGTTGTCGTTTTTGTAAGTGCACTGATTCAAACAGCTAGTTTTGACTCCCGGGGTGGCTTGTACATTGTAGGCGCGCGTGACACTGCTCTATTTACGACTGAGTTGGTCGCACGGACCCATAAAGGTGTACCGCGGTTCATGGAAAGAGGAATATTGAATGCGTACTTTGAAATTATCGGGTCATAGGGTTTTTAGGAACGAATTATCTCATCTCTTGAGATTTCATTTAAAACTTGGTGATGGTACTTATAGCACACAGAAAGTTTTATTTCCCAAATAAATATCACTTTTTTAGCTATTTGAAATTGATAAAATTAAAGAAAGCATCTGCCTTTTTATCCGACTACTGCAAAACTAAAAGGAAGGGTTATGATTTTAGCAGTCTATGTATGCCTGTATATGTGTTTATGTTTGTATGATCCACCATAGCGCCTAAACTACTGAACCGATTTTGAAGAATGGGGAATCAAAAGGTTCGTAAAAATACTCCGGGTGACATAAGCTATGTAAATTTTCACTCAATTTAAAACGCGAGGTTTTTTTTGAGGTTAAATTAATGATTAACGCAAGGTTTCACATAATAAACTTCATTCGTATAGTAAACATGACACCGCTAAAGTTTGCACAGTTTGACAACTACAATTTGCGGTTCTCTTTTCAAGAAAACGGGTTGCTAGCACCCGGAGGCGATGCCAAGAATCTGTCACTACTCGCACATTATTACGATGTTCCATGTCCGAAACCTTGCTTCGAGCGCCCATACATTTTGGCACACCTGGTTTTTCTCGAAAGGGATGCGTTTAAAACGAGTAGCATTCGTAATTATAATAAAATCATGTTTCGTGTTTATTGCCACCGCAAATAATCCATTACAGCTCATTGTGATGCAATGGCTCCAGCAAATTGCATAATTAAAGTTTAATGAAAGTTTACTTGAATTGTTGCTTTCTGTGAAGTTTATCAGGTTTTATGGAGATGCTTAAGCTTTTACTGTGCTACTAATTCCATTTTCTTTAACTGTAAATTGCAATAGTTCACATCTATGGCCACTTCCCGCGATACCCGGGTCTGGCAATATGCTACTAGGGCTTTATCAGAAGCAGTCGAATCTGAATTTGCGTCGAATGATGGCAAATAAAAAAATAAAAATAAATAAAAAGATTTGGCAAATACTAGGTGTCAAATTAACAGACCACGTTCGAAACACAACACTAGGCGCCAAAACTCAAATCGTTGATGGGGCTCAAAAGGCTGCTTAACTTAAATGAGACTGGGCAGGAGATGTCTGTCGGACAAGCTGTGTGCCCGCAAAACACAGGATTGCGACCGCGAAAGAGTTGGCGGGTCGATCTGGATGGCTTCCTTAAGAATAGGAAGGAATAAGCACAAAATCGAGAACGCAGGAAGGAATGAAGTGAGGCCTTTGCCCAGCAGTGGGTCAGTACGGGCTAGTAATAATAAGGGATAATCGTCGGTTGGTGCCCCTTCCCATTTGAAATGTTTAACGGGGCCTCAGCGAGTTGGCTTCGGCCCCTCGCACGCCTACCAAATAACCGGTAGGCCTCGGGTAATCTCGGGAGATTGTCAAAGGCATACAAAAATAATAACATCAATGGCTATATTCGGGGAACACAGAAGTAATGCCATGTTACGTAAAATGTCCTGTAGATCATAAACCAAAACTTCTTTTTCTCTAGTAGACTATTCTTGATACCCACTTAGTCCTCTTATTATTTCGTGTACCGCGTCACACTTAACTTAAGCTCATAGTAAGGGCACTGCAGTAGTATTGTGTGCCATGTCCACACTATTAACGGCCGATTTATATGCCCTTAGCAGTCGCCCTCGAAGATTTTGAATAATTACAAAAGATGCGCGCGCGCCATTGCGATTTATGTACACGTTGGCGCGCCGTCTTATTGGCTAATTCAAGTGTCCTTTACGTTTGAATTTTGAAATTGGAATATAAAGATTTCGGACGGGTTTGTGATTGGTTGATTTATGGTTTATTTGAGGGATACAATGACCACAATATTTTGAAATGCCGTAGTATCTTTGCCAATACGGCATTTCGCTCAGTTCAGCTTGAAAATATAAAGATACCAAAATATGCAATTCATAGAACATTCTTATCTCATTACAGGCATTCTATCAACGATAAGAACTGTATGTTTAAAAAAATCTGGTTAATTCCTTACATTTTGGTATTTCAACACTTGCTATAGTCCCTACAGTATCACTTTTTCTGGAGCCCTAGGTAGGCGGTTAACATGCTTAGCGATAGGTAGGTATATTTCATGAACTTGCTAAACGTCATCATTAGGGTGCGTTTCCAACAGAGATGTGCGAGGATGCGTAGCGAGGGATGTGTTTGTTAAGAACCAATGTAATCACCTTATTTACCTAGCCTCGCTCTTCGCAGCTCCGGTGGAAACGGCTTCGCGGTGCGAGGTTTTTGTACGTATAAAACAAGCGAAATATAGGTGCGAGGAATGTGTGCTCGAGATGAACGCGAGTGAGAAACCGAAACTGTCCGCTACACATCCTCGCATTGGCCATCTGTGAACCGTTTCACAGCGTCGCTACGCATGCTCGCGCCACTCAGCTACCTCGCACATCTCTGATGGAAACGCTCACATCGTTTCCCAGCTTTGTTACGCATCCTCGGGCCACTCATTTTCCTCGCACATCTCTGGTGGAAACGCACCCTTACGAGTTCATTTCAGCCTTTCTCAACCTTCGCCAACTTTAATCGGTCATTACCCGTATTCAGGCCACCGCTGGCCGCTAGGAGACAACCAAATTACAGACCTCAAAAAAATTCACTTACGTCTTAATTCTGCGGCACCGTTAATACGATTTTAATTTCAAGTAAAATATCGAATTAAATGCTCATCCATTTTAAACATTTTTCCTCGCAAAAAAGGCTTTAGTAATTGAAAAATTGTCTGAAGGAAATTCAATCTTATGTCTTCGGAATAAGAGCATGGGAAAGTGAATATTGTCTTTTGTTTTAAGGGAGAGGTTTGATGGTGGTCCAACGGCAGGTTTGTGACGTAACAAGAAAGTCCAACGTATTTGAGAATGCAATGGTTTACTTAATTACTATAAAAGCAAAAAAATACTTATATTACGCAGGTAGGTGCTTACTTATTTTATCAAGCAAATTACTTAAGTATGGACTCTTAATGCATTCATCGTTAAACATTTAATTGTAATTGAATAATTTTTAATATTGCATATTTGGGATATCAGTAAATTATACACCATATCGATGTAATTGGTAGTTATGGCTTGGACTTGTTACAATTTTGATTTACTGTTTCATTAAGTATGTACGGTCCGTAGGTATGCCCCGTTACCGCAAAATTGCCCCAAATATGTATAATTTCTGAATACGTCTGTCTCGAGAAAGAACTAACTGCCTTTCCCATACTTACCTTGTCAAAATGTCCAGAACTTCGGGTTCCGTACTGCTGCTGTCCGTCCGTCTGTCCGTCTGTCTGTGAGCGGGCTGTATCTCAAGAACCATAATAGGTAGAGAGTTGAAATTTTCACAAAGTGTGTATTTCTATTGTCGCTATAACAACAAATAATAAACAAATAATTTAATAAAATATTAAAGGGGCTCCCATACAAGAAACGTGTTTTTTTTTCGGTTTATAGTACGGAACCCTTCGTGTGAGAATCCGACTCGCACTTGGCCGGTTTTCTGTTATCCAATGTCAGCAATGACTTGCAAGAATCATTTAATTTTCAGTTTTCTATAACTTCTGGGGGAAGGGGCACTTCAGTAAGGGAAAAGTTAGGGGCTCTTTAAATCAAGAGTGAATAGGTTACTTCTAGGCAAGCGTGCTCCATCGTCAACGACATCGTCGCTTTTTGACCGACTTCAAAAAAAGGAGGAGGTTCTCAGTTCGGTTGTATTTTTTATGTTTGTTACCTCATAACTCCGTAATTTATGAACTGATTTGAAAAAGTCCTCTTTCATGTGAAAGGATATACGTTCCGATTGGTCCCATAGAAATTTTATCAAAATCGGTTTAGTAGTTTGTTTTTTAAATAAAAATAGCTGGAGGAAATAGAAAATGTATCAACCAAGTAAACGAAATCGCATGTTTTGCTTTCCTGTGACTTTCCAGTGGTGTTGTTAGGTGTGGGTGTGGGTGTGTACCAACAGGTATAAAATAAAGAACTTTTTTTACAAAAAATACAACCGACTTCCTAATATTTTTTTTTTAATCAGGTGAGATAGTGGTCAAACGCGAGTCCATCGTCAAAAATATTAAAAGAGATAAAATAGTGCAAAACAACGGTGCAAAAAAATGCATGAAACAGTTATTCCTTTCACGAATCCTAATGGTACTAAGTTCAATTAACTCGTCAGGAAACTAAATTAAATTCAGAAACTCTTTACTGCCTTTCCCTGATACATCCTACAATACGATTAGACGAAACGGCAGTAACATCTGTGAATGCCACTCAATCCTCCAATGTACTTGCTGGCCTACCATTAACTTGCCCTCTTGCGCCGCTCGCAACCAGTAGCGAAAACACTTGGGTTTTACAACATCGTATAGACCCCGACAAAGTAATGCTAAACTGATGTCCAAAGATAAACGGGCGCATCTTCCTTTTTTTGCAAATCTAGCGACGCGCCCAGGCTTCACATGGATGCAATTTAATTTCCGGTAGTTTTCAAAAAAATCTTTCACATTTGCACAGGACTTACACGCACTAACACAGAACATCCTCACACACTACATATACAATCCTACAATAATAACAGTTCACAAATATAACCATACTATGATTATAGATTTACCTCTCTGTCAGAATTGTTATTAAGCTAACAGTGTAATGTATAATCGGAATTAAGATGCCGTAAAATATGATCATGTTAATAGGGGTGTGAGCCTGGAGAACTGTCATACAGGTCCCGAACCTAGTACAGACTCCAGCTCTCACAAAGGTTTTAGCATTAGGCAGAATAAGATAAATAAATTACTGTAACAATGTACACTCGTCGTTGTACTAAGAAAGAACAACACAACAATAAAAAACCGGTCGAATCAGTCGAGCAATTAGCTTAATCAGTAGTTTCATTAAAAGCCTAGCCTTTTCATTGAACTGCGCTCATTTTGCAGCGACCTAAGTGACATCTTTAGTTCAATATCATTTAATGACTTGCCCATGTCACTTATGTCGCTGATTAAACAGGCTTTTCATGAAACGGCTGGCTGCGACATCTACATACATGCGGCAATTGATTTCGCAATAGAGCGGCATTGAGTTATTAACAAAGAAAGACAAAAAACTTCTATATCTACAGTCCATCGGATGCAAACACATAAAATAAAATAAAAGTGACAGTAAAAACAAAAACAAAAAAAACACAGTGTGAATCGGATATTCGGAATCAGCAAAACAAATAGCAACTAGCATTATTTTTTTAAACTTTTCAACAAGCCGATTTTTTCAGAAAATAGTAGCCATAGATTTTTAGGTTTATTTTCCCTGTTTTATGTTTTTGACAGATGCGCCCTTGTACCTTATAGCAGCAGTATACTAATTCCGATTTAACGCGAACCAATCCGGGATAGCAGATGACTTCCGTACTTAAGTTTTTATTGCTTTCGGATTAGATTCTCTGGTTATAGCATGTAGGTATCGAGATACCTGCTGTAAGTTTACGAATCGTTCAAACGACATCTGTTTGTAAATGATTTAAAATAAGTGTGGGTAGTTTTTCATTGAGCTAGGCCTCAAGACGTCACCGTCAATGACCGGCCGTTTCAATAACGTATCTACCTTTAACCAACTGTCAAATTACCTACCAACAGTAGCTGAAACGTCATGTTTAAAGAGCGAACATGACGTTTAACAATATCAAGCACACTTTTCGCCAGTAGAGGAAAGATTTTGTTCAATAATGGTGCGTGTAACTTGAAGGCTATAAAAATATATTTCGGGTGCCTCATCGGTTGATTAGGTCCAAACAACCCTGGATCCTCCCCAACACCACACATCGCTGCTCTGAAATCAAACTCACTCACCAAGAAACAAACCACCTAACCCTTTAAAATTCACAAAACGAACTCAGCGGCATCCTCAATACACGTCCAAACCTTTCAACAAAGAAAAATCCAATTAAAAGTAAGGGCAATTAGTAAATCAACAAAGTTTTTTGCCGTAGAGCTGACCTGTTAAAATTCGCACCTCGGCCTGTGTACCTTCATCGAAAACTCTTGAAACTTAACGATCCATTGATTCGGATAAAGTTGTTGTCCAAAAACCGCGTAAGTGGGGCCTGCCACTATTGTGGCAGCCACAATGGGCTGTTACCTGTAATGTGGACTGTCCACTGGGCTGGAGTGAGGTGTGACGAATAATTTATCGTTTGGATTTTTTTGGTGTTCAGATGACCTACTCGTAAAGTCACTGTAGAGGTTTGCAGTAAAAAGTTACCATTGGGTAAGATTCAGGCCAAATTATAATTAAAAAAAATTGAGTCAAAGTAAAGTTGAGAACTTTAGATTTTGATCAACACTATTTCAAAGAACCTAAAATCCATTACTACAAATCTTATAAGAACTTACAAAAGATCTCAAACCGCTCATAAAGTACACCAAAGAAAAATCAAAAATAGACTATCCCACCCAGTGTGCATGGCCCCCAACAAGCTCGATGGTTCGAAAATTGATTAGCTGACAAAAAACAGGCGACAATCGACTCCGGCCGCACGTGTATGTTGGCTGCGACAAAAAAAACGCAACGCGACGCGACACTACGCGCGGATTTTCGATACGGAATGCAAAAAAACAGCCACCGAAAAAAAAATGGCGATTGAAAATTTTCCAAAGAATTTATAAGCGCAAAAAGCGTGGATTGTTCTATGGTACGTTTGACTTGAAATAATGTTTTACGATTGCTTTTTCTGGTATTACGAAATATTGTGATGAGGGGTTTGTCCCGTACTACTTCGAGTAGGCTTATGTTCTAAGAGCTGGCTACGCTACTTGGATAGTCAAGTGTTTAAACTTGCAAGTACCGGATTGAACTATAAAGTCGCATTTTTATTTCAAACGTACTGTTTTTCTGCTTGTTTGGGTAGAACGATAGCAAGGGCGTACCTAAAATAAAAATCGGCCAAGTGCGAGTCGGACTCGCGTGCTAAGGGTTCTGAACGAATCTCATTTTTGTAACAAGTTACTTTCAAACCAAAGACTTCTTATAGGTTTTTCTGTAATTTATAAGCATAGATTTTTTTCCAAAATTTTAGAGTTGGTAGTTTCGTAGATAAGGAAGGGGGGGGGGGAATGGAAATATTTCATCTAATTTCTTGATTAACTTCAAAACCCTCACAATATGCCCCTTTTATTTGTACACGTCACAGGATTTTCTAGTTTTCTCCCAAAAAGTGACACCTTTTCCAAAATTTTGTTAATTTTTTTAGACGTCCGTGTTTGGGTCACAGAAGATTATATATGTAGCAAATTTCAACTGTATCAGTCCTGTAGATTCGGAGAAAATTGGCTGTGACAGACGGACAGACAGACAGACAACCGAGTGATCCTATAACCCTAAAAATACTTTCATGTATAAGATCTTTTGTACTGAATTACACAGCCCTAAACCATTTTGATACAGCTACTAATCTATCCCTCCCATTTCTCCTAAAATTTCAGATCTTCGTTTATCGTCCAACTCCTACATAAGCACTGTACTTATGTGTTAAAACAATTAAACTCAAAATGGATCAGTCGTTGCCAGTGCCTTTTACGCTGAGGTCCCGGGTTCGAGTCCGTATCGGGAAACTATTTGACCTACAGATTTGTAGCGGGCCCGGATGTTTGTGTACGTGATTTGTTTGTACGGAAGATTTTATGCAGTTGTGTTTAATCATTTGTACTTAGCGAGCTCTTTTTAAAGGATCGCCTTTGTGCTGTAATATTTTCAGTTGTACTTTCTCTTTAGTATGCTTACTCGATTATTTTGTTGGATTTTTCCACCGAAACCCAAGATTGACAAGAAACCAACGATACGAATAACGATTTGCAACTAAACTAAACATTTTTGGATTTTTGACGTTCGATACGGCTGAACCAGAACCCTTTGTGCTTGTTTTTTTTTAAGGATGGGAAATCATCAAATGACTTCTTCCGCTCTAGGTGGAGCGGAAGGGCGTGTCAGACTCTTACTGACTAAAACTCATCCGTGTTCCTTCTAAAGCCCTTTGCGTTCCAGGGCCGCAGTGACTTTTTCGAACTAATTCCGCAATCCTGGCAGTTTGTCCTCCTGGTGTACTCGTCTTCAGTCAGCTGTTTGTACTTTCATTTTTGAGGGTTGAATTGTTTGTTTCTCTTTCTACGACTTATTAACCTCAGTTATGTACAACTAAGGAAAAATTATCATAGCTGGTCTCCTAGTTGGCATTCTAAACAAGTAATGCTTGCGTCATCCTCTTCCAAATTCCTATTTCGAAGGGGGATCAGTTAATGCAGGGTAGGTATTGACTATTCGACATATTTTTATTTCCGGACACACGCGAATGAAGTCGCGAGCACAACTATAGTATGCGCCAGATAAATGTGGAATAAAGTATATTGACCTTTCCCTAATAACTGTTCATAGGTACCTGAACAATTAAATATGAATCGTTTTTCATTATTAGACAATGTTAAGGATCACGAGAGATGATGATTCGGGACAGCTTTGTGTCATTAATTCCGTTTTTCAAATTAAAAATGTCAATAATTGTAGGTGGGTCAATGACCGTTATTCCACGATTATCTGGCGCCTACTATAGTGTATTACTACAATTCAAATAGTTCACAGATCAAAGGAGCTTTGTATCTGTGAACTAGGAAATACCCCACTAATCTCAACGTCTAACGGTATACAGACCTACAGTCCTTATCAACGGGTTGCAGCATCGTTTCGAATGGCGTGTAGTGAAACGTGTCGAGATTACGAAACACTAGTCTGCATAATTAGATCGGGTACCTGCTTGTCGCTTAGGAGAATCGCTGTCAGACGCGCGATTGAGTTGGATGAAATGCGAGGGGAGTCTCTCAGAAAATTTATAAAAAGGAAGGTGATGATTTGTTCTGTAAGTGCTAAGGAATTATTATCATATTGTTCGTGGAAATTTTAATAGAGGTAACGATAAATAGAAGCTATTTCTACCAGCGGTAATGATTGTCGAAATGTAAGGGACTGACCACGTGACATATCGGTAGGTAATAGAATAGAATAGAAATTAATAATAATAGAAATAATAGTGCTGGAATCATTATCGTCGGCCGAACATCAGTTGGTTAAGAGCCTAAGATGTGTTTATAAGGACGGAGTATAGAAAGACAATTTGAGATTTAAGAGCTCATCAAAACGATTTTGGCGAGCTTAAGACAACTACAACACGTTACGAGTTAACTTGAAGAGAGTAATATCTTTGACGTCTCAACGGGGATCGACCATCATATTTACAACGGGATAAAGTCAAGCTACAAATATGGACTTCAGAAGCCGCTTCTGTCAATTGTTCCGGAAGACAGGCAACGCAGCACATTTCACGTGTTACAAATCAAATAGATACAAACAGAAACAAAAAGCGATCGGAGAGTACGCGGCCAACGTAAGGGCGAGTACACATTGGCGCGATATCGATCATCGGGCGACGCTCCCACGCTGTCGCGCGACAAAAACTCGCCCTCATTAGAATGCAGCGCGCGACAGACGCGCGTCGCCGCGGCCTGCAGACAATTGCGCTTTTTGACCGCGCACCGCCTTCGCGTATAAGAAATTCGAATTATTTTTAAATGAATTGTTTTCAAAAGTGTACGTACCGCGCTTTTTGTTTGCGTATAATGATATTGTGGTTAAATAGTTGAGAGGTGACAATGGGCAGTTACGTAACTTGAAGAAGTGAAGAATTGACAGCCAATATGGTAGAAAATGTTCTTGATTTGCGAGTGTAATATGTCACCGGAAAACGTATTCTAGATAGAATTAGACCTGGTAAAGGTCTTGGGAAGCCTTTTTTTCCGGTGATCTGTCGAGCAATGCATCTATAAGTTCCGTACGGTAGGATGAGTTATTTGATTAGAAGAATTATGGTTGGTCAAAGAGTTTGAGGCCTTCGAAAGATTAGTTTGATCAGTGATCCGATACAGGCACATCAGTAACTTTGGAATCAGTGAATATAAATTAGTGAACTTCTCCCAGCGGCCCGCGTGGATGTCTGACATGATCCTTAGGGCACTTACTCCCGCTATAAAAGTAGCCTATGTTATGTCATACTATAATTTATCTTTGTGCCAAACATCCAGATCTGTCCAGCCGTTATGACGTAATTGAGGTACTTATCTCACCGCCGAAGATAAGCGAGAAGCGACTAAAGCTAGATGGCGAGCAGCGAGAAGCGAGTGAGTAATTCTGATAGTTTTGTCGCTCGGCTATAAGCGAGTGCCCTTGTGCGACGGGCTATTACTCGCACTACTCGCTCTGGCCGGCCAAGAGGTACAATTCTGCGCAAACCGAAGTACTAAATTCATAACATGTTAGCTAGCATTCAAATCTGCACTATAAGTAGAAATTACCGTTGGTTGGTCTATCGGCGTGAGATCTGACCGCCAAGCGAGCATCGCTGAGCTAGTATTATCTTTGATAGCTCTTGTCGCTGCGACAAACTAGTGATAAGAGAGTTCTCGCCGACGGTGTGAACAGCCAGCTATCGACTATAAATGTATGTGTCTCTTTTACTCACACGGGATCTATATCTGTTGTCCGTTTCCTCAGCGAGAAAATAGTCGATAGCTAATCGCTTCCTCGTCGACGGTGAGACAAATGCCTAAGTAACAGACATCCATCCATCCAAACTTTCGCATTTATATGAGCACACTCATTATCATAAGTTGGTAATGTAATGCACAGAAAAAATTGCTAAGTGCGAGTCGGACTCGTGTGCAAAGGGTTCCATATGAATTTCGTTTTTGTAACATGTTCTTTAATACAATATACTTCTTAGAGATTTTCCTGTAATCTATTGGTACAGAACGACTATCTGCATTTTTTCGTGTAATTTCTTGAATAACTTCAAAACTGTCGGTTTGAAAATGTAAAAATAAAAATAAGCCCTTTCATTTGATATGTCGAACGGGTACAGTTTGCAAAACTTTTTTTGAAATTTTCTAGTAGGTATGTCCTCCAAAGTGGGTCACTTTGGAGGACATACTAGAATATTTCATACTCATGATGTAGGTATTTATTAACGTAACGCATCCGTGTTTGGGTCACAGAAGTTCGTGTGTGTAGATTCGGAGAAAATTGGTTGTGACACAACCGAGTGATCCTACGAGGGTTCTGTTTCTTACGGATGTTGGGAACCCTAAAACCAACATAACCTACCTAGTTCCTCCTTTACAAACCAGTACACATAAACCTAATTACACAATTTGCATCTAAAAAGTCCAGTCGATATAAAAAACATTTCCTATATCTCCGATCAAGGTGCAGGTAATAGGTGAATCCGGCCCGTGTCCCGGTATGCCAGAGCTCCATCCGCCAGAGTAATGGCCCAGACCGGGGGGCGCCTTGCTTCGTAGAAACGTACGGGAGACATCCTATTAGACATTATTATGGATGACTGTACTTGCGTGTTGGTTGAGCCGATGTCGGAATAATGGATTAATTAGTTACTAGGATAGTGTAATTGGTTATGAATTTATGAGAGAGGTCTGTTATTGTTTATGCTGCCATAAGCGTACAAATACAGTCATCAATGTGTATGAAAAACATTTGCTGAGAATTTTGATGAGTGAGATACTTACTCCTTGGACTCCAAAAAAACATTTTATATTCGTCTTTATGCTAATAATAGTAATCATATATTTGCTAAAACATATTATTAATATTTCTACTAAATACTTTTTAATCCATTTAGGTTAAGAGAGGTTTGCAGTAATTAATATATTTATATTTATAAATAATATAAAAATATACACACCATTAAGTTACTAAAAAAATCCTAAAATTACATAGTATCAGGCTTTAGTATAGATTTTTAGACTTTGTCAAGATAGGACTTTATTTTATAAAGCAACGTCAAGTTGATTCCTCAAGAAAACCTAGGTCAGCAAAATATTGTTGCAATAAACTCACTGACTGCTCTGCAGTCCTGTAGTCAAGTGCCGATACTGTTGCTCTCTTGAAGAGGCTAGTAATACCTTTCCAGTAGCTCTGGAATAAGTATTTTTGTAAAGTGGAAAATGCATTGTTTCACTTCTAAACAATATTGATGTTTGACATAGAGATGGAGCCGTTAGTAATTTAAGAAATGATGGTCGATTCTCGTACTTAAAAAAGAGTTCAGATTGAAGTCGCAGTATCATCTCAGCGACAATCAATGTCAAAAACCGGTCAAGTGTGAGTCGAACTTTCACACGAAGGGTTCCGTACCATAAACCAAAAGAGAACACGTTTCTTGTATGGGAGCCCCCTTTATTTTTAATTTAATTTTTATTATTTTTTGCGATAGCGGCAATAGAAATACACACTCTGTGAAAATTTCAACTGTTTAACTATTACGATTCATGACATACAGCCCGCTGACAGACAGACGGATGGACGGACGGACAGACAGCGGAGGCTTAGTAAAAGGGTTCCGATAATTACCCTTTGGTTACGGAACCCTAAAAAGGACCACATCTGAAGTATATCGACCCAAATTTATTTATTTATTTAGCTTTAATTACTCTCTGCACTTACAGTAAGTACCTACCAATACGTACAGAGAGTCATAATCTTATTATAAATTAGATATTGCAAAAATTTAAAAGTAACACACACATATTAAAAATTAACAAAAACATTAAGTACAGAATAAGAAATAATTTTGATAACAATAATAAAATCAAATAATTAAAAAAATAATAATCAAATAATAATATTATCATAAAATACATTCAAACACTAAAAATATCTTTACATTTTGTAAGACGACACACCTAAAAGTTAAATAAAGACGATATACCTGAAAGATTTGCAAGAATTTTATATACTACGTATTTATTAGTCCAAGCTTCTCTTAAATCGTCACTACCGTGAGAACAACACCGATACCGTTAATTCCAAGCATCGCAAACTTAAGGTTTGATTACCAGAACCCAATGCCAATCATTTGAAATGTCCACTTTTATGTGAGAGGACAGGCATCTGCCTCGTATGGCCATAGATCAATGAGGTACAGTTTACGACGGCTTGATAGAGGTGTCTCGAGTTCTTTGCCATTGCATGCTCGGTTTATTACAATTCCTTGAAATGTTAGGTGGATCGATTGATCGAGAATTTGTTTTAGATGTCCAGCTTTTGTGCTCGTGATGTAAGCTTACATAGCTTAGTTTCTTGATGAGAGCGAAGTCTATGATTGAGTAATAAATAATAGTTGGTATTTATTGTATTTTATAGGAAGACTTATGATGGACACAAAATTTTAGGTTGCATGAAATGTCGCAAAAGAAAGCCCTAATATTTCTTTACCGAAGAACGTTTGCTGTACTGTTTGTTTGCTCAAAAATGTTGGTCGAACGAATGCTCTTATAAAAAAAAAAATATTCAAAGAAATTATTTGATAAGCAGATTAATCGTATTGTAGCCAGTTAAGCTATGTTATACAACTGTCAAAAAATGACAGAGATTTCAATTTACGACCAATATAGTTCGAATAACCTTAACAATAATATAACTTGATTTAAAAAATGTTTAGCTGCTAACTAAAGGATCTTATCCTGTGTACTCAGTCACAGAAATAAATTTCAAGCAACCATCCCATATGTAAATACCCCGGCACTGCACTCTTTCAACAAGTCAGTCGACATTACCCCACGTGCAAGTTTTTGTTCCGCAATGCGATGAGTCATATCATTTCGTTAGTAACTTAGTACCGATACTTCACTTACGTCATTATGACATATGACATATTATGAAAGAAAAACTGAATTGATGGTAAGGTAAATGTACGCTAGGGTATTTTTTCTGAAGAGATTCCAATGTGTGCAAGCTTTATTTTAAATTACGAACAATTCCGGTAGAAAGTCGATTTTCTTAGAGATCATACACCTTGGCTTCACAAATGTTTAACAAAACCCAAACTAAAGACAGGAACTAAATCTCAATCAACCATCCCATCGTAAACACCCCAGCGCTGCGCTCTGGGGTGTTTACGATACGAGTGATGAGAGAAATTATTTCGTTATTAACCTAGTAGATACTTCACTTCGGTCATTACTTAGGTATAGACACATTAAAATTGTTTGTAAAGAGAAGCTGTCTCGGTGTAGGTAGAATTACCTGGGCTGTGATATTTTTTCTGTGGAAATTCCAATGTGTGCACGTTTTAGTTAAAAGAGGATTTAATTCACTGAAAAATAAAACATGCACACATTGGAAACTTGTCATTACATAAATATGTGAATTTATAGATTTTTTTAAATCTAAAACTATGTTGTGACTTGTGACTCTGATGAATTAATCATCAAAGTCACTTGGTGCATTTTGCCGGTTCCATGATAGTTGGTAATGTTGCCGGCTTTTGGTTCTTGACGAGGTGACATTCGATGAATGACAACAATTGTCACAAATATCAAATTATAATTGTATTCGATTGATATCAATGTCACCGGACCGGAAATTGAAGACACCGTAAGATTGTAGTAAATCTTTATTAAAATACAATTTCTTAATATATTATGAAATAATCGTTTTAGTGTAAAATAATCCCATGCAAATTCAATAGTTTCAAATATATCCGTGTCTTATTAAGAAAAAATAGTTTACAATTTCACGCGATATTTTACAATCTTACGGCGTTTGCAATTTTCCGGTGACATCAACATACTAACTGCTTACACTTTGATATTTTGACTATTGTTATCGCTGATTAAACGTAACTTTATCTAGAGCCTTTGAGTTGAAGTGTGGAAACATATTTTTCAATGCTAAAATCGTCGCACTTACAATTCCCGTAGAAAAATGTGCACCAACCACCACCAAAACCTTGATAGAGTTCTTTACCCCTGTAATAATACCCATTACAAATGCCCTTAATTCAACAAGTACTGTCCCCAAAAAAAGCAACAAAAGTGAAACAATAAAATAATCAGTTGTGGTCGGCGGTCGCGCGTGGTCGTCCGTGGTCGTGCCCACAGTTATGATCGCTTTTTATTCGACCACATCTTTTTGTTATCTGCGATGCACCTACTGTGTAATGATTATGTACAGGTACTGTTCGCAGAATCAGTAAAAATTTACTCTTAAAGATTTTATAAAAGATTTTTTGGGTGTAACCAACTTATGTTATTTGTATATATGTACATATGTTCTTTAGAATATAATGTATGTAATGAATATCTTTATGTAAGTAATTTATATTGTTTTAAATTGTATGTATTTGTTGCCGGTTGTCGCTGAAAACTAGCGCTGTGGCTATCTCGCACACGAGTCCCAGTATTATGCTGAGCGATGGCCGTTTTGCGCGAATATGACGCATATCTTACGCTTATATCTACGCTTAATAATTTTGTTTATTTTATTTTTTGGTATGCGTCATGCTTGTCGGAAATAAACTCTTTTTCTATCTTTCTTTCTGTTGTACACCTACTGCAATGTAGTCTTTTTTAACCCAAAGGTTAACTGGTAGAGAATACCTTGTTGCATTAAGTCTGCCCATGTACCACTATTGTACATAAAGTTTAAATAAACAAATAAATAATATATGGTAATATGCCCCAGATTCCAACTTTTTTGAATGATTTCGCAAAGGACCCGTGTTAGACTGAAATAGCATTTGTTATTGTAAAGTTTTGATTTAAAAAAGGGAGTCATATAACTCGGTAATCACACTAATATTAAGAAGGCGGAAGTTTGTGAGTGTGTGTCTATGTGTCGGTATGTTTGTTACTTCTTCACAAGCAAACGGCTGGACCAATTTTGATAAAATTTGGTATGCAGGAAGCCTTCACCCCGAATTTTTATTCCGGGAGTGTGTTCCCTTCGGATAATTTTTGACATTCACGCGAAGTATCTGATAAGCCGCGGGTAACACCGCGGGGCGTAGCTAGTTCAAAATAAACGAGACATGTAAATAGAAACCTGAATGCATGAACAACTAAAAATGAATGAAATATTCGTATGACATCTACGGTCCGCCATATTGAGTTTCCTTTGACACTGCCTGGCCTAGATTCTCATCGCCCTTTCTTTAAGATTTGCTAGAGCCGGGTTGCATGGAAAATATATTGTCTGTTTTCAAACTTTTCTACTGCGCAGTATTTTTCGTATAATATTTCGGTTAAGTTTTTTATAAGTACGATGTGAAGCTAGATATAAATACAAATCCGTAAAGTTTGATTGGCACAAATAAAAAAATATACAGAAAACACACACACGATGAACAATTAAGCTTTGTTGTTATCGCATCAGTAAACTTGGGTTAGTACCATATTCTGATTTCTTCTTTTATTTTTCTCAATTGTGATCTTACGACTACGTAAGACCAAAATTAATACATCCAGAACGTCCCATGTAAAACAGTTAGTCGTACTGAAAATAATTGAAAAATACTCGTAAAATGATCCGCTTCCATATTAAAATAAACAGCCCTTCACATGAGTTAATTTAATTGTTAAAATATTTCCATTGTGCAAAGTAAATTGTCGACACCCGTCACGTGTTTACATAATCCGTGAACGCTCCAGCCTTTTATTTATGAAAAGTCCGTTTTCAGCTTATTTGCTGAAATTAACTCTGAATAAATATTAACATTTTATGTGGGCACTTTTCATGGCAGGTGGTATGGTGGTGGTATTGTAGCTGTTTAGATCATTATCACCAATAGGTAGCTTGATTCGATCGTTTTTGGTAGAAATTTGACGAGAATAATCGGTGTACTTACATAAAAAATTGGCTGTCTGTAAAGTCGGTTTACGGACGATAGTTAAACGTGACAACGTCATAACAAAACATTGATGAAATGATCGTAACGTTACAAAGAGCGTAACGTTACAATGAGTCATCCTTTTTCGTGCGTGCAGCCGGCGTTCATCGATTTATTAGACGTACCGTAATTTATTACCACCAAAATGAGAACTTCCTTCTTTTTTTGGAAGTCCGTTAAAAAAGATGCCTAGTAGTGGTTGATCTAAGTACATACGTAGTAGTTCTAAGTTGAGCTACTCGACTATTCACAAAAGTTTGCACTGACTGGACACGTCCACTCAAATCTGTGTGGTATCTCACCATCTCAGACACTTATCTACAGGCTACAGGGTCCTCATAGTAATATATTGTGAATGTGAGGACTATGTAGACCGTTATATTTTCGTAAGCTTCATGATTGTCTGCCAACTGTTATCATTGTCACCAACAAAAAAGCTCCACTCACGATAGACACAGTAGGGTGGTTAAATTTGCGATATTTATTGGATCATAACTAAACCACCTAAATCAAATAGATAATCACAACCGAAACATCTTTAAATCAATAATCCTAATCTGAACGAGCCACATTAGTTTGCTGTCGGTACAAATTAATTAATACAGTATTTACGTGAGTCCCTTTGTCGTGTTTAAAGCAACCCGCCCGGCAGATCATGCCTTAAGGCTAACGTTGTTACGATAATTCCATTTTGTTGTTATCGTTACACAGGGGAAGATTGTTTTCCATTGTGTTGTGGTTGTTACATAGTGGAATGGCGTTGATTTTGATCATCCTGTGATAAAAACTTTAGTGTTGACGATTAGTAGGCATAATGCATGTTATGATATAGTTATTGGCAAAAACCGGCCAAGTAGGATTCGGACTCTCACACGAAGGGTTCCGTACCATAAACCGAAAAAATCACTTTTGTTGTATGGGAGCCCCCTTAAATATTTATTTTATTCTGTTTTTTTAGTATTTGTTGTTATAGCGGCAACAGAAATACATCATCGGTGAAAATTTCAACTGTCTAACTATCACGGTTCATGCGATACAGCTTGGTGACAGACGGACAGACAGACAGACGGACGGACAGCGGAGTCTTAGTAATAGGGTCCCGTTTTACCCTTTGGGTACGGAACCCTAAAAATTTATGATTGTGTTATAAATAAGTTATCCAGATGATCACACTTAAGCTTTCATCATCAGAATTTGAAGTTGAAAACTACTACATAAGCACGAGAACTTGACAAACTGTAACATAAAAGTAGTGTTTGGGCAATGAAGTGCATATTGTATGTCTTATCATTACACCAAAAGTACGTTTAAAACAGTAAAAAAAAAACATACGGCTCCTTCTGACGCTCTAAAAAGATCGCCAAATACTTGACATTCTTGACATCATAATTATTATCTCCTGTTTAAACCTTTTGAACGCCATTGTCACACATACGTTTGTGCAAGCGCGTGCACCGTATGCCAAACTTTACGAATATGTGACGTTAATTCCTCCTAACCCTATAAACTAATTGTAAGTTTAACACTTAATAGAAATTTATTATTATTTCAGTCTGTTGTGTCTCCCTTTCTTTTTTCCATTCTTCCTGGCTTTGGGAAAGTGTGGACAAATCTTGCCGACAGGCGTCAAGCTCGTCCCGCCATCTTCGCCTAGAAAATTCATGTCCCACAATATTTTTTTATAACAATATATCCCTCAAGCAACTTGTCCTTAACAAGTATCAAAATCGTTATCTCTATCTGCACACGAGATATCTGCTGAATATTAATAATGAGCTTCATTGTATTGTATTATTCCGGTTCGATCTGTACTTTCGGCTATGCTTCGATTTCCCCTCGGTTACTGGGGCTACTTGTTTCATTACGATTCGGGGATTTCTTCTGCCTTGTATTATTATGTATGACTGTATCATTTTGATAGATCTTCTTTTGAAGATCTGGTTCTGTATTGATGTTCAAAGTTACATTATAACTAAATTGACTGATTTTATCTGTCTTCACAGTCAATGGAGCTTCTGTGTTTGTGTTGTTCATGTTTTTGCCAAAATCTTGTCCTCCGTCAGATAGATTTCCAAAAAATATAAGACACGTATTTTTTCTTTTGTCACTTATACCAAGAATGAAGACGATACAGTGCGTTGAAAACTCGTGTGACGTCTTATTAGTACACTTTTTACTGGAAAGTGTCGATACAAGCCCCCACTCCTTATCTTTGATGCGTTTTATCTTCGTATTTTTTTATTGATATGATAAAATAAAAATACGTGTCCAATACTTTTCGATAATCTTACTTGCGGACTAAATAGAATCATGTTTTTTAACCCTGGCAACATTTATATTGGTTGCATCATCGTCATCATTGTAGCTGACAGATGTCTACTGCTTAGGGCTCCCCCAATTGTCACCGCATCGACTGGTACTCTGCTCCTTTGATTTACCTACTTTTCATTTGAATGTGTGTTTTATCTTGAATAAAATTTGTACTCAAAGTGACGAAATCATTACGTGGAATCTGAACGTCGATCATGATTTTCATTGATGATTACAGTATTTTTTTTTATGAATTCCATCTGCTGCATATTTTCGAAAGATCCGATGATAGGATATTTTATTAGCGATAACGCTTGCATCGGATTGATTGCATAACCGGAATATCACGTGGTCAATGCATTATTATTTTTTTTAAGGATGGGAAATCATCAAATGACTTCTTCCGCTCTGGGCGGAGCGGAAGGGAGTGTCAGACTCTTACTGACTAGAACCCATCCGTGTTCCTCCAAATACCCTTCGCGTTCCAGGGCCGCGGTGACTCTTTCGAACAAATTCCGCAACTTCAAATCACTAGGTTATAATACCTTGATACGGTTTCTTCCATCACTTACATCATATTTCGCGGTAAGTTTGATGTATTCATTCAAAGCGTGCGAGCCGCTGGCGGTTAGTTTTACATAAATCTTCACTACGAAGTTAACCTGAGGTCCTGTTGATCGCTGGTCAAGAGTGTAGACAGTGCGCTTGAGGCTGTACTATTAGAAATTGGTGGAGCTGGTGTGATGGTGTTTGGAATATTATCTTCCCCGGCTTTTATGTTTTCACTAGCTTATGCTATACGCGCATATCTCGTTATTTCCCGTTCTCGTATAGCCTTATAGCCTTCCTCTTGAATGTGGCTATCACTTATTTTTTTTCAAAATCAAAATCAAGTCATTTATTCAAATTAGGCTGAGTGCCAGCACTTTTTGAACGTCAAAATTCTACATAAAGACAGTCCCCCGAAACGCCCGGCCGTCACCGTTATAAAAATTATTTTCCAAATCCGACTGGTAGTTCCAGAGAAAAGCGCGTTCAAACAAACAAACAAAATCTTCAGCTTTATTAGATTAATAATTTTCAATTAATTACACTTACCGTAACATATAATCATATAGATAGAATACTTAACAGGACTCCATCGTTAAAAACCGTGCAAGTAGGAATCTGTCAAATAAATATAGTCTACATAGAAGTGGTATCTAGAGAAGCTCATGGCTTAATGATAATACCAGTTGATTTAATAACGAGACTCTTCCCAGTCCAGAAAGCATGTTTAGCTGGTCCCGACCCACATTTGTAAAAATATTATTTTAGGTGAAAATAAAATCACTTTAAACAGTGGTTTTTTGCTTGGATATTTTTGGTTAAACGTACTGAACGCTGTAAAATTCTCTATTTTAATGGGACCTTATATAGAACGTAGTCTTCACGTTGACTAAACAAGGTATATTATGGCTATATTTAAAAACCACATCGTTGCATCGACACGATCACCCAGATCGTGTCGATATGTCCATTGCTACAAAGGACGCTTGCCAATATGTTATCGAACTTTATAACCTATAGGCCACAGGCTCCCACGACAATTATACAAACACAAGAAATATGTAAAAAATGCTTCGATTGACTAAGAGGCTATGTTTATAGCTCGCGTGTCACAAAGTAGAGCAAATAAATATCAATTATTGCGTTTAATTTGGTTGTTTTTGCGTTGGCGTTTTGGTGCAAGCCATGAGAATATCGCGACTTCATAGGAACGTTTTCCATTCTTAATAGTCTCTCCAACTAGATCAACAAACCTAAAAACATGTGATTTTGCAGCTTAAAAAAAAGTCAATTTTTTATACACTTATCCAAGACATAAAACAGCTTTTAACCGTTAGTGTTGGATTTTTCAGTTATACACTATTTCATCGCAGCGTTCAACTCTCTCATTAGCAATAGTGTTTTACAAAATACGAGCTTAAAAAAAAAAACAATGACTTTAATAAAACCGGGACTGCACACGAAACCCGCCCGGCCGCTTCCCGAAGCTCTCCAAACCGGGACAGATCCGGGAAAACCCTAATGGATGGCAACCCTGGTTTTAGTTCATTTGAGCTATATCTATATGTTTCCCAATGTGCATTAAATGGCATTTCAGAGCGAAGTAACACGCTAGAGGGACAAGTTTAGCGACATTAATTTTTCTCGGACAAAGTTCTCTCAAAACATTATATCTACCAATAACTAAAAAGAATCCTCATTCTTATAGCCAGGATCGTTCACGCAGCATCTTCAAAAATAAACCTATGAATAAAAATCGCTATAACTCACACATTGGGCCAACATAAGCCGGCGCAATGGTCAGTCGAAAGCAGTTTTGTTAACAATTAATGCCCTTTAATTAACAAAAAAACTTACATTTAAACTGTATCAAAATCTCGGCTAATGAATATTGAGAGGCTTGCTACCGTCACTGTACGAAAGTGCGTTACTTATTGTGAAAGTGTGCTGCAGAAGTATAAGTTTGCAAGGCTTTTCAAATGGTTTTGTATGTTGAACTGTTAAAAGAAATTGGATACGATTCTTCTTCTTTGCTGAATTTGGTAAGGGACTGTGTTTTTATGATTATCTCGACTAAGAAGTTTAAAGTATAGACGCCAGCACATCAAGCTACCACAATCTGTCAAATTTCTTTAACGGATTTTCAACTTTATCGCTAAAGCATTAGGTTCAAGGTTGATTGGAAAAATTTGATAGTTTCGGGTAGCTTGATATGCTAGCGTGTGTACTATTGGGAACGGCCTCTTTCCGTTTCCAGTCACGTTTGACCTCTGAGCCTCTTCCATCTTCGGTTTTGTCACAATATGATTTTCTTTTAGCCCACAGTCATTTAACATTGTGCAGATATGTCCGGCTTGATCCCACTCAACTAACCCTCACCAGCGGGTGCTAATTACTGGTCTACTGACAGCATAGGACTAAGGCAATGCAGTAGTAAATCATCGTTTGGCAAGAGTTTTAATCTTAAATTGAGCTCTGATCGCTGATTGAGTTCAATTAACGACTAAATAAAAAGAGTTGCGGATTATCAAAAGACTAAATTGTTTTGTTTAGACTTGGAGTAAATACTGTTAATTAGCTAAAGTAGCGCGTTGTTTTTGACTTGTTTTCAAAGTTCTTTTTACCGACTTTAAAACAAGCAATGTCATTACTGTTCTTATAGCAAGCGAATACGCCATTGTCGCGTTCATTTGTTCGGCAAACACAAACGCGATGTCGTGCCGACAGAGGGCGCTTTTCAGTTTTGCCAAACAAATGTACGCGTCGATCGCGTCTTCGCGCGATGATCGTTTTCTAAAAAGATGACGTCTAAGCGTTTAAGCGAAATTGACTACACCTAATCCAAATATTAATGAAAACTTGACCTACTGATATTATTTTGTGGTTTTCAAAGTGGACAGTCGATTTTGATCTCAGAGCTTGATAAATAAATTGTGACAGATATTACAGATACTTTAGACAGGCAACAAGTAACCTTTATGACAATCATTTTCGTTACTTTCAAAATGACGAAAATTTACATATTTAAAAAAATAATTATTTGAAATAAAGAAAAGTTGGGTGCCTTGCTAATTACATAACTGAATTTGAGACTATATTTTAAGTAAATTATTTGGCTTTTTATCAAGAACGTTACTATTAAAAAACTTTTTCTGAAATCTTATTTCATCTTTCTCAAAATCGCATTCAACTACATGTTTTCCACCGTAAAACAAAATATTTCTCAACGGTTCCCAATCAAACTGAAAGCACTTAGCATAATTGGCATAGCAGTTCATCACGCAGTTCACCGTCAGATGTAGGGGTCAGATTTGAACTCCCGACCTCGACGGTTGGACGTCGATTGACGCCGAGTGATCGTATGGTAGCTGACCACCGCTGTAAGGGAATCTGAATCGTTAATGATGACGTAACTCGTAGGTCGGTAACCCTTCGGTGAATGTGCAATTAAATGGTCTATATGTTTGTTTGTCTCTACATATTTTTTTAAAGGTTTTGGAAAGGGTTTTAGATGTTTCCCTGTTTTTCTGGAGATGAAAGTTTTTCCTAGAAGATCAGGATTCGTTGTGATTTTTGTTTCTATGAGATTTACCTAAGTATTTTAGTAGTCATCTTGCATTTCTATCATTTCCTGTCTAAACTTCACTTTAGGATACTAGGTCCTTAAAGTTTATCGAGTTGGTTTCTAAAGCCAAGCCAAAAAAAAAAGCCAAGTTCTCATTCCCAAAAATTCGACATTGAGATCAATAATAGGCCAAGCATTTCAGAGTTGCAGAATAGATTTCATCATCTTCATCATATCAACCGAAAGACGATCACTGCTGGACTTAGGCCTCCCTCAAATGGGGGTTGCCATAATCGCCACGCTTGGCATGCGGGTTGTCGATCGTAGTGTAGCTGTTGCAATGCACAGAGAATGCTGCTTGCACATTCTCTGATGAGTCCCTTAGTCGCCTTTGACGTCCGACTCCATACGGAACATACAGAAACCCACCATACTGAATGTTATCCCTCTCTAACTTCGCTACAGTTTTTAAGACAAACAAAGTGTAGTAGGTATATCAGTGAAAGACTTCTTGGAATCATAAGACGACCCACTGACCGGATCAGCACTTACAAACAATTAATAGACACGAACTAAGAATGTTATCTCTGTAGCAAACAAACAAACTTTAGAATTTTAGGTTTGGATCGGAAATCTTGAGACTAGAGATGCTAATGCATTCCACCAGCTTCTACGACAAATATTTTACTGTTTTAGCGGTACGATTATAGAATGCTTGGCCCGTGTCGGTGAGGCGTGCTCAATCTTTGTCTACTTTTAAAACTGTGGTGAAAAGTCACTATCTCTCTCCTTTATCGTCTTAACTTGGGTTCTCTGCTTTTGTTTTATAATTATTATTGTATAAATGTATTTATCGATTCTGTATTTATTGTATTAATAAATAGTACACCTAAGTAGTACTACAATAGTACTACCTACAGCACTGTCTTTCCTTCTCTCTTTAAAATCCATCCAAAGGTTGTCTTTAAAAGATCGCTTCTAGCGATAAAGCCGCCCATTGTGTCACACTATGTAATGTTTTCTTCATCTATCTTTTCTGTAACTTATATAGTGTACATAATAAAGAGTATTCTATTCTATTTGGGGATGTCTGTTTAACTGACATTAATGGTCAATGCAAGCTCTTCAATACCAGTTTATTTTTCCCATCGCCATTTCTAAAGTCCCGTTATGAACTATTCATTGACAAATAGTTTTCGATATCTGACTGTCAATTCTGGATCGAGCGGGAATCGAACCCGCTATCTGTGAGTTAGGAGCGAGAATAATTTGGTTAGTGTCGGGGGTCACGGTACATTTTTAGCGGAGCGATAACGCGCGTGGTTGCCTAGGGCGGCTTAGTGATGTGCTTTTCGATAAAGTTGTCGATAAGCAGGGTGTGTGAAAAGATTTAGATATTGTTACGAGCTTGGGGTTCGTGACAATAAGGCAGATATCACACTGGCGATTTTCGAGCGAGTTCAAAGCGATGCGAGTGCAAAACGAGCTCGCAGCGAGTTCGCAACGAACATGCCACGAAAACGCGGCGGGCGCGCAGCCGTACAAAATGGCGTCGAAAGTGCTATTCGCGGCGAGCTCGCTGCGCATTCGCCTCGCTTTGGACTCGCTTGCAAATCGCCAGTGTGATAAGGCCGTAAGAATAGCCGATGAAATAACCAAAATGACACTTTAAATTAACAACACTAATTACAACTTTTAACTCACTAATTATAAAACACAACTTCACCACTGATCACTTTAATCGCACTTGAAGATCGCTTCCGAAGTATTCGCTTGTATTGCAAATCCAATATTGACTCGGTCGCGGGCTATGCTGGCCTTACATAGGTCAATTAATTCCAGAACCTTCTACTGTAGAAGCATCCGGAAAGTACTCGTAACTACCGGTGCCGACTGACCAGATATCGAGAAGTGTACAATGTTCTGGCATAAAAATGTCTAGAAGGTACTTATTATTCTGCTACTCGATTCTAGATGGCGCTAGTGTCGATATGTACCCGGCATTAATTCTGGCGCGTAACAATATGTTCAGTTGCTTGTTAGAGGGGTTATCCCGGACTCTAGGTTGACGCATAATGCTCTTTTATTTCTAGTTCAATACTCGGCCAACTCAAGCTTTGAGTGTTAGAAATGCTTATAGCAACATTTTTGCTCATTTATGCAACGAATTTCCAATAGCATTCACGCAATAAAATAAGGTCAATGTTTTCTATCGAAATATATTATTCGCTTTTATTATTCTGCGATTTTGATCGTGTAGTTGGCTTCGTCTGTTCTATTCACATGAAATGAATTGACTGATTTGTTTTCACTCACAAAGGAATCCACGCAATGTTTCCCTTAGCCGATCCAGATTCAAGATTTTTCATCCAACGCCACCTACAAAAAACAAAATCCTGTCAGACCAGCAGCCACATAAACCACACACCTCACAATATCACACACATTTTGGCAATACGGGGAACAGGAAATTCCTGCGGGAACGGGAAAAAACGGGATATGCACGGACAAAGTCGCGGGCAAAAGCTATTATGTCTAATATAAGGAGGATGATACCATAAACTGTTTTTCTTTCTTCTTCTGAATGTTTATTTATTTAAACTTTATGTACAATATTGTGGTACACCAAATGTTGTATCGATATAAACATGGCACATCACTGGCTCAACTATGACGCGCGTAAATCGACGCGCGTGCGCGCCGCTGGGCGACGCGGGCTCGTAATTCGCGCCGCCCCCTCCTTGTTGCGCAGGACTCGAACCCAGGACTACTTATCTATACACTTTACTATGTTCCTTACTCTGTGAGAAATTTGAACAGGCAAGTGTGATTGTTTACGAAATTGTGAGCTGAGAGATCATACTTCAGGTGGGTTTGATTTTATGATTATTGAAATAGATCAGTATTTGGTTGCCAGGTCAATCACTTCGTAAAATACATTGAGGAGGCTCATAAACGATAAATTTAGTGGTTTCTTAATACATAGTAGGTATGTTGCATTATCGTTTTACAGTAAATTATGAATAGGACAGTATAGGAATCGCAAATTATGATGAAATACTTTTAAAAGTAACTTGGGTTCTTTTAATGAACAAAAACGTATTGAATTGAATTAAACAAAGTCAAAGTCAAAACGTTTATTTCAATTAGGCCATTAAACGGCACTTTTGAACGTCATCGTTTACAGTTCAGTAAAATAATAATGTTACATTAATAAAGTGACTCTACTGTCCATTCGGAAAGGTAGATTCTTATGGAGAAGAACGGACAAGAAACTCCATAGTTACTCTTTTCAAATAATGATTTTACAAAATTTGGTATACAAAAATTAATTTAATATTATGTGAGGACGATGCACCCAGAGTATGCTACTTAAAGAACAAAGTATCACCAGCAGAGGTAAACTTATTAATTTCCTAAAGAAATTTAGGTAAATTGTACTCACATATTTACAAACATTGGAACCATTAATTAAACAACAGTGTGTGAGTCAACAGAAAAATAAAAACACAAAAAAAGAAACAGTATATCTATAAAGTTAATACATTAATCAACCAGTTTGACCTTCACCCTTGATTGTCCTATGGAGCAGGACCAGCATGTTTCCAGACTCCAAACTCCAGAAATACCGCTACAAAACCGTATCCCCAAAACTTAAAAATAAATAAAAAGCATAAATTAAAACTAAAAGCCCCTTTAATCGGCATACTCCTTAAGTTAGCTTAAGCAACAATATAGCATTATATTTTCAAGCACGTCTCATTGTCCAGCACGCCTTCGCTACGCCCTTAAAAAAAAACAAAGAAAAAATACAAAAAAGTCCGCATATGATTATAGCGAGCAATATCCGAAAAGATTACAATCTTATCTCGGGATCGAGACATGAAGCGCATCTTGAGACGTTTTCACCTAACGACTTTTTCAGTTAATACAATAAATACGAATAAAATGTCCCTTTCACTCATTTAGATCTAAATTAAGACCTAGTTAAAGTAGGTCAGACACAATAAAAAGTTTTTTTATTAAGACAGCTTCTCACCTGTTGCGACATAATAATGTAAAGTAACGCTTTTTGGTATTAAAATATAATGTTCAGTTATGAGATTCTTATAATATTTTGTACCATGAATAACAAAAGTTTATGTTATGAGGCCTCAATACATTTTGATCTGAAGCTGTTTAAAATAAATATGTCAAGGAGCCAACCAATTTCATTTTGAAGGGCTGCTCTCCAATTCCCGTTAAACGGAGTCGTGTCGGATGCAAATCGAATCACGTTGTATAAACGTCACCTTATTAATGCGCCCCTCTGTAATCTGTCTTGTGAAATCCCGCATTGTGTCCACTTTCTTCTGGCCGTTTGCGAAACACCAGCATCGGGCCAGCGGCCATCTTTAACAAAACAACAAAAAATACTGACGAAAAATTCGTTGCCGACACTTGGAGTTATCAAGAAGATTTAATTAACGCATTCGCATCAAAATTAGATTCCAAAGTTTCTGAATAAAGGAAGAGAAGTTTTTTTTTTACTGACTACGCTTAAGGCTGCACAAAAACTTTAACAATATTGTCTCCTTCGTTCAATTAAGGCGGGTTCAGAAAGAGCTTGTCGGAGAATTTCGCGCGAGCCACTGCGTCGGCCGCGGTCCCCCGTCTTGTCAATAAACTCCATATAAATTGCCTTCCGAAGTGAATTTGAATATAATAGCCTCTATCCTACGAGTCCTTTTTACCCCCTTTCCTTGAAGTCGCAATCTTTGTACGATTATATTGTAAGCAAATTATCTGTTCGGATCTGGCAAGCGGATTGAAGTTGCAATAAGTTTTTCCTTGATATTTTATTTCGTTTATTAATATTTTTTTAGTGTATGGGTATTATTTTAATCGATGTTTGAGCTTGTTCATATGTTTTAAGATTAACTGTGAACCGAAATAATAAGTACCTACAGCATGCTAAGTAAAATAATGTCCTTTTTTAAATAGTTTACCCTACTATAACGTGTCTTTGCCATCATGAGTCCGCTGTGAAAAAGGGATAGAACTATTCGTCCTGTATAGCTCCGTCTCTCTCTCACACAACGGATTCATTATGATATTTGCACGGTATAGTAGTTAATATTAGTTTTCCAGTTACTACTTATAATTATATTTGATGTGCAGTTCTCATCGACTCATTATGCTGTCGAAACAGCTAGATCTCTGTATATTTCATCTATTTTATTCAGTAATTAAATGTTTTGAGCTCATTGTGTATTGGCGGATTATAATAATGAGTGATTATGATAATTATATCGTTAAGGATTTTAAGAGTTATAGTGATTTTAATACTGATGCAAAATATACGGGATGGATTTTTGAGACGGGACAGTAACGGGAATTTGTTCGAAAGAGTCACCGCGGCCCTGGAACGCAAAGGACTTTAAAAGGAACACGGATGGGTTTTAGTCAGTAAGAGTCTAACACGCCCTTTCCCTCCACCCAGAGCGGAAGAAGTTATTTGATGATTTACATCCTTTAAAAAAAAAAAGGCAGGTACCTTAAACGTGATAGTAACAGGAAAACGTTCCAGGGCGACTATCCATACCTTAATGAGATATTCTAAACGGCATTCATAGATTTTGGAAAAAAATGCTAAAATACCAAGATTTTTTTAATGGCGATCGATCCTATTTCATGTAGGGATCAAAATACTTTATGATACAATTTAAGGTATGAGTACTAGAAATGACAGAAATCGCCAAAAACTTTTCCCATACATTACGTTAAGAGAGTCAAACTTCAACACTGGCCAAACTCTTTGTTCTGGGTAGATTCGCTATAAAGAAGACTGGCTGAAAAAAAAAGGTTTAACTTTCAAACTTCGAATTCGATTCAAATATATTCTGGTCATTATGTCCTTCTTATATTTGCGCTGAGAAAATTCAAGATTGTTAGTTGCAATTTATAAACTTCTTGTTGAAAAATTACTTTTTTTTGGTATTTAAGCATATTTTTTTGTTATTTTAGCATTTTTTCCGCTGACTGTACATTTTTTTTCCGAAATCTTTGAATGCAGTTCAGAATATCTCAAAAAGTGTTGGTTAGTCTCCTAGGAACGTTTTCCTGTAACTATAACGGTAAAGGTACCTTCAAAAAATCCACCTGTATTGCATCACTAAAATGATGGCGTATATCCAGCCAGTCTGTTCTGTCAAGATATTTGCCACTCCATCTTATTGGTTGTATGGTTTGACAGCTCACTTCATGTTCACTTCACCTAAGTTTACACGGTGAAATGTTCACAGATTTGCTTTGCAGGTTTAATACCTACCTACATATCCTCTTCATACAAACTGATAGTATTGCAAAAAGCCATAAAGTGCAGAGTATGTTGTCGAATACAAAGGTGAATCCTGTCCACAATCTCAAAAACGACCAAAACACATTTTTTATTAAATTTCGCTACCCGATAAACAGCGACAAGTTGGCAAACCGCGACAACGTTGTCCGTGTCACTTGGCGAACTTGTCGCACCATGCATCGGCGGCGGCCATTTTCGAATTCGAAATTCGAAACAAAATTGCAATAGCGCAAAATTAAGAGGAAATTATTTTCGAGGGACGAGTCGTGAGTGACGTAGACGTGTAACGGGCGGGTAAACGTTTAATTTGTTTATTGACGTTGATGTATGGGTGACCATTGTTGGGAGCTTCTATTTGATGTATTGAAGTCCGTTTTGTTAGAAGCTTAGTTCACAGTTTTAGCGTTGTAAGAAGGAAGCATGCAGCATATAACAAATGTGGACAAACTCACCAAACAGTTTATGGTATTATACACAAAACCGCTATTTACTTGTTTACATTTTAACTGTTCTGTATCTGCTCGACGTCCGTATGTCGCTACTGGGATCCAGCAGAATACCAGCGCCAGGTATGTATATTTGCCTAGCACATGCTGAGTTGGAATCCCATTTGGTGCTACATGAGACACACACACCGCACATTGGATTTTTTTTTTATGTCAAATTTTTTTTGTCTTTTTCTTTTTTAATGTTTTTTCATATTTGTATTTTCTACTATTATGATTTATGTAAGTTTGCTTTTGTGTGTGGTGTTTTCTGTTCTTGTACCAAATAAGTGTTTTATCTATCTATCTATATCTGTATGGTTGTTTGTGCCAATGTAGCCGAAGCCACAGTAGCATCTTAGAGCTTCAATCATTAAGGCAGGATGAAATTGAATACCACAATAGTCTCAATGCCTGTCATTTAATGGAAGATGGTTCCAATATACCCGTCCGTGGTCTTCTAGATACAGAATATCTAGACCCGTACGAAATAAAATTGTATGCATGCGGAAATAATGAAGGAATTTTACTTATGTGCAGTCTATTTGGTATACAAGCAAAAATATATTTTTTTCCACTGCACTGCCAATATTCATTTCTAATAATGTGCATTGTAACTTTTTAAGCTTATGACATACTTACGAGTGTGGTGCCCAACAATTGTCTACTCAGCACACTCACAACATTGTTTAAAAGTAGTTGCAAGTTAGCTGCCTGCATACCAAATGGCTTTATTGACTGTACATGCACCACATACAACATCACGCTTCATATGTCGTGGCCATTTTGAAGAATTGGCTTTTTCATGGTGTGGCCGATGTTATATTAGGCTTACGGTGGCCATTTCATGAAATGGACAACCATTATCTGAAATGGCCGGCAACATCGTGAAATGGTCAAGTCTACGATATTGCTACGACAAATAAATCAAGGAAGAAAGGAAGGAATTTATTAATTTAGTCGTTCCGACGATGTCCGCAAGAGTTACCGACATAGCCCCAAGGACCGCTAAACTGAAGTGGCAGTGGGCAGGGCACATTGCTCGCAGAACAGATGGTCGATGGAGCCGAAAAGTTCGATTAGAGACCGATGACCTGGTGAGGGTTGTGGATAGCCGATGCGGGACGCACAGGACCGGTTGTTGTGGCGACACTTGGGGGAGGCCTTTGACCAGCAGTGGACGTCTTTCTTTGATGATGATGATAACATTCTTAATGGACTCCACAAAACATATTGTACCTATATAGATATTGATGAATGAACTGCTAAATTCTCGGAAGGTTATTTAATGACTTATATTTACGGTGTTAATCTACCAATGTGCTTCCAAGATCCGAAGTATCGCAAAATTTGCTCTCATTAATTACTTTTACAATTAAATATTTTAATGCCCAATAAAATAACATTCTTTAATGTCAAATAAAATTTTTACATAATTTTCAACGCAATAAATTATTTTTATCTTTAACTAAATTTTAATTTTAAATGCTCTGCGTTGCATAAGATTGCACATTTTGTTGGCTGATAAAAACTAACTGTTTGTTGATTTTATTGCTGAAGTTATTAAACAAATAATTACTATATTATGGGCACTTTGAAAGGGATTTTGTTTTGCGAAGTATTCCTTCTGTTTTTTTTATCAAAAATCTGCAAAAATAACTACAACCACTACTACTACATAGGTAAATATGGAGCTGAAATTAATATTGTGGTCTTCGTATGTAATCAGAATGAATTTTAAAGTACCTACTTGGGCCCGATGTTGATGAAAACTACATAAAAGATTTTTGAAAATTTTGTCAGTTATATTTTTTGTTTTTAATAATTAAAAAAGTAGTTTTGTTAGAAATTAGCACTTTCCTTTAGTTTGCCATATGTTATAACATCCCAGAATTTAATCCTTTTTAGCTACGTTTTCGGATGGTGTAATTGTATTATTTTTCAAAATCAAACGATTCGATTCCTGGCTAGGAAAACCGATTTTTCAAAAATCCAATAATGCAGTTTTGGTTTTCATCAAAATCGGGCTCGAGATTCCTTTCGATGTTTTTCGATATTCCTCATAATTTTGGCCATCTACGCACACTTTAAAATACCTAAATACATAAACCAGCATAGTGAGGTTTCCTATATTTTCTTGAAGCCGTGGCAAAGTTAAATCAGCGTGTGTATATAATTCGCAAACTATGGTCATTTGTAAAGTGCTTTATTTAGTTGATGAATAAAAGCTCTGCGTCTATCTAAGTCGAATCGAACCTAAACATTGTCAGAAAAAACCGGGCCAGATCTTTCGCAATACTCCAATTTCCTCTAGCTCGTTACATTATTTGTACATCTTTTCAATCTCGACTGATTTTATGAAACAGCTTTTCACATAAAACAGCTATATAGACTCTTTTATTGTACAACAAACTCCTACTACCAAAATCTTATTTATAAACATATCGATTTTTAAAAACATCATAAAATCGTCGATTTACGATAAATGAAAGTAACTTCAGTCTGATTTACTCGTGGCGTTCGGAAAAATTAAATTCGCAGTACCAATTAAAGTTTTTTTTTTTTAAGTTCAATTAAAACGGTAGCATTTTAGTGTTGCGCAAGAGTCGTGTAATTAACCGACAAATTTACGCAATACGATCGCGTCCGATAACAGACGGGTTTATGGTGCGAGGGAGGAGTTGAAGCGAGTCTCTTGGAAAATGCGACGCGATAGAGCGCGCGCGGTTTTTTTTTCAACAGTAGTCGATGCAATTGGAGCCTAGGCACGACATTTTACCAGTTATAATAAGTCCACTGGTAAAATAAAGCTGTACTTTACAATATTACCGTGTACCTACTGTAGCCATATTTGTAAAATAAACAATTTTTTTACTTCAAATAAATAAAATATAAAAAACGTGTGCGCCCGACAGAAGTGATAACTAAAAACAGCAAAAAACCCTTAAACATAAACGGAATAAAACAGATTGGTTTACATTAAATAATTTAAGTAACAATGGATAGTGGGGGTCACATTACTGGTAGGTATACATTGTAACGTATGAGGTAGTACTATTATATATTCTGTGGTATGAGGTAGCGCTTACAGTTAAATTAACTTTTTATTAAATATATAATATATAATACTTTTTAAATTAACGTCTTTTATAATGCGAACAGCAAAGGAGTGGAACTCTCTGCCTGCGTCTGTGTTTCCGAACGCATACGACCCTAATCTCTTCAAAATTAGAGTGAACAGGCTTCTTCTGGGTAAGCTCGCTCCATCGTCGACTTTGTCTCTGTCATCTATGACCTAGACTAGAGTCAAGAGCAAACCCATATTAAATAAAAAAAAAAATAAAAAAAAAAAAAACAAATACAATATTTGAAACTCTGGCTCTGAAACTAGGCAAAACCTGTATCTTCAGAGACAGTGATTCCTCTAGATGTTCCATATTCAACCTAAATTAAACAAGGACACGGATGTGACGGGTAGTTGTAGTCAGCTAATTTATGTAGGGTTTACATTTTTGGGTAATAATATTAAATAGTGTGTGAGAGTGTGTATTCTATGGTGTGTGTGAGTGTGGGGTGAGTGTGATGATAGAGTGAGAGAGAGTATGAGTGTGTGGAAACATGTTTGTGGGATGAGGTCTACGTGTGAACTCTGTATGCAATATGAATATATTTATGCAATACAAATAAAAAGATTTTCTGATTCGTCATACGATAAGTGCAGTAGGTAATTCGTTATTTTGTTTTTTACTTTGTAAGTTGAACTATTTAATATGGGAAGCGTCTGTCCAAAATAGTGAGAGAGGAAGAGCCTGCCTACCGCTACCGTATGCGTGAGAGAAAGGGAAGCCAGACAGACTGGCGCCGTAACGCGTTACGTTACGAAGCGGTTTACCCTCCCATACGAAGTTATCACTTCAAAAAATACAGATTATGAAACTGGGCATGCGCTACTGAACTGTCACTGTATTGACAGCAGTGCTGTCGATACAGTGACAGTGCTTCACGGAATTGACAGCAGTGCTGCTGTCAATTCCAAACCTTTGGAGTTTTTGACAGTCGATATCGTTGATGGAATTTCACTGTGTCCATATTTTCTTATTAGCAAGAGTTACACAAAGCCAGCTAGTTCATTTGCTGGAAAAGTAGTCAAAGACAAATTGTTTTGTTTTCCCTGTTAATGAAGAGTTTTAAAAGTTCACCACTGTTTACACTTTATTATTTCATTTGATAATTACTGAAAGTTTGAGCATATGTTTTACTGAATGTAGCTGGAAAAGTAGTCAAAGACAAATTGCTTTTTTTTCCCTGTTAATGAAGAGTTTTAAAAGTTCACCACTGTTTACACTTTATTATTTCATTTGATAATTACTGAAAGTTTGAGCATATGTTTTACTGAATGTTTAGCTGGAAAAGGAGACAAAGACAAATTGTTTTTTTTTCCCTGTTAATGAAGAGTTTTAAAAGTTCACCACTGTTTACACTTTATTATTTCATTTGATAATTACTGAAAGTTTGAGCATATGTTTTACTGAATGTTTAGCTGGAAAAGTAGTCAAAGACAAATTGTTATTTTTTTTCCCTGTTAATGAAGAGTTTTAAAAGTTCACCACTGTTAACACTTTATTATTTCAATTGATAATTACTGAAAGTTTGAGCATATGTTTTACTGAATGTAGCTGGAAAAGTAGTCAAAGACAAATAGTTTTTTTTTCCCTGTTAATGAAGAGTTTTAAAAGTTCACCACTGTTTACACTTTATTATTTCAGTTTATAATTACAGAAAGTTTGTCGCTACCTCTTATGATTTGGCCTCATCACTTCCCTGTTACCAATACCTAATTATTTTTTAAATTTATACCCTTCGTCGTAATCTATCATCTTTAGGTATTATATAAAGTAAAGACCCTTCGTTATTGGAAACCGTAATTATAATATAATTTTAGATCACAAGTATCTTTTTACTGAAATCTAATTCGAGGAATAGTGCTAGATAAGATTATAAAGAGGAATAATTCATGATATCGTAAAATTAATCTAGGAGCTTTCATCATTATCATCATCATCATATCAGCCGAAAGACGTCCTCTGCTGGACATAGGCCTAAGTGTCGCCACAACAACCGGTCCTGTGCGTCTCGCATCCATCGGCAACCCGCGACCCTCACCAGGTCATCAGTCCACCTTGTGGGAGGCCTTCCAACGCTACGTCTTCCGGTACGCGGTCGCCATGCAAGCTTTAGTTCAATTAATTTAGGGTCAATAAAGGTTAAAAGTAGCAGTTGTAATAGCCGCTATAAATAAAACATTTGAATACTCTGTATAAACTGTAGTGGAAACAAAAAATACAAAGTAGGTTTCTATTGCAGCTTTACAATGGAGAAATGAGTTTCTTAAAGCCAACTTGTATCAAAATTAGAGAGTAGTTATCACGATATCACGAACCAGGACTTGGCAAAGGGCGGGTATTTGGGTGCTGACTTTCAACATGCAAAAAGCGCCTATACTCAGCCTAATCTCAATGGATATTTTTTAATTTTCAAGTCCTGAAATGCCCTTTAATTTAACAACAATCCCAAAACCCAATTCCCACATGTAGAAGATCGTGCAAACAGCATCGATTAGCGCTCTTCCCGGGTGTCCTAGACGAGGCTGTGTGGTCCAGCCAGGGTCCGGAGCGCGCCCCGTGGCGTCCCATTCATCCACACTCACACTGCACTTAATCTTGCAGGCCCCACCCAGCACATGATTTAGAAACTTAGCTTTCGATATAATGTATCGGCATTGGGAGAATTGGAGCGGTAAATGGTTTAGGATACTCTGGTGAGAGAACTTGGTGACAGTGGAATGTCACCAATTTCTTTGAGGTTCTTAAACCACCATTGCAACTCTGGAATTGTTAAGGTGGGTTCTAACCGGTGTTTATGGGTCGTAATGTACGATTCGCAGAGAGCATGCTGCGTTACGCCGTGTCCTAAAATTCGTGTAACATGCTCGTTTTGAACTCTTTGCTCGCCAGTGCTCCAGATTAGAAAGACACTCTCAGTCAAGTTGTCTGTCGGCGAGGTTGTGTTGATATCTTTGATTCTACTAAATTATAGGTAGTTTCATCCTAATTTAATTTGAATCCAAATACAGAGTTTTTACTTTTTCCCATTTCATATTTTACAAGAAATAAACACATGTATCCAAGAATCGAGGCATGTGGCACGTGCGGTCGTGACGATTTGTCGCGGCGTACTGGCTGGACCGCATAACACTCAAAGGGATTTGCCAAAAAACCGACAGCAGGTGGAGCACTCGAAACGAGCAACGAGCGGCTCGCTGCTCGCATGTTCGTGCTCGTTGCCACGTACTGACTGCACGAATGCTCGCTTTGTATCATGTAGCATTACGCCCCGTAACACCAGTCAGTACCCAGCTGACTAATATCCATTTTATGGTCACCTAGCTTTCGCCCGCGGCTTCCCTCGCGCTTAAAGTAGCCTATAACCGTCTGCAGGGTCTCTTCATTGTCTGTACCAAAATTCATTGAAATCGGTACAACAATTAAGGCGTGAAAGCATAACAAACTCATTATCGCATTTATAATAAAATAACTAGTCTGCCATCTTGGGTGTGCCGCCATGTTGGATTTAGAATGACGTCACACAGTTAACCATGTATTGTCTTCCAAACTGAACGTGTATACTAAATTTCAGCTCAATCGGTTGAAGATATCTGCATCAAAATTGATCTGCCCGAACAAACATACCTACATACATTTCAAGTTAAATAAAAGCTTGTCATAAAAATTGATAAATATTTATTAAATATTTTTATAATGACGATGATCTATTCGATTTTTGTGTATCTTAAACCACAGTAACAGAGAAGCTGCGCTGTAGATAAGGTTCAGGAATTATCTGAAGACCACAGAAAACTTATATCTATTGCATAATGGCACCTACCACAGTTTAATTTTTTTGTAGGGATTGCCTTGTTGCATACGGCCTTACACTGCACATAAAGTTTAACCGAATTAAAAAATAATGTATTGTAAATTTTTGGGTTATTCATCCACCACCATGTATTGCTCAGTTCCTAAACCCACTATTTAGAATACCAGCGCTGCGTTATTTATTTTTTAGATATCACAGCATAAGCTGAGATAGGGACCATTTTGGCTTCGCACAGATAATTATTTTATTATACTGTTTAGTTATTAATTTTATTTTACTGGTTTGTTTGTCTTGTGCGAGTCCCAAATAAACATTTTTCTTTCTTTCTTTCTTTTATTTCTGCAAGCTGACGTACATGTTTCATTGTTTCAAACACTATCAGATAATCTCGCATATAATACATTAGGAATAAACTCCTGAGCTAATTTCAATAATATAAGAGTTAATTCTTACGTCGTAATTCAAATGAAACGCCTTGCTCCCCGAGGGAATAAGATACAAACAGTCGCACACCCACTATTTGCCGATTACTCTACAGTGCCTACTCTAAAGGTAAAACCTTAATGGTAAGTACCTGTAGAGATGTAAATCTTGAACGAGGCACTCTTGTACTATGATTTTTAGCTTGTACTGTGTGGAGACTTTCCTGTTGTCAACAGAGAATGAGTGATAGCGTTAAACACTTTTCTTGTATGGGAGCCCCTTAATTTTTAATGTAATTATTTTTTTATTATTTTTTGTTATAGCGGCAATAGAATTACACACTGAAAATTTCAACTGTCTACCTATAACGGTTCAGTTCATGCAGCCCGCTGACAAATGGACTGACGGACACACAGCGGAGACTTAGCAATAGGGTTCCGTTGGTTACCCTTAGGGTACGGAACCATAAAAAGGCAATTTTTTTTTTTTTCGCTATTTGATACTAGCGGACGTCACGCGGTTTCACCCTTGTAGTTCCCGTTCCCGTGGGAATACAGGTATAAAATATGTTACTCACTGATAATGTAGCTTTCCAATGGTGAAAGAATATTTGAAATCGGCACAGTAGTTTTTGAGTTTATTCATTACAAACATACACACACACACACACAAAAATACAAATTTTTCCTCTTTATATAGTATAGAAGAAACTTGAGATACTCAGGTAGGTGGCAATTGCATGTTTCTGTTAACAACTCTCAACCAAAATCATCTTCCCACCACATATATCAGTATTTTTATCTCCCTTCAAGAAGTGTCGACATTACCCAAACAAAATATTCATACGAACGAAGTGATGTGTCGACTCGTCGAGGTGCTGAACCTCAAAGTTGCCGGCGACTTTTTAATTTCACCACACAATCAGTGTTCAAGTAAATTAACCAATAAATCAGCGGGCCACAGTACAGAGTAATTGGTTATTTAAATTCGAATCTGCCTGCAGGCAAACGCTTCAAAGTGAACGCTTTTGCTCTTATTGTTGATGTATTGTTGATTTTCAGTTGTTTGTAAGGAGATTACTGAAGGTTCTGAGTTACGATGTTGTATTGGTACATACGGTACTTCGAATAGTAATCATATTAAATTTGAAAGTAACTGTTAATGTTGGGCTGTGAAAAAGACGGATGAGAAAAGATTGCATGTAGCGGAAATGAGAATGTTGAGATGGATGAGTGGAGTATCGAGAATGGATAAAGTGAGGAATGAGTACATTAGAGGTAAATTAAAAGTGGCGCCAGTGACGAAGGAGTTGAAAGGGAACCGTTTCTTGGTATGGTCATGTGAAGAAGAGAGTCGAAATCCATGTAACTAAAAGAGTTATGAGTATAAATGTGGATAGGATTGTGTTAGGAGTGATAGGAATGAAAAGGGAGTGACCTGAAAAGACAGAATGAAAGAAAAAATCGTGTTGCGCCGACCCCAAGTAACATGGGATAAGGGCAGGAATATGATATGAAAGGAACAATAATAATAATCATTTTTATTTGTGTAACATAGGTAGTGAATACAGTTCTTAAATTAAAGTTATTAGGTCGCTATGTTATGCCAAGAAGCATACAAAAAGGTTTGCATGCGAATTAATCATGCGAGAGGTAAACACAAATTATCTGGTAGGTATGTATGTCAAAATTTATAAAATTAAATAAAAATGTCAAATTTAATTAAATTAAAAAAAATGCTAGGGTAGTCAAAATTAATTAAGTAATTATCTAAAATACAAAAAAATAAAATTAATGACGATAAATTAATAAGTACAAAATTACAAATGTCACAATATGGAGTAATTTGTAAAGTCAATGCATGAATATATAATCATAAATTACCATTAGTCATAATATTCAATAAAATGTTTCTACAGTCAAATAAATAAATAAGTTTACATGTTCTTATCATTCAGAAATTCGTCAATCGCATTGTAACATTTTTCAATTAACAACTGTTTTAATTCTTTTTTGAATTGGGTAACATTCAAATTTTTTATTACATCTGGTAATTTATTGTAGATGCGCGGTCCCATACCCAAAACGCTCTTTCTCACTAAGGCAGTATTACAATGCTGATTATTTAAAGAGTTTGCGTATTGGCTACGAATTGCAACATCTCGTAACGTTGACACTTTTTCGAAACTAACTAACTCTGTCTGTTTGTGCTACATTTTGTCGTCTAAACGTTGAACCAATTTTGGTATTGAAATTTGAGATAGATTAAACCTTTGAAACAGGATACATATTTTTTACCCCGGAGATGATTACCGACTTTCACACGGATGAAGACATTGGTAGAAATTTGTGGAAAAAGCTGAAAGAAGTCCTTTTTTCGAGCAGTACAATGATGCATAACAGTTATTATTTAACATGCAGCGTTTATTAATCTGTTTAATACGTACACATCGTGCTGTGACGGACTTAACGTCTTAAGGTCTCAGCATTATGGTGAGCGATGGCCGTTTTGCGCGAATGTGACGCATATCTTCCCAACTTGCATAACTTTTGTAATTTACTTTTTTTTTGGTATGCGTCATGCTTGTCGCAAATACACAACAAGAAAGAAAGAAAAAGATTCTTTCTTTCTTTTCTTTCTTAAGCATTTTCTAACAGTGAATCTTTGGGAGATGCAGAGACATAGCGGTGGGCAGAATTATTAGTTTAAACACTTATCTCACGGCCCTTTACAAGCACATTCCATTAGCCCATACCTCCATGTTATTCAATCATTCTACCGAAAGCAGAGCACAATTGCATAAGTAATTAGAGGTACGTATCATAACAATCGTAAGTTCTACGATTACAGCTACAGAGCATGGAATAGCTTTTGTAATTTGCTTTTTTTTTGGTATGCGTCATGCTTGTCGCAAATACACAACAAGAAAGAAAGAAAAAGATTATTTCTTTATTTTCTTTCTTAAGCATTTTCTAACAGTGAATCTTTGGGAGATGCAGAGACATAGCGGTGGGCAGAATTATTAGTTTAAACACTTATCTCACGGCCCTTTACAAGCACATTCCATTAGCCCATACCTCCATGTTATTCAATCATTCTACCGAAAGCAGAGCACAATTGCATAAGTAATTAGAGGTACGTATCATAACAATCGTAAGTTCTACGATTACAGCTACAGAGCATGGAATAGCTGCGCCGGACTGACACGAGCGATCCTATTAGGTTTCCGCTTCTCATTCAGACGTACGGAACCGTAAAAAAAGTGTTTGAACGCTACACTGAAGGCACTTTGATGAAGTTTTTCCCCAATTTCTGAGTTGAGCATTTGAAGTTGGGTATTTGTAAAAATGTACCTACTTTAGCCTGAAAATGAGACGCCAATATCGATAATATTTGTGACTGCGCAGAAGCAAAACTTTTAGCTGTACCTATGAGCAAACGGTATACCCACTCACCTGCCCTGGGTTTGGAACAAATAAAATCATTTAATTTGTATATTTTTTTCATTGCTGTCGTTCTTAATTCAAATTTCATTCTCACACGAGTCCAGTTGATTTTTGACAATGCCGTCTCCATCAGTGGCCGCGGAGCCATCTCCATGCTCTGCGCATACAGCTCTCCCGCGCAATCTGGATCAATTTAGCGTGACGTCATCGTGCGCGTGCGATTACCGTGTGTCACAATACGCTTAGTCATGTAATTGTTTCAGGTCACCGCTGTTTTAGTAATCTGCGCTTTTACTGAGACTAGGGGACACCTGTGGCTTTCGACATTTTGTTTTTAGATGGAGGGCTTGTGAGTAAGAGCTCCGTTTAAGCTTGAATTGGAAAATTATAGAGATGATCATCTTACGAATACTATAAACGCGAAAGTTTGTAAGTATGGATGGATGGATGGATGTTTGTTACTCTTTCAAGCAAAAACTTCTGAATGGATTTTGATGAAATTTGGCACAGTGTTAGATTATAGTCTGGAATATCACATAGGATACTTTTTATCCCGCGAATATGTTCCCTTGGGATAATTTTCGGTAATCACGCGGTCGGAGACGCGGGCGGCAACTAGTCAAAAATATGACAATAACTTAATATCCTGCAAATTAGCAAAAACTGGTCTGAGACTTTAGACGAGTGACATTTTGTCAACGGTAGCGTGGCCAAAACTATTGTGAAATGTCAAAAAAGTATGGGATTGAAATCGCACGTGATCAATCCCATCATGGAATTTCGGCAATCACATTTACATGGAATTTCACTTTGTCTAGATCCTCTGGGGTATTTTGTCTTCACAAAATTGCAGTGCATTGCTAAAAATGTCTCTTATAAGTCCCCTACAGCACAGTCACCTATTCATCACTTTGGCACCTTGAATTCCCTTATCTTCAAAGACTGATAAAATAAATTTCATCATCGTCATACCAGCCAAAAGACGTCCACTGCTGTCCTGTCCAGAAGTGGACGTCTTTCGGCTCGTCCATAGGCCTAATCGAATAGGGTTGCCATAATCGCCACGCTTGGCTGGCGGGTTGGCGATCGCAGTGTAGCTGTTGCAATGTACAAAGAATGCTGCTGCCCATTCTCTGGTGAAAATAAATTTACTAACAAAAAATAAAGACGATTGCATTAAACCTAATACTGACAGACAAGCCAATTTTATTAGTCAAACTTGTAATGATAATGATCTTATTATAGTGTGGGCAGATCTAACTTGTTGATTTCAATATTTACTGCTTAAAACATTAAGTAGGTGAACCGAAAATGGTGGTTACGATGTAGTTATTTATCGATTGGCAGAGGACCTCCTTTTTAAATTGGAGGCAGGTGATCTTTGTAGAACAAAGCAATTTGAAAACGCAACGTTGGGTGATTGCGCGGGCCTGCGGACGGCGAGCGTTGGGTGGCTCGCTGTCCGATCACCACCAGGCCCGGGTCGATGGCGCGGTGTGTTTCACGCGCGCCTCAATGAGATGTCAGCATAGAAGACGGGGCCCGCTAGGGCCAGAGCCTACCAGGGTTGCGGAATTTGTTTGTAAGCGTCACTGCGGCCCTGGAACGCAAAGGGCTTTAGAAGGAACACGGATGGGTTTTAGTCAGTAGTTATTTGATGATTTCCCATCGTTAAAAAAAAAAAAAAAACGTTGTGTGATTATGTGGATGAGATAAAAGTTTTACAGCGAAAAATGCTAAACAGGGAGCAACAGAAGTGCGTGCTCATTGTTAAGGGTGATGTTGGGTAGCTAGAACTTGTGGCTAAATAATAACAGCCGCACGGGTTGATCTTCAAGGTTAAGCAACGCTTGCCGGGGTCGATCGGTGGATGGGTGACCATCTTAACATACCGAGACTCCTCCGTGCCTCGGAAAGCACGTTAAGCCGTTGGTCCCGGTTTTACGGATTGTCAGAATCCAGTCCTGCCAAGAAGTACCGTGTTACCCAGTTAATGGGTTGTGGAGGTCATTGGTTCTTTGTCAGGTTTTTTGTCGTGGAAGTTTTTGAATATTTTTTTTGTTGTTTTGATAAGAGAAGTACTTTCACAAATAATCTAGTATTCTTGGCAATTTTTTGAGTCTGAAATATTTTCATTTGAAGATTCGTTCCAGTCTAAGGCCAAACCCACCATGTTTATTTTTATTCATAATAATTTATTTACTGAAGTAATTAGTGATTTTTGGTGCAACTTGACCAAAAACTCATCAAACAATTTCTTCAATTCAAATAACCAATTAACATTTAAACTACCGTATCGGTGGTTCCCTCCTTATCCCATTAGTAATCATCAAAAATTGTATCTCTCTTTATCAGATGATGGTGAAATAAAACATTTTATAGTCTGCCGAATACTTTGTATGAAACAAATCTTGTCGTTAACTCAAGTCCGCCTCCCTTCCAATTTGTGATCAGATAAATTGCTTACCGTATTTGCAGTAACTGAGGTTTCTTGGAACCTCTTCCAATTGGTAATGACAGATATCTATACTAATGTAATAAAGCTGAAGAGTTTGTTTGTTTGCTTGTTTGTTTGTCTGTTTGAACGCGCTAATCTCTGGAACTACCAGTTGGATTTAGAAAATTATTTTTGTATTTTATTGCTACATTCATGAGGAAGGCTATAGGCTATACGGGAACGGGAAATTCTTACAAGAACGGAAACAAATGCGCGTACGAAGTCGCGGGCAAAAGATATTGTTTCATAAAGAAAGTATCGTAATCTCTCAAATGTTTGTGAATGATCGTCACCATCGTTTTGAGGTAACCCTACCTGCCAAAGATCTACAAATGACAGGCGGGACCAACGGCTTAACGTGCTTTCCGAGGCACGGAGGAGTCTCGGAATATAAAGATGGTCACCCATCCACAGACCAACCTCGGTAAGCGTTACTTAACCTTGAAGATCGACCCGTGCGGCTGTTATTATTTAGCCACGAGCTCCTCAATCGGCCGATGGCTCATTCTAATGTATTATACTCTGGCGTAGTGACGTAGTATATGTTTCGTAGTTCTAGTTGGACCTCTACCCTCACTTTGCAGCCAGCTGAACAATATCATAATACTGTTATATATTTATTAAAACTTTATGCAGTAATAAAAAAACACTGTACAAAGGCGAACTAAATCTTGGTTGTAGTGTTCTTTATATTTCTACATCAAATCTAAGTTGAAAGTTTATGTTTGCTGATAAAACATTACTCTCACTGTTTTCTTCACCACAAACTGCCCCAAGCAGTCTGTTCCTTGACAGATCCCGAGATCCCTTATCAGCACAACATGTAGGTGCTCAAGTCAAGTGTGGTTCTGCTTTAGGTAGTCATTTGTGACGTCTCTCATGTTATTGGCCGGCACACGCCTGTAGAATTCTATTTAGCGACCACCAGGGGAGAGCTCGCGTATTCTGGAGACTGTAGCACCTTCTATAAGTGATAGTAGTTTTGATTTACTGAGCAATATGTTAGTATAGAGATTTCTGCTCTTGTAATAGACTAGGAAGATCTCTTTTTCAGCTGTAAACATTTATATATACTAGTTGATCTACGCAACGTCGTCGTCTGCGTCACATTTTTCATGAATGCTCGGCTCCTATTGGTCGTAGCGTGATGTTATATAGCCTTTCTCAATAAATAGACTTCCTAACACTAAAAGATTTTTCAATTCGAACGCGTCTACGCGTTCTACCAAACAAATAGTCAAGAATAACTGATCGAGTGGTAACTGACCAATTATCGACCGCCGAGAGTAGAAAATAATTAAAGTAGATACCTACTTATATCGCTATTCAAAAATAGGGGTTGGTGGTAGACGGGTGAAAATTTAGCCACCCTTATCACCCAGGTGTATGAAATATAACTTACGTCCTATTCTTAGACCTACTGAATATACGCACAAAATTTCATAAGAATCGGTCAAGCCGTTTCGGAGAAGTATTGTTACAAACACTGTGACACGAGAACTCTAAATATTAAATATATGTAATTTGAGCTGGAAGGCACTGTTAGCCATCCCGAAAGTCGCCACATCGACCGGTTCGATGACCTACTGAAAGACTAACTGAATGCTATGATTTATTATTTGGTATGACACCCACTAATTTGCTGATAATGGCTAATTATGATAAATGATGCCCTACTATCCACAAACGAAATGAAAATCACAAAAGTCACCTATTTCGACTTTAGATTATCGCAAAAACAAAAACAATTTGAGAAAATTACATCGGCCTTGAAGGTCTTCCCGATCTAATTTCAAAGTTCAAATGAAGTAACCAAGCTTACCTTCTAAAGGAAAACGGTTCATTAGTTACTGGCTTACCTTATAAAAACTAGCCTTTGCCCACGTATTCTCTCGCGTTAACAAAAAATCCTATAACGTTTTCAGGTTTCTGTATCACAATTCAGGGAGTCAAATTCAGTTTCTATATTAGTTAGGATTTCAATCAGAAATTTATCACAATAATAGGATATTTGACTAAAAAAATCTAATTAGTCCGTCAGACACATTTCCAAAAAATATTGGACACGTATTTTTTCTTATATCACATAAACATAAAATGAATACGATACAGTGCATTGAAAACTCGTATGACGTCACTTTCCACTGTTACTGGAAAGTGACGTTACAAGCCCCACTCCTTATCTTTGATGCGTAATATCTTCGTAATTATTTATTGATTTGATAAAATAAAAAATACGTGTCCAATATTTTTCGATAATCTAACTGACGGACTAAATAGAATCATATTTTTTGAACCCAGGCAAATATCGTATCGATACCCTATCGTAGCGATACAGCATCAAATCTCCAGAATAGTTCCCCAGCCGCAATCTGTCTCAGCAGGGGTTCGACCCAGCGCTAAGCGTAATGCATGCGATATTTTTTATATAAATATGGTATTAAACATGAGCGAGCAGTTTTTCTTCGCGTTTCCATTATTAACTTGCTCGCTAATATAAATCTGTTTTGTGATGAAACGTCGGTAGTTGAAAGAAGTCATGAATTAACTGGCTTGGTAATGGTTAAATATATTTATTTGGTTTGGAAGTTTAAAATTGGACTGTTAATAGATAGACATTCCTTATTGTACACCAAATTTATCTATCGACATCTACGATATTTACCATACAACTGAAAAAAACATAAAATTTAAAAAAAACCGGCCAATTTAGGGGTTCTCAGAAAAAAACACCCATCCCATATAAAGCAAAAAATATCTAAATATTGAAAAATCGGCCCTTAATCAATTTCCGTTTCCAAGCATACTCGCAAATGAAATGGAAAAAGAAAATCGATTTCTAAAATCAAATTCTAACCCAAAGTTCTGCGAACGCATAAACTTGTTAGCCAGTTAACTAAAGAAACTAAAGCCAAGTCTACATACACAAATTGAAAGCTTCATACATAATTTCAAATTGAAACTATCGCCATCAACTAATCTAATTTAGACGAAAATAGAGTAACACGGCAGCATTAAATCGATAGCGCACATAATCGATTAATTAACTATCGATACAATCGGATCGCGTTGGCGAGATATTTCGCTAATCGAAATCAATTAATCTAGAACAGTCATTGCCAAAGTGTTGCACCCGGACCCCCAGGTGTCCACAAAGACCTGCAAGGAGTAATATGAGAATGGAAAATAAAATTGGAGGTGTAAAAAGGTAAATAGCGGGCCCACGAGACCGAATCAGCAGGGTCTATAAAATAGGAATATTCGGCATGGGGTCCAATATACAAAAATGTTTGAGGACCACTGATTTAGACATTGCATCGTCTCGGTTCGTGTAATAGTTCTAATTATTAACAGTTTTGATACGCAATGAGATTATGGATATCGCGGTATTTCGATTTTTACCCGATTTCGAGTTTGAGAGAGGTGTTTGGCAACTAGCCGAGAGTTCTCTGGAATGCCTTATCGCAATGTTGAGCCCAGTTCTAATAAATATCTGTAATCGAATTAGCTTTTTAGCGGGTTACATGATTTCTTAGACCACAGTATGCAAGTTGCTTGGAACTAGTTAAGTAATCTCAAACAAGAGGATATAATTTTATCCTATTAAAAAAAACAGTTTTTTATAAACCTACAATCGATTATATTATTGTTAAAAGACAGAGATGTACGTACCTACGTCTCTATAAATTATTTAATGATATATTATTGCACAGTAAATATTACGAGATTCTATCTAATTGTGCACTAGTGTGGCCACGAAAACCGCGAACTCAAATAACAATTATTCATGGTCCGTAGTCACTATATTTCGTGCACGTAATGTCCTCATCCTAAGCCCATCCATATATTAGTTAGTCCGCTAATGAATGCTGCTTTGAACCAAATTATGCAAATGAATGAATACGCATCTGGATTAATAGTCAGTGAATTAATAGAGATGCCAACAGCGATAATGCAGTCTGTTTTCAACTACCTTGCTAATTGTTTAGCAATTTTCGCTCGGTACTGTGACTAGGTAGGAATCAATGAAAGACTTATTCGGTGTAAGATTTATTTCTATTCATTGACATACTTTTTACATAAATATCAAAACCGCAAATGGGATGACAGCCATCCTGCGTCTGTTCGTATTAAAATTCGAATTCTATTCAAAATTTCCACGACCCCTTAATAGGTGATAGAATTATTTCCAGCCAATATGAACTACAAAGGCTGTGAACTTGAACTGCAAATCACATTCTCCACCGAGACGACAGAAATTATTCTTGTTTTCTTCGTCCATAATCGGTTTATAATATCACTGCTAGGATACATAATTTATAAGAGTGACCAATCTTATTGATGTCGTGTTCCATCACAAGATTGAGGACTCTCAACCACTCCACTACTCCAGCTCAGTGCGGGTGTCACATTTTTTTCGGATTTTTGGTTCTGGCTTTACAGATTTCTTAACCCCCCATCAACCAACATTATTTTGTAAGCCTTGTAACTTGGGCCTGCGGACGGCGAGCGTTGGGAGGCTCGCTGTTCGATCACCACCAGGCCCGACTCAATGGCGCGTTGTGTTTCATGCGCGCCTCAAAGAGATGTCAGCATAGAAGACGGGGCCCGCTAGGGCCAGAGCCTGCCAGGGTTGCGGAATTTGTTCGAAAGAGTCACCGCGGCCCTGGAACGCAAAGAGCTTTAGAAGGAACACGGACGGGCTTTAGTTAGTAAGAGTCTGACACGCTCTTCCGCTCCACCCAGAGTGGAAGCAGTCATTTGATGATTACCCATCCTTAAAAAAAAATGCCTTGTATCTTAACCTAACATATTCATGTGAAATTTCTCATGATCGTGTCGGGATTACAACTTCATTAGAGGAGCTCGTGGCTAAATAATAACAGCCAAACGGGTCGATCTTCAAGGTTAAGCAACGTTTGCCGAGGTTGGTCTGTGGATGGGTGACCATCTCAACATACTGAGACTCCTCTGTGCCTCGGAAAGCACGTTAAGCCGTTGGTCCCGGCTGTCATTTGTAGATCTTTGGCAGTCGTTACGGATAGTCAGAAGCCAGATGATCTGACACCAGTCTTGCCAAGGAGTACCGTGTTACCCAGTTAATGGGCAGCCGCTCCACGTAAAATACTGGTATTCAGATGAATCCGCTTTGACTGGAAGCCGACCCCAATATCGTTGGGAAAAGGCTAGGCAGATGATGTGTCGGGATTACAAAATTAGAAGTAGGTAGCATCTTTTCTACACAGCGAACGTCGATCGATATTCCACGTACTTACTTCCCATTCACACCTCGTATACAAACTCCATTTTTACGGCCGCACCAGATGATACACTCGCCTATTACCTCGTCAAAATGCAAGCTCTGGGCGACGTGAAAATGACACGATTTACGAGCTTTAACACGGCACAGCGTAAAAAATGGAATTGCACGCGCGTGACACCGCTGACACTTGTGACACTTGGCTGGTGCTTGTACACTAATGTACTGCGTGTCGGAGTTCGGTATTTGTGGGGAGTTTGCTGTGGATTGATACAAGTACCTACTAGCGAGTTTTCAATTGCAGTTGGTGTTTATTTTAAAACTAGCTTTTGCACGCGACTTATCCCGTTTTTTCCCGTTGCCGTAGGAACTTCCCGTTCCCGTATAGCCTATAGCATTCCTCATGAATGTGGCTATCATATACAAGAAAGAATTTTCCAAATCCGACTGGTACTTTCAGAGATTAGCGCGCTCAAACAAACAAACACAAACTCATCAGTTTTTTTATTAGTATAAATGCTTATAGGTGCATTGAGATGCTCGTCGCTAAATAATAACAGCCGCGCTGGTCAATCTTTTAATTTAAGCAACGCTTGCCGAGGTCGGTCTGTGGATGGGTCACCATCTTTACATATCGTGAAAAGAAAAAGAAAACTAGTTTTTTTGGCACACACTGTAGATACAATTAAAAGGAAACTTGATTTAAAACAATAACATTGTGTGCCCCGCGACTGCACGAAACAGGTCCAGTTCAGCAAAATGCCAGACAACTTGTAGTTCCGCTGTGCTTCGGAACGCACGTGTAGCTGTTGGTCCCGGCTGGCATTAGTACATCTTTAGTCGTATCAGGTTGTCAGAAGTCATGGTCTGCTCTGAAAATAGAACTATTGCTACTTATGTTTGTAATCACATGTAGACAGATGCTTGTTTTGCAAAATATGTGTGTAGAACTTCGTGTTACACATGGAATTTATCGACGTACTACTGATACCAATATCGGGTAACAAAGTGATGCCGAGCCGTGATCCGTGCTCTGGTGCACATTGCTTTCTGTAAACTTATGTTTTGTTTAAAATTATCCTGTCTATATGTAGTACCGTTTTTATTTACTTTTTTTTTTTAAGGATGGGAAATCATCAAATAATTTCTTCCACTTTGGGTGGAGCGGAAGGGCGTGTCAGACTCTTACAGACTAAAACCCATCCGTGTTCTCTTTGGAACAAATTCCGCAACCCTGGCAGGCTCTGGCCCTAGCGGGCTCCGTCTTCTATGCTGACATCTCTTTGAGGCGCGCGTGAAACACACCGCGCCGTCGACCCGGGCCTGGTGGTGATCGGACAGCGAGCCACCCAACGCTCGTCGTCCGCAGGCACCGTTTTTATTTACTTGGATACTTAACTTAGCTACCCTGGATATCTACCCCAGGAAGTTATAACAAAGGTACTACATATGTATGTGTATACAGGGTAATTTTTCAATGACGACCCACACTCAGTCTTCAAGTAAAAGAACATAAGAAACAAAAAACTTAAAAAAAAAAAAACGACTTACAAATAAAAAAAACCATACAAAGTATAAAATAACTTTAATTTCGGGAGTCGGTGTTTTTATATCTTCGTATTTTTTTTTTGTAAAAAAGGGTTTTTTATTTTTCACTTTTTAGTGGACACCTACCACCACTGGAAAGTGACAGGAAAGCAAAATACGTAATTTCGTTTACCTGGATGACATATTTTTTCAGCTATTTTGATTTAAAAACCGATTCTTATGAAATTTCTATGGGACCAATCGAAAAGTATCCTTTCACATGTTTTTTTTTTTTATATCAGTTTATAAATGACGGAGTTATGAGGTAAAAAACAATAAAAAAATACAACCGTATTGAGATCGTCCTCCTTATTTTGTATTCGGTTAAAAAGAAAATCAGCTGTTCGAGAGAAGAGAGCAAACTTTTGCCTACAACTATTCTTGAGTCCTTTAAAGTTTAATTATTAAATTTTATACGACTTAAAGTTCATTAGAGTTTCATTGCTATAGTCAAGTGCAATTTAAAGACTCCAAAAACAACATTAACGATATTAAACTTATCTTCTTTACACACCGTGAATATGTTAATGACGAACCGACAATTAGCTCCTTAATTACCGCCTCAAAGTAAATAATGAGAACAGCCTTTAAAAACTAAACTAAAATAACTTACCTTTAAGTTTTTCATTCATTCATTGAGAGATCACATCCTCTACTTAAATATTCATCGTATCGATTATCGGACCGAATAAAACGAAATCTATAATTGCAGGAGATATCGATCGATCGTCACAAATAGTTCGGATCGATGGATAGTTCGAATCAATTACATATTAATGATCGTTGGGAGTGTAATCATCTTTTCTTATTTGTCATTCAACGAAATTGTTTTATGTGTGGTGGAAGGGATAAGCTGTTAGCGGAGAGATTTTGGGCTCTAGACAGAGGGACATTTTACAAGCGGTAGCGATTGTGAAAAGTCCAAAATGATTGAGATTGACATTGTGATGTTTGTATGACGTGTGTCGGTTTGTATATTTTTGTGTGTACAGTAAATTAATTCGGTAGCGTATGTCAATCCCATTTATTTTGGATTTTTTGACAATCATTTAAAAGATGATGAATTATATTAGCAAACATAGTTATGTTAAGTAGGGCTATATTATGAAAATTTAGACGTTATCTAGTCCTCACAGTGTATAGATGTTAAAAAGGAAAAACATCTATCTATACACTTGAGCGAGACAAGATGATGGGCGAGTAAAGATTTATTCATTTACACAAACAATTATTTTAACAGGCAGAACCCAAGGTAAAAAATAGTCATACAATGGTTGCATTGTGTGACTATTTTTTATTATTATTTGTGATTCGTTTTTGAGGGGCGTTTCTGAGCGTTGACCCAGAACGCTGCTCAAAAGCTGATCACACACCTACTCGCGTCCATGATTGACCAGTCCCAAGTAACGGCTCCGTGTACAGGCACAAATTATATTGAGGACCATACACTAACTGCAACACTCTGGAATTCCGCCAATGAGCAGGAAAAAAATGTCTAACCGCTGAGAGGTGCTATTAATAATGTTAACTGCCCGACACACGGGTGCAAACTAATAGGTTTGTACGGGCTACCGGAGTTTTAAACAGACTAGATAAGACAATATATGTATATTAATCGCCTTTTAAGATTTTTTATAACAATGCAGAACCTAATAAGATTTGTGTTGTTACCGCTATCTCCCATCACTTGCACCACACAAACCACATATTGAATCCGTAATAGATTTAAACAAACATTCCTATTACGATCGCCTCTTAGACTAGACGGAACAAAAAATATCATTACACGTATATAAAGAGCAGGTGATAATTTTAGTAATAACTATATTTAGCACCTATGGTGATGATAGGTCATTTTGGATTAGGGTACCGGGAGCTCAACCGAATTTCTGAATTGAGCATTTGAAGCTCTCAACTTCAAATAGGATATTTTACGTGGAGCGGCTGCCTACCAGACCTCCACAACCCATTAACTGGGTAACATGGTATTCCTTGTCAAGACTGGTGTCAGATTATCTGGCTTCTGACTATCCGTAACGACTGCCAAAGATGTACAAATGGCAGCCGGGACCAACGGCTTAACGTGCTTTCCGAGGCACGGAGGAGTCTCGGTTTGTTAAGATGGTCACCCATCCACTGACCAACCTCGGCAAGAGTTGCTTAACCTTGAAATGGCAAAAATATGAGTCCAATATTTTTTCGTAATCTACCTGATGGACTAATCAGATTTTTTTTAATGCTAGGGATAGCATTAGATGACATATTTAAGAACCAGATTTTTTTTGTGATGAATCTATAAAGAGGATAGTTGTTTGATTGAGTAGATTGAGTACCGTTTTTACTGTATGTAAAAAGTTTCAGGGTGGCTGGGTAACAGTATTTTTTGGGATCCCCAATCACTGTCTAAAACGATTTGCATAACTAATGAAGAACTGAAATATAAGTATTTTTTAAAAATAAATAAATTAAAAAAAAACATATTCTGAATAAAAAAATAGTTTGACCAAAAAAGGACAGCAAGTTTTCTATTTCTCGTTAAAAACGTTCAGTTAGTACATACAGCTTTTTAAATTCGCGATCAGTAGTACTTCGTTTTCCTGTAAAAATATCAATATACAAACTTTTTAAATTAGACATAGACTCTTCGCTCTTCAGGGGTAAACAGTAACAGTTTTTCTTGAATCTCTTTACATTACAAATAAGGACATAAATATATGGACATGATATGATAGATGATAGGACGTGTTACTGTATTTTTTGTGCTTTTTCTTGGTCCCAAGTGTAACTCGTTGCTATGCGATATCAATATGCCTATTAAAAAGTATTGGATGCGTAAAGAGACCATTATAATTTGCTGGTCCTATCACTATGTATTAAACATATACTTTTGAAGTGAACTTCTTATTTACCATCAATTAAAACGCCTGTATCAGACTATTTTACTACCCGTTTAATTGATTGCATGTCTTTATCAGGAAAACACAAATTGCTTCGCCATTAATAATTGCACAAACTCATATTTCTTGGGTTAATTTTGAACCTACGGAACCCATAGCTCATACAGTGGGCAGGCTTGACCAACTTTTTGTTGCTTACTTTCAAGAAGACGCTCCTAAAAAGAAAGTATACCCAAGTGAAAAAAGCAAGTTATGAGATCGCCGCAGGCGCACGGCGGGACTCGGAAACAAAATGCTCCATTCATAATTATCGACCTCTGTTGTAGTGTTGTCATTATATCGATAACGACAGTTATGAACTTAATGCGTATCATCAAGTTGAATGACTTTTTTTGAATATTGATGTGGGGGACTGGGTGAGTGATATGAATGAGTCGTCAGATTTGTTTTTTTTTTGTTTATTAAAAGTTATACATGAAATATGTACCTACCTATTGTACATTTATGAGCATCATATTATCAAGCATGTGGTTCTGATTCCCAAACATTTTCCTTAACGGTTTTCTTTTATATTCTTGTTTAAATTCTAAATACCTATTGGCTCAACAGTTCGAATTTATCAATGCGCGTTGAATATACTCGTAACATACGAGTAGAACCTATATCATGAATTCCTTAAAACATTCAGTCTTTATATTGATAAATATTTTGACTGGCGTTCAATACTTAACAGTTTGTTTCAATACGCTATTTGGTTTCACAATACAACTATTTATTGCCAAAATCTATCGACACATTCACATCCCTATTCGCAATTACGGTTGGCGAGCGTGACGTTTACTTAGCGCTCACATCAAACGCGCCGCACCGACCGCCGCCACTCGCCAAAATTTACTTAATCGAACACAATTCTGGCGCACTTTGCACGCGACGCGAATAGTGTGCATTTTTCGGCTAAATTCGGGGAATTTTTGAATTGTTCGGGCTTTTGGTAAAGTGTTATCGCGATTAAATCAGTTTTAATGAAGGCGTGAGGTTGGAAACAATTGTTACGCTGTCCTGTGATGTTTTAATTAACGTGCCTGCTATTCTTTGAAAAGCCGATGTTGGATCGTAATAGGTACTAGAGTACGGTACCTATGGTCAAAAGGGAATCAAAAGATATTTGAAAGTTTTCAGGACCTACACAACCAATCATTCATTAGTCTCATTCATAGATTGGATGCAAGCCATATTAACCAGCGGACGTCACGCGGTTTCACCCGAGTAGTTCCCGTTCCCGTGGGAGTACGGGAATAAAATATAGCCTATGTTACTCGCTGATAATGTAGCCATCCATTACTGAAAGAATTTTTCAAATCGGTCCAGTAGTTTTTAAGTTATTCGTTACATACAAAAATACAAATCTTTCCTCTTTATAATATTAGTATAGAAGTAAAGATGAGAAGTAGACATTTCAGTAAACTAAATTGCCTGACTCAACATTACTGTCAGAACCCAAGTCATATCTTAACTAATGTGTAATATTTTTGTTTACAGGTAAGTCAACAACACAATACAACCATCTGCCATTGACCAGGTAAGGCAAGTCGTTGTCATACAAACAATTATCGTAACTTTTATATAAAAGTCATTAATATCGCATACAAAGCGAAATGTAATCGAAACGGTTAATGAAAGGCTCGTGCGCCGTTCGTTAGTACGCATGCGCGTCGACATGGTGCGATTTATCGTCTGGCCGCACCGCGACAAAGTAATCGATATCGACATGCTAAATCATAACCGTATGGTGCACAACACTATTGAGCGAATTTGGCGAATATTATTTGGAGTTTTATTTTTAATGTGATAATTATATTGATGAAGCTTCTATAATTTATGATGAATGTTTGTTAATAAATCGAGTGCTGGTCAGAGGTTAATATTGGACGTTATTTGGTTGTCTAACATGTTGACGTTTATGTTGGTAAGAGTAAAGATCAAACATGATAAATATAATGTTTGCATAACAGGATAACTATTCTAAATAGTTAAGACTTTTTCTGAAAAACATTATGTAATAAGAATTTTAAGTCCACTTTTTGTAATTAAATTTGACAGAAAAAAACGTCAAAACTTTAAGAATTCAAACGGTCACAGAGATAGTTCATGGGGTCGATAGGTTCGAGAAGTCCGTAGTTTCGGGCTTAGTTGCGGGCGTATTCTATTCCGTATCACCTACGGACTTACGGTTAGTTCCGAACCCGAACTATGAATGAATGTCATCAATTCTTGTCATTAATTCTTAGTTGTTAGGTGAAACGGATTAAAATACGCCCGCAACTAAGCCCGAAACTACGGACTTCGGGCTTAGAGAGTAGCCCACCTGTAGTGGTGATCGCGTTCCGAAGACGAAGCGTTGGAAGGCCTATCACAAGATGGACGGATGACCTGGTGAACGGCGCGGGAATCTGCTGAATGCGAGATGCGCAGGACCGGTCTATGTGGCGACTCTTGGGGGAGGGCCTATGTCCAGCTGTCAACGTCTTTCGGCTGGAATGATGATGATGATTTGACAATTCGTTTCAGTGGAGTCTTAGGAACACTCTTAGTAGATCACATTATATTCTTTATTGAAATAGATAGGTATAAGTAAACTTTATTTAATCGATGTCATACTCTCCTACGTGGGCCTTTCATTCACCAGTATCCAAATTAAACAACATACCAGATCGTTTCGTCTGACCATACTTGCGATCTTTATGACTGTTTCACATGTGCGTAGGCGCCGCTTTTTGAGCCCCACTTCAAAAAACACTCTAGAAACTTCCAAATAAAGTTGAGTTTTGCGTAACACGTTTTTTATGACGACAAAAGCAAGAGTTTATGGCTTTTATGTATTGTAATGACACTTTTTACAGAGATGCATGTAAATATGATGGAAATTATATGTTCTATAGTTTGTCAAGTATTTTTTAAGTACTTGTAAGACTGTATATAATTGGGAGATAAAATATCTTGGCTCCTATTTACATGATCATTTAACATTGTACAAGTAAACTCTTGTTTTATGATGTGCCTGGTAATGGTCTAGAACTTGAGGGTTTATCAATATTTAGGTTTCGTCTATGTTTTCTAATAGCTATGACCTTGGGGTCTTTAAGAGCACTTACTCCTCACGGTGTTTCCTTGGGGTCTTTAAGAGCACTTACTCCTCACGGTGTTTCATACAAACTTTCAAGTCCTTATTCTTGGAAATGAATGAACTGATTTTAATGAAACTTGGTATGCATACGCTAGATATCCAGGTCTAAATAGATAGTTGAGAAATTTTTCGAAAAACAGTTTATAGGGAGAGAGAGCGATTCAAAGGTTTCTATGGAAAGTCAAAAATCACTATATCTTTCGCACTGAACTCTTTTTCGAAAATGTTCTTAACTATTTAGACCTAAATATCTAGCGTATGCATAACCAAGTTTCATTAAAATCATTTAATTCATGAATTAAGACTTGAAAGATTCATACACACCGTGAGGAGTAATCGCTTTTAAGCCAAGAGTGAATAGGTTACTACTAGGGAAGCGTACTCCGTCGTCGACCGCATCATTGCTTTCAATCAGGGAAGATAGCGGTAAAATGCGAGCTTATTAATAACCAATCAAAAATACCTTTAGGTACTTATGTTCTTTTGGATATCACAGATAAGAAACCGCTCTAACATGACCTTTTCGGATGTACAATGTTAACAATAACCACAAATCTTCATCATCGAATATGTAAGTATTTCGTAGAATCATGAATGCTGACATTTTACGCTAACTACTTACACCATATCCGTGCGAACGGCGAAGTGAATTTAGTCAAACAGACCGAAGCCCGTATCTTCATCTTTCAGACGCTTCCTTCTTGGTCTCTTCTCTTCTTTTTTCCCTTCAACGACAGCAGCTTTTTACTGCCATTCCGCCAACCGTCACGCTATCACTAGCCCCCTTTCCTATCATATCATGCCTCACAAAAAATACCCACAAACACCATCCCATAAAACCAAATCTCCAAGATTCATACCACCAGAGATACGATACGCAATCTCTAGCGTTCTTTACCGTCCGGAAAACGGTTACTCAGCCACTTAACTCCACAATTAAAACGCACTAAGTTATCACCACCTAGCACTACGCAAGATAATGGGGAATAGAAAGCAAATAGAAATATTGCATAGCGTTTAATCGCACGAGTGCGGAGCGGCGAGCTTCTGCATCTTAGTTCGCAAAGGTGCCGCGAGATGCCGCCACCAACGCCGATTAGATGCGCTTGCGCAAGATTTACTGCCGGGGTGTGTACTATCGCGCACAATAAATTAGAAATTCGTTAGATAGAGACGTTCCTCGTTGCGAATTCCAATTATTCTGTGCTTTGGTTTAACTATATTTGTATTTTTTTAATGCGTCGCATTGTATTGATGTAGAAGAATAGATTTGCAGTTTTTTTTTTAATAGTTTCAGTTCGATATGAACATTAAAAACACGATGATCTTCATAATTCTCTTGTCCTCGTCTCAATCTATTTGGGGTCGAAGCTACTCGTACATCCCTGTTTGCTTGACAAGTCAAAGACAAAAGTCACAAACGTGGATTTAATTTAAGAGATTATCTTTGTTTCGCCATAAAAGTAAATTATAATAACAGGAAAACAATGTGTTATTAATTCAGCTTCCTATCGAACTGCATTAGGTACCTTTAAATCCTTAAAAGGATAATTCGAGCACTAGAAGATGCGCACACGACTTTTGATATAATGCTTCCAACCAATTAGAAAAATTAGAAATATTTTTTTAAATAGTCAAAATTAAGTTCCCCATTACACGATCGTCAGGGCGGATATTCTAACTACTATTATAAATGCAGACGGGGTTATAGCCTACTTTAACAAAAGCAAAGGCTGGTTTGTTATACATTGAAACATTTTTATTAAAACGGACGTCACATTGTCGCGTCGCGCCTGTCTTCGGCAGTCGCACTGCATCCGATCCAAATTCGTGAAAATACCTTCCGAAGTAGTCATAGAACTCTTTGTATGGTAGTTTCCGCACTAGATCCGACTTTCGTCAACGGATTTTTCTCCATCCTCCGTGAGTCTCCAATTCAGACGAAATATTGTCGGACCGAAGTAGCCGTAGTACTGTTTGTGTGAACGCTTTCGCATTACCTCGGATTCAAATCGGATACAAAGATGGCCCCTGAATAGCTTGGATTTTGATCAGAGATCAGATTAGTGCGTAAGCAATATTTGAATTCGGTCCGAGTTTTTTAAATCCGTATTTTCACGGATAGGCTCTTAGGATGCAAATCCTGACACAAATGGTATTATTAAGGTTATTTTTTTTAGAAATTCTTTTCTCAATTCTCCCAAACAAATAAAGACAACAACTTCAATTGGAAAAGTTGCAACTAATTATATAGTTGAGTACAAAAACAACGGCTCCCTCAATTTAGCTACTTAGTCGCTGAAAACTTTCACTTCCTTCAGAATTTTATAAGTGTCGTTAAAGAAAAGAAACGAAGGAAGATAACTTTCTGTTTTAATGTGGGATGCTATTTGTTAAATGGGAATTTGGGAAGTTCTCTTGGAAACTCTATTTATTACATAAACTCCGTTTTGTTCCTTACTTTTTACGGTTAACTGTACATTGATTTTCAGGAAGCTAATTTGCTCTTCAGTACATGTCGAAGAATTAAAGAAATGTTAAGGAAAAAGGTGGAAAAAAAGAATACTTGGAAGGACTTGGGGGAGGCCTTTGCCTAGCCGTATTCTAAAAAAAAAAATATTACACAAATTTGTTTATAATTTTTTATATATACAATAAAACCTAATGGCGGTCAGGAACTGTCCGGGAGTTGCTTCTATTTCGTGAATTCATGTGACATGTGAGATTAAGAAACTTCACAGACGTCTATAATTTGAATCAACGTAGGTATATCAAGCATTTAAGACACATCGTTCTATTTTGTCTATCGCAGTGGGGACCTCAAATTCCTCGAATACAAAGTGTTTAGTCAGTTGTCTTATTTACTAACGCCAAGTTCATTGCTTCCATAAACGAGTGAGTTACTTGATCAATAACTCTAAAATATCTTCCTACTAAGAAAACTTCACTAATTCACAGACAGTTTTAACTTACACTACTTTCATTTATTTGAACTTGTTGGTTCAAGTTAACGCAAGTAGTTAAAAGTGATAAAATGGTTGTCCATTTATTCAGTTACTGAAACATCTCAATTCGGCTCATTATGACTAATTACCGTAACATAAATAATAATAATAATAATAGTTTATTTGAATAACTAAGTATTACAAATGTCTCTTAGTGTATGGAAAATATAATAACAACAATGGGTGATTATGTAAACAAGAGAATACGTCGACGACCGTAGTAGTATGAACTGTGTCACAGTCGTCAGCGCCTTCCACTCTGTACATTAGTTTATAAGTAGGTAGGTACTAAAAAAAAAAATATAATGATTAATTAGGCTTCCCGTATCTGTTGGAGGAAGTAATAACTCGGCATCAAAAGTACTAGTAGCACTTTGGAGATAAATAAACAAAAGTTTAGTTTAATTGGGGAAGTTTGATTGGGGTAACTTGAACTCGCTTTTGATGATTCGCTGAATTGTGAGTAGGGCAGTTTAGGAAGTGTGTTTTGGTAAGTCAATTTGAATATAGTTAATGACTTTGGTACTTTCTGACTGGGTTCGAATACCCAATGTTTTAAGTGTGAATATGAAGCGTTATAACAACGCTACCTCTTTTTTCTTTTACGGGGGGAATCCTTCAAAAGGCGCCTGGACTTTTGGGGGTAAAGACCAGGGAGTGCGGGATTTTTACCTCACTAAAACCACCCCGGTGATCACCATTCGCACATAGAAGGGCTAGAAAGGCTCCGTTACCGCTCCAGACCACTCCGGAACCCCCTCTGTGCAACGCCTGTTACGGCACATTCCTGGGGAGACTGTAAAGGGGTCTCCCCTTAGCCTCGCTGTGCACGGCAGCAAGTGATCACTGTGCCACCGCCTTCCCTAGGGTCACTAGCGACATCTATGTGTTGTGTTATGAATTAATGATATGCTAATTAACCCTCGGTTTCTAGATTGAGAATTTGATGTTAAGGACGTTCCAACTGTAATGCTCTTTGACCAATTCTCTAGCTAAGTTAAAACATATTCACAACTTTCAGTTTCTATTTAAACATAATTCTGTAGAAGTTGTATGTTTTTGTTATTTCGTAAAGAAAAGATATACCTATACGTACCTGACTTTTGAAAATGACCCAAAATATTATATTCCTTTTCTTTCAACGAAAACTCACCATCGAAGCTAATCCCAAGTTTATGATAGCAATAACTTAAGCCATAAACATACAAACATAGTCCATTTATTACATTTACTCAGCGAAGTAACCTGGAACGTGTACCGACACGTCAGTCGCTGAAATGTAACTTTGTAACTTAGTTACACTTAGTTTGAACTTGTAAGTTTATGCATTAAGTTCATAATTGTCTACTTCCTTGAGTTCCTTGTTCATCTCAGTTAAATAGCGGGTTTCAGGTTTGTTATGTGAGGAGCAAGTAGGGAGGTAAAAGCTGTTGGAAATTTCTGAAATCTTTTTAAGGAGAAGAGGTAATCTTGGTGGCTAAAAATGTAGACTGATAACAAAAAAACACTAGAAAACTTTATTGGCTATTTTCCTTGAACGACTGACAGTACAGATAAAGTTATATTTTATTGTTATCTCCTCGTAAACATACTTGAGATTCAAGATCAATGTTCAAGCAAAAAATAAAAACTAAAGCGATAATTCACTGAAAAAGAAAAACCTCCTGGAATCCAGTATAATCATAGTATCGGCCATAATAATTTATACCAAGTTTTCTTACAATCTGACCATAAAATGGAACCTTAGTTATGGAAAACGAGAAATTAATTTCGCAAGAAAAACTTCAGCTCGTGTCATTTATCAAAGTGGCATGAATTTCAAACAATCGCAGCGTGCAAGCTCAAAAACACAGTTCATCATTATCCCTAATTGACGTTCCCTCGAACAATGTCGCCAGGACTAGTGAGGTGACCAGTAAAAACTGTAATCTATCGATTCTTTCGTCGCACGTAGCCGCTTTTTATTTCCGAACGCATGCCGATCTCCGTCGAGCTCAAATTGCGTACCAATTATAATATCGACCTTATGTACAGCTCTATGGTTACTCAAAAAAAATCCGTCTCTTTCAGTCCCACGCCATAGGGTCGCTGGTGCTTCGTTTTATTTTCTGTAATAGTTTTATACGCACTTTACTGCAAAAACGTCATCATGAATTAATCATGAGGTGGGACAAATAGTGTGTGCAAAGGTCAGTAGCTTTATTATGCGGTAGCTCACCTGTTAGATTGCGTATAGAGGTGATCATTCAAGTGTCAGAAACTCGGCCCATGCAATCTCGGATTAAATGGTCTCTGGTAAAGTTTGGGTCGCGTTGTAGTGTGGTGGCAGCAGGCGAGCGCTGGAAAGCGCGCGGCGAAGTGACATGGAGACGTGGTCGCGCGCGCGTCACACCCCGCCCCGCCTCCGCCCCGCCCACCGCAGTGTTGCCAACTTCACGCCGGTCCGGGAAAGTGGGAAACTCGCTGCCTAGTGGGGCGAAGGTGCTATGGTCGCCGTGGTGGGGTTCCGACGTGTTGGCGCATTTGTCAATGCCCAACATTTTGATCGATCACGATCCGCCGACGTGCTCGGTACAAACGTTTTTCTGCCCTGTAATGTATTAATTTTTTGCGCGTGATGGAGCCTGATGATATTGTTTGTGTTAATTCTCTTGTAAAGTATTGTATATTTTAACAATAACAGAAACTTGAAAGTTTAATCAAATCATCATTTAGCTGTAAATGTCGAGTCACAAAAATGCAAAAGTCAGTAAGGAAAAAGCGAACTTGTTTGTGACTTATCGAGATGCTTCATCTTTTCGTAATAGCTACTAATTAGACCGTTCTTCTGAACATAAATTCCTACAATAATCATCAATAATACGAACAACTTCTGTGGCATTTGTTCTGTTACTTTCTTGTAAACGTTCAATAACTTTGTCTTGTGGAATCATAAAACAGACATCACAACATCTAATAAATAATACCAAGTACAAAGCTAAGACAAAAATGTTGCAGAAACTGCGAACTGCATTTTATTGGATTTGCTTTATATCCTAAACGTTTAAAATACCTCAAATCACCTACGCTTAACGGAACGAATGGGAGTCTAAGTGCGGAAAATGGAGTCCCTACTCTATTCTACTCTACTACTACCTCAAATACCGGATCATCGAACGGAAACATTAATAAAATTCCTCGATTATACAAATAACTAGCTTCCCCATCTATCTCCATGCAATGATGTCAACGTTTCTAAACCAAATTATGTAGAACCTGAGCGACTGCACCACGAATATGATCGATGTTCTCTCTGCTGTCCCTGCCATGTAACCAGGCTGATATGACGGGTACTAACTTGCATGTGTCGTCAACATGGAAATATTTTATGGGTACCTGTTACAAAGTTAGGCCTTTGTAACAGGTACCTTTTTTTTTTTTTTTTTTTTAAGGATGGGAAATCATCAAATGACTTTCCGCTCTGGGTGGAGTGGAAGGGCNTTCCGCTCTGGGTGGAGCGGAAGGGCGTGTCAGACTCTTACTGACTAAAACCCATCCGTGTTCCTTCTAAAGCCCTATGCGTTCCAGGGCCGCGGTGACTCTTTAACAGGTACCTGCGTACACTATTACGCCGAAATTACTGAACCGATTTGGACGAATTTAAGTGCAGAGATAGAGAGGACCTATAGTCGGTTATAGGCTTTTTTTCGAAAATCTATATCAACGCGAGCGAAGTAGCAAATTATCGCTAGTAAAATTAAAAGCTATTCATTGGTAAGCGCAATACTAGTCTGTGTTTCCGAACGCATACAACCCTAATCTCTTCAAAATTAGAGTGAACAGGCTTCTTCTGGGTAAGCTCGCTCCATCGTCGACTTTGTCTCTGTCATCTATAACCTAGACTAGAGTCAAGAGCAAACCCATGTTAAATAAAAAAAAATACTTTAGAAGGGCTGGTTGAATTAGGCATTTTCAATTTTTGTGGTAGAATGAAAAGGGTCTTTTAGGGTAAATACAAGAAAAACTAAAACTGCTTTTGTGTGTAGGATTATTGGAGAGTTATTAACTATAGATTAAAAAAAACACAATTCATTTGGACAACGTCTACGGGCAGCTAGTAAATACACGTAATATGAACTATTGTAATAAATACGATGACTAATAGATCGTTGCATTAAGGGCTAAATAAACATACCTAACTATTTCCTAAGGAAAATTAACTAGTTCCTAATCTACTTGTAGAATAAGCTTTGTATCCGTTTGTAGGGAGTATGAAATTTGGTATGTAGGTACTACTATTATACATTAAGTTTAAAAAAATAAATAAATTAAAAATATATTAAATTAAAAATATTTGGTCTGATTTTGACCACTGGGTTACCACTAGTTAATTTTTTTTTGAAACTATTATAACTTCATCTAATGAGATAGCCAAGTCAGAATTAAAATTAAAGCACAAAATACATCTCAAGATCATTGTTTGTAACACAGTGTACTTTTGCAGATTCACTCCAGTTTATTAATGTAGCAATACCTCTATTATAAAGGTACTGTTGGTAAAGGAAACTTGAGTGTAGCACCATGTGAGGAACAAACAATAAAATATAGCTAGAAAACGAATAATTCATTCGCTTCGACAACAATTTTCCATCCACTCTCTAAAATGCAAACGAAAAATCATTACTCTTCTATATTCCATATATTTTCATAACCATATTTCAATATGGATAGCTCGCATGAATTTCAAACGTTATTATGTAAAGATGGGTCTATCTTGGCAGCGCATCGGCAAGATTTCCCGGGAGTCTGGGAATCTTGTTTCCCGGTACGTCGTAGTATGGAATATCATCACGCTTCTAAGCTCTTTGGGGTGGTCGGGGATGTCAAAGTTAATATTGGCCATGGTCATAATAAGGGTAGACAGTGTGATTTAGGTGAAAAATTGAGCTCGGGTAGGAAAGCCCGTGGGAGTAGAGTTAGGTACTTTCATCATATCAGCCGAAAGACGTCCACTGCTGGTCATAGGCCTCCCCCAAAGCTAAGGCCATAATTGCCACGATTGGCAGGCGGGTTGGCAATCGCAGTGTAGCTGTTGCAATGCACAGATAATGCTGCTGCCCATAAATGATAAATTATATTTATTTAGATAAGTAGGTTTTACACGTCAATCTTTTTTGGTCGTTTTAAGGTAGACGAGGCCGGTGTTTCCTAGCTGACTACCCTGAGAAGAAACACCGAAACAAACTCGGAGGTCAAAGTCTCTTTTAAATTCATACCATCTGTACTGGTCAAATCATATGAGAACCATGTAGGTGAATGTCTGAAGTGGCCTTTTGAGGAAAGTGCCACACAGATTTGAGTGGACCTGTCCAGACAGTGCAAGCATTTGTCAGTTATTGCGTGGCTCAAACTTAGAACTTTAAGGAGCTCAACGATTTGACGAACAATACCAAAGTAAAGACATTTGGGTAGGCCACATAAATAACTCAAACTCTGGTGAGCCCCTTAGTCGCCTCTTACGACACCCACGGGAAGTAATGGGATGGTGCTATTTTTTTACGTCCGACACCATACAGAAACCAGATACTTTATTACACAAAAAGTAATCAGTTTTTTTAATAATTCGTCACGTTACTTCAAACGTAAGGATATATATTTTTTTAATTTTAACATTCAATTGCACATTTTTTTTATGTATGTTCATCGATTTTTTCCCCATTTGTGGACCGATTCTCAAAATTCTTTTTTATTTGAAAGAGTATACACCTGAGGTGGTTCCATTGGCACCAAGTCAGGATCTGATAATGGAATCCCAGGGAAATCGAGGGTAACCCTCAAATTTTAAAGATATTAACAATATTTTTCATATACTTTCTAACGAAATTCAGATAATTTGTGTCTGGTAATCAACATCTCATCTTGCTGAGCTGATGATGGAAGGTATAAGTCAGGATCTGATGATGGGATCCCAGAAAAAATGTTTGTTCAGCGATATTTTTGCCAATTGTTTTTTTATTTGTCGATTTGGATGATTCTTTTGTTATTTGGAAAAGTATTTTTACAATCCGGTCCCGTTTGAATTTGGTGAAGATCTTGAAGAACTTCGGAGGTAGGCAACGGACCTACGGATTGCTGAAATCGCATGTCTGTTTATTGTTTACACCAGTTCATAACATAACATCACGCCGGTACGCTGTGAAGGGGTACGCAGATGCAAACAAGTAAATCTGAATTTAAATATTTTTGGGGTAATCTATTCGGGTATAACTTTATGGTTTATTAACCGATCTTGATGATTCGTTTTGCGTTGGGATGAGTTATAGCTATATTGCATTTGCATTGGACGGTGAACTTCAAAGATAAACGAGTGACCTCTTTAACTTAAAATCAATAAAAATCTAGTACCAGAGCAAAGTAGATATTTAACTATGAGCTGGTCTGGACTTGGACAACGATGGCACATGAAGTAATTCCTTAACGGCAAATGAACCAATCATTATGGTAACAATGTCACTTAATTGTTGGGTATCATCACTAAAATATGGAAAAAAATCTTTTTACAAAAAAATACAACAGACTTCCAAATAAAAAACACTACAAACTAACTAACACTAAAATAACTTTATAGTCGTCGTTTTCAAAAAACGAAAAAAAAAACCAAAACACCGACTTCCGAAATTAAATTTATTTTATGCTTTGTAGTGTTTTTTATTTGGAAGTCGGTTTTTTTCGTAAAAAAGTTTTTTTAATTTAAATATTACATTTTCTATACTTTTTACCATTATAGCTATCTGTATCCTGTTAAGGGTTCGACAAAACCCAATATTTTATGTGGTCTTCCTTACCGATTTCTTAATAAGCTTTCTTTACCATTTTTGTATTACCGCAAAACTAACATATTGCACTTTTTACCTTAATTCAATGTACCTACTGGTCAAATTAGGAATTAACCATGTCCCAAATTAGCATACAATTTATTTAAGGAAGATTATACAATTATTGATAAAAACTAGCGTTAAGAGTAAACGTAGGTATTTTCCTCTGTTCAGAGGAATCAAAATTAGAAAAATATGTCATTTTTTTAAATTTAATAATTTGATTGTAATACGAAATGAGTTAACTGCAGAAGAATTGTGAATAATATTAAAAAAAGCTATTGAAGCCCTTCATAATTAAATTGTAATAGTAGTTAATTAATCTTTCTATTGACATTATTATGAACCAACGTAGAATCTTTAGTGTATTTTATACTTTTGCATGCCTTCTGGTAAAATATGGCTGTTGCTTATTACATTTTTATGTCACCGTGTTTTGTATCCATATTTGCAAAATAAATATCTTATGTTAATCAAAAAAAAAAAAAAAAACATGGTCGATGCTGCCGAAAAGTTCTGGAGTGGCGACCGCGTACCGGAAGACGCAGCGTTGGAAGGCCTCCCACAAGGTGGACCGATGACCTGGTGAGGGTCGCGGGTAGCCGATGGATGCGAGACGCACAGGACCGGTTGTGGCGACACTTGGGGGAGGCCTATGTCCAGCAGTGGACGTCTTTCGGCTGATATGATGATGAGTGGGTAGTTTAAATTGATTTATTGGTTGATAGTTTTAGGAAAGCATCCGGTTATACTGAAAGTCGACCCCGATATAGTTGGGAAAAGGTTAGACAGAGTCAATGATTTTAAGAAGTCATAGTAGGTGTTTTGGTGTTACAAGTTAATAGTTTTGGTGCGAATCTAAACAAACTAATTAAACCGGCCAAGTGCGAGTCGGACTCTGAAACGAAGGGTTTCCGTACCATTAACCGAAAAAAAAGCGTTTCTTGTATGGGAGCCCCCTTCAATTTTAATTTTTTATTATTTGTTGTTATAACTGCAATAGAAATACACACTGAAAATTCCAACTACCTACCTATTACGGTTCTTAAGATACAGCCCGCTTACAGACAGACGGACGGGCAGCGGAGACTTAGTAATGGGGTTCCGTTTGTTACCCTTTGGATACGGAACCCTAATAATGAAAAGGAGGCGTTGTTTTTTTATTTATAAAAGGTTATCTTTGGAAATGGGTACTCATCCGATTACGAAATTCTTTGTGTGCCACTGGTAAAAGCTAGTATAAATAAAAGTTAGTTTTGATGGTATCGAAGGACCAAATATCCAAAACTAGCGTATTTCATTATTCGAAGGTGACACCCAAAAGTTGCTTAATCTTTTTTTTTTAAACGTTGCCCCATACTAGGATTTTCTCCTGTCTCTTGGGTGCGTTTACAAACATACAAAATTCACATACACAAACAGCCAGACCCGGAACAACTATCTGTAGGCCATAAAAATATTTGTTCCGTGTGGGAATCGTACCCGCGACACGCAGCAGAGCAGTCAATCGCTCAACCACTGCGCCAACTATGTCACCAATCTGAATCAGTGTAACACCACCCACTAAAAACCCCAACCAATTTATCCACAAAACTCTTCCAAATCCTCACTTCTCTGCTTCAGTTCAGATACCAATCTAACAGTAGTAAGTACAAACAAACGACACAATACATTAACAGTCTAACACGAGCTCAGAACAGTCGTACCAGAGAGAAAGTAACCCCAAAAACGGCTAACAATTAATCTAAAAACATCATTTTATACCCATTGTAAATTCGTAAGTGGTCCTTTTAAACACGGTAGCTGCCATAAAAGGTGACATCGTGGAGATTTGGACGGAAACCTCAGATTTAATTGTTGGTTTCTATTTTTGGGACTAGGAGACGAAAATGTCCTTTTTGGGGGCATGAGTCAATCGCCCACACAGTGGCGATACGATTGAATGGACTTAGATATCGTCGAGAAGTTGCTTTGTTTACGTTTTGTATGACAATTAGGCGTGTGGTCCTTTGTTGAGAGTTATTATAAAGGTTTGTAGATGTCACCGGAAAATCGTAAACTCCGTAAGATTATAAAATAACTTGAGAGATTGTAAACTGTCGATAAATTGTCAACCGAACATTTGGAATACTTTTTTACGTATCACAATTTGATAGTTTATAATATCTCCGTGCCGGTCCGAGAAATTGAGGGCTGACATAAACTGGCGACCAATCAGCACTCTGGTCTACAAGTTTTCCGTTTTTTTTTGGAAATTGGAAACTTGGCCCCTCATTGGTCTTTGTTGATGTGAGCTCACATCTGAACAGACCAATGAGAGCCTTGTTTCCAGGTTTACTATCACACGAAAACGGATATATTGTAGACTTGTGCTCTGATTGCTCGCCATTTTATGTCAGTCCATAATTTCTCGGAATGACTTCGAGATATTATAGACTATCAAATTGTGATGCGTAAAATAGTATTCCAAATGTTCAGTTGACAGTTTACCGAGAGTTTACAATCTCTCAAGTTATTTTATAATCTTACAGAGTTTGCCATTTTCCGGTGACATAGACATACTAACTTCTGCTCGTGGCTTGGCCTGCTTGAAAACGGTTTATTTATACTAAGGAAACTTGCTACGAATATTAACGTGTGGGCTGTTACTGCGACGCGACCCTAGTGCTGGTTGGTAGGTATTCGAAGATGTCACACGTCTTCGGATTTTAGGTTCTAGGACATGCCGGTTTTTTAACGATGTTTCCATCACCGTTTTGAGAGCAGTAGTGATGAAATAAGGTACCCACCCAACTTAAAGAGCCTTAATACCGACCTGTTTTTCAACAACAGCTTGCAAGTGTAAAAGCATTTTGTGTCCTACTAAAATATGTTCCGCGACATAAAAAGTATTTATTTACAGATAATTAAACATAAGCATCGCTTTAACTTAGATTTGATGCATCTATCAATCTCTATCTATTGGGGTATGGTTTCCGCACTTAGTCCTGATGTTGGACCATTGTGCGTGGGCCATGGCGGCCGTCATTCCAACCAGCCGACCTCCCTCCAGAAGCAGATCAGTCCTCCTAAAGAGTTCAGGGTGTCTGTGAGTGAGTTTGGTGTTCCTATCGTTTATCTATGTATATCGGCGACGCCTGTGCACTCAAGGAGCACGTGCGACACCGTTTCCTCCTCCTCCATGCATGCTCTGCACAGAGGACTGCTTATTCAGTGAGAAGTGTCCGGTGATGGTCCCCGCCACCATTCGCAGACTGCTCCTATCCAGTCGCAGAAGGCGCTTGGATTTGATGCATATTAGATAGATTTCCGAAATCTAGTTACAATCTGACACCTAATGCAAATTGCAAAAAATACAAGAATATTTGTATTTCGCGGGCGACCACTATGCAATCACCTTAAGCATATTGCTAGTGATCTTAATAACAGCAGAGAGAGTAGTGAAGCCAGGTATCCCTGAAAATAATAATCCAAACTATAATATTATTAATAAAAATAATAATAATCACATCACACTAATATTATAAAGGCGAAAGTTTGTGAGTGTGTGTGTATGTTTTCACCTCTTAAACCGCTGAGCCGATTCAGATGAAATTGAAATTGGTATAGAGATAGTCTGAGTCCCGGGAAAGGATATAGGATAGTTTTTATTCCGGGAGTATGTTCCCTTGGGGTAATTTTCGACAATAACGCGGGCGGAGCCGCGGGCGGCAACAAGTACAATATAAATTTATGAACATTTTTTTTTAATTTCGATGCAGAGATAGATGCTTAAAGGCTACTTTTTGTGAAAAACAACTTGTAAAAGCTAGTTTATGATCATTATTAGGTGACTGTATAACGTCGTTCAGTATGCCAAATCTTCACCGTCACTCCAATAAGGCGTCAAACGCATACCACGTCAAGCATTTTTCGTGGTATGCGTTCGACTAAATAACTCCATGATATCAATCTGAGAGGATGTATACGATACAGTTCTAATAAATATTGCATCCATAAACCAACCACTTCTAATTACTCTAATTAGTTGATAATTCCAAACTAGAAATCGTAAATATCCGTTAAAGGGAATCCAGCATTCACATCCTTACTCCATTTACTACACGACCAAAGAGTACGAAGAATGAAGTTGTTAACTCTTTAAACTTTATGATTTATCAACATATTCCGTACACCTGTGATATCATTTAATCGAGAAAAACAATTCATAATCGCCACGCGTCAATCAGACTTGTTTTTAAACGTTCATTAATACCATGTTTAGACATTGAAACGAAATCACTTTTCCATACGATTGTAAATCTTAATCGATGACGTTAAAGATTGAAATCGTTTATAATCTGTGTTTGATTATTAGGAGTTCGAAAGGCAATTTGAAAATGGTATCTGCTTATATGGTAGTAAGGTTGGTATTGGTTGGCGGGACAGTGACGTCATCATGCGCCCGCGCATCCCACACAGACTCTCATTCACAATCTGGTTAAACAGATGATTTATTCATCACGACATATGATAAGAATCGTGATCCAGATTGCTAAATGGTGGCCTTTGATTGTACTGAGCTTTGGTTACTGAATTTCCTATTTATACTTAGATTAAGTATGAGGTTGGGTTACTATTTCGTAATAGTGGAGTTCTATTATCAATCTGTTCTGATTCAGCGGTAACTACGGCTTATTGAGAGCTAGCTGCCATTTGCGTGAGAAGTCGGAAATCATCCCCAAAGTAACTTATATGCTCCCGGGAAAAAGGCTTCCAGTGCATGGTCTACCACGTGCAGGCGTTGGGTGGCTCGCTGTCCGATCACTACCAGACCCGGGTCAATGGCGTGTTGTGTTCCACGCGCGCCTCAAAGAGATGTCAGCATAGGAGACGGGGCCCGCTAGGGCTCGAAAGAGCTTTAGAAGAAATACGGATGGGTTTTAGTCAGTAAGAGTCTGACATGCCTTTCCGCTCCACCCAGCGCGGAAAAGTCATTTGATGATTTCCCATCCATAAAAAAGGGCATGGTCTACCAGTTTGCTATTTCATCCAAATCTCTTCAGCTTTTAAGACGTGAGAGGTAACAAACAGACAGACAGAGATACAATCACACGGAGCACACTTGCCTAGAAGATATCTATACACTCTTGTCTTAAAGATTCCAGGTTAGAGCTATCAGGAAACGCAGAGTCCGGCAGGGAAGAAGTAACCTATTTACTCATCATCTCCCAAGCCTATAACCAACTATATTGGGGTCGGCATCCAGTCGAATTGGATTCAGCTGAACACCATCATTTTACGTGGAGCGGCTGCCTACCAGACCTCCACAACCCATAAACTGGGTAACACGATGCTCCTTGCAAGACTGCTGTCAGATTTTCTGGCTTCTGACTATCCGTAACGACTGCCCAAGATCTACAAATGACAGCCGGGACCAATTTACTATTGACTTAAAAAAACGCATTCCGTATGGTGTCGGACGTAAAAGAATAGCACCATCCCATCACTTTCCGTGGGTTTTGTAAGAGGCGACTGAGGGACTCACCAGAGAATGGGCAGCAGCAGTCTCTGTACATTGCAACAGCTACACTGCGATCGCCAACCCGCCTGCCAAGCGTGTCGATACAAGCAAATTAGATCCGCCGACCTTCCTAAAATTCCTCAAAGCCCTCATAACTTGCTCCTGTTAATACCTCACCTGGGAAAATAAAGACTCATGTAGCTCAGGTGTTGCCTTCCGCGTAGGTCGTGAGTTCGTTCCCGACCCCGCTGAACCGTTGTGAACCTGCTCGATCCTGCTCGAACCACGGCCACATTTATCTTAGTTCAGTAACAGGGATATTATTTATGCTTCGTGATCTGCTTCATTCTTTGCTAGGAAAAAAATAGATTTATGATAATGATTGAGAATTGAGTGGTGTATTGTCATGAGGTCTTTAGATGGTCTTGATTAGTTTATTACCAAATAAACAAGATTTTAATGAGTTATTTCTAGACTTATATTATAAAGAGGAAAGATTTGTATTTTTGTATGTAACGAATAAACTTAAGAACTACCGGACCGATTTCAAAAATTCTTTCAGCAATGGATAGCTACATTATCAGCGAGTAACATAGGCTATATTTTGTCTCCGTACTCCCACGGGAACGGGACCTACGCGGGTGAAACCGCGTGAAGTGCGCTAGTTTTTAATAAAACTTCATGCAACGCGACTAATCTACCAATTATGAGTGGAAAAATTAAGAAACTTTGACTTGCCTGTATTTGAATAGTTTTTAAATACAGGTTTGAATTGAATGTAATTTGGCAACATGGCTAATTATGTAAGCTTATTTGTCAGCGAAGTTGCAGTACGGTCGAAAAGATAAAAAATTTCTTCATTCGAGATTTTCCATTCTATTCAGGTTGCGTCTATTGATCGACTTGGTATATCTAAAATGTATAAATCTACAAAATATAGTTTAAAAAAACAAACAACGTGTAACAGAATGAACGCAATACCTGTAGGGATCATTGTACTCATAATTATGAACAACTTGCTGTTCAGTACATTATATAAAAAAAAAAAAAAATGTATGCGGCAATCGAGATTTTTGTTTCGTGTAAAAAAAATGGCGCTGGTATTCTCCAAGGCCTGCTGTGATGCCACGGACACAGTTACGAAGAATAGACAAAAGAGAAATAAAAAAATGAATGGAAGAAAGGTTCCATATCTAAAATCAAGTCAATCACACGTCATCGTGGCGCTAAACCATAAAACTTAATCGGTGTCAATGTACTCAAGGAAAAACGTAATATCCTGCGAATCGAAATAGATATTAAAAAAATGCACAATGAGTACTTCCCGGTTTCCGTGCAGACGACACTTCCGCCTAAAACGGGGCATTGACACCCAGTAAAAAAAAAACCATTAGGAATGCAGGACCATCGCCGAATTTCGATTTTTCAAACAGCTGTAGGATGCGTCCTGTTTCACGATTTTTTAGGACAAATTTTAATGGGACGTGACATTTGTGGGATAAATATCTAAGGCTGGCTTATTAATACTGAAAAAAAACTATATACACTAGAAATAGAAATAAAAACTCCTAACTAAATTAACCCTAAAATATGGCGTCAAAAAATTCATCCGCATCGCTGTCGATTGGAAGTGTACCCAAAAGACTGGCGGCATTGCCACGTTGTATGGCAATGCTTATTCTTTGAACAAGGTAAAAGCCAGCCTTGGGTCAAGGCTGGCTGAATGTCGATGAGTTTAAGTTTCTGGAAAAATTATTTAAAAACTTATCGCGATTTAAGATCGTAAGATATGTTTGCTATTTTTTTTTTAAGTATTTTTATACAAGTTAACTTACTGACTATGTTTGTACCTAACTGCCTACTCAATAACATGCATGCATTATTTCATATAAAAAAATATAGAACCACAGTCTTTTTATAAACTGCCTGTCTACCCAATTTATATCAATACCTTGCATTTTCCTGCGACTTCGTACGCGCATATTCCGTTTTATCCCGTTTCCGTATTTTTCCCGATCTCGTATAGCCTGTAGCTCCGCATAAATGTGACTATCATATACAAAAATATTTTTTCTAATCCGACTCGAGTTCCAGAGATTAGCGCGTTCAAACAAATAAACAAAAAAACCCTTCAGCTTTATTATATTAGTAGGTATAGATATATATCTGGCACTTTCAATCACAATGTTCTTTTTAATTTGTCTTTGTAATAAACTTAACTAGGATTCACAAACGTATTACAATAAGACAATTTTGTTCATCGCTGTAGTATCATTCAGCGTTTTAAAAAGATAAAACCAACCAATAATAATAAAGTATATGTTTAAAGAAAATCCCGCAACAAAACTAATCGTGGCCACTCGAAAGTCTCCGAAACTTGGCGGAAATGACCGAACGTGCGACGAAGTGCGTCACACGTGTTGCTTAACATAATTACCTTTATTTGTAATATGGTCACCGTATTTTTGTGATCTAAGATAACACTAATGACTAATCTATCTATCGATATAAATAAAAATTAATGGCTAAAGGTCGACTGGACCAATTCGGCTATGTTTTTTTCAAATATTCTTTAAAAAAAGAATAAAAATTTGAAAATGGAGAAGATGAAATATAAAAAAAATTCAAGAAAAATAATTGGACGAAAAAACGTAAAATTCACCGGGATACAACCAAGATGAATTTAACCTAAAAATGTAGGTACTATCATTCTGAAGTCTACGCAGACGAAGTTTTTAACTAAACCCACGGATGCAAATCAGTTTTTTGAGGTGTAAATAAATCTACAGGCAATAACTATGTGTGAGTTGTCCCAAGATATTATTATTATATTGTCCCAAGATATTATTACTATGAATAATTACTACCTACCACGGTAATACCTACCATGTTAATAATTTCATGTATTAACGGCACATGTGTGAGTACTGCGTACCCTAAACTATAATTTTTCTTTGACTTGAATGTGCCCTGGCGGTTGGGACATATGTACTCACTTAAAAGTCTGGCTGATGGTGCTGGATCATTTGGCACTCTTCAAAGTGGTTGAGCCGAACGGTGCTAGCGCAGGCGTCATATTGCTGAGCGAGCGCCGTCAGCTAGGACAGGTCATGTCTCAGCTGCCACGGCTTATTTCAATTATTTGTTCCTTGAATTGTTGCTTTTTTTTTTACTTCGGACGCTTGATCGTGCAAATCTTTCAACATCGTTCTCACAAATATGTCTGTTTGTATAATTTTCACACGACTGATGTAACCATATCACTGTAAAAAACATTGATTTTAAAGAGTCTCCGTGGAGTTTCTTGCACGTTATTCTCCATAGAGATCTTCGCTTTGGAACGTGTAATTAGCTTCATCTCTTTGGACAGACCGACCTTGACTATTCAAAAGTGCCTGGAATGGTTTAATTGAAATAAATGCTTTGAGTTTGAGTTACGGGGTTTTCTTTTCAGAATTTAATTAGTTACAGTTAAGTTTGTGAATACATATAGTGTAATTTAAGTAGGAAAGTACCTATTAGAAGGATATGGACAGGAAATTATAGTACTAATAATTAGATAATTCTAATCGCCTAAGCCCATAGAAGTCAATTGCTGTTAATACGAGGATAATTCCCCGAAAAATGCCTTATATGGCTTTTGGTCGGGGTATTAGAAAATATGGAGGTACGGTAATGATCTGAAATTATAGCGATTGGAAATACCTAACCTTCTCATATAAAAAGGTTTCGAATTAACCCGAATGTTGAATTTTGTGTGTTTTGAGCTACCTAACACACTGAATATCGGTTTATTGTGGTAACGATTACCGATTTCCTCATATTTGATTGTTTTTAGAATAATCGCATACATTAGGGACATCATGATTTTAGTAAAATGTTTAATATATATAATAATTCATTTATTTCGGAACCAGTCTATAGGTATGCAAATGTAGGGTAAAACCAGGATAGTTGCCCCAGGGGTATAGTTGCCCCAGGGGTATAGTTGCCTCGATTTTAATTACTCTAGCTTCGCGGATGAATCACATGTTATTTTATTTATCAATCGAGAGACTTTACAACGACAACTAAGTAGACCGTGTTGCATGTGTCTGTGCGATTGCATGGGAAGGCAAGGTGCGATCAAAGTTTTTGCGCGATAAAAATCTTATTTCTCGGCGGGGCACCTATCCTAAACGTAATTTACATGGATTAGGCAACTAAACCCCATATGGGATAGATGTCACAAAATTTAGAGGTCGACAAAAATCGCCAATATTCTGGAAATATCAAAAATAATGTTCTTTACTTTCACAAATTTGAAGATAATAAACCAAAGTACCTACCCGTTTTATGAATAAAGTGACAGTTCTAACTAAATATATAATAATTATATATTTTTATATAAAGTGTGGCAACTATCCGGCTTTTACCCTATGTGAAATTACAACAATCAATGTACTTACATTAAAAATTCATTAATTAAAAGATTACAATTAGAGAAAAAAAATACTAAAGTCATCAATAAATACATTATAAATTACAATGTTGATAAATTAATAAATTATCCAAAAGTCTGTAAGGTTAAGGTAACCCCCAGTTTCTCAATTCCGAAACATTGAGGATATGGTTGAGGATTTTTCGTTCTTGTCAAACTCTAATTTTGCTAGACAACTTGTCAAACTATTTTATTATAGTACAGCTTGGCAAATTTTTAAACTTCAAATTCTCAATCCAGAAACCGTTTATTCTCCGTTAAATTCTCAATTCAAAAAGTTGAAGAAGTTCCAAAGCGCAGTTTCATGTATTTATTTAGATACTATGGAAGACATAGCTAAAACAAATAGATTAAGGGCGAGTTTTTGACATTAGTTAACCATTGGTTATCAATTATTATGGGCACCTTAATTTCGCTAGTGTGCGTTTGTCGATCAATATTTATCTTGACCAATGGTCCAAAAAAATATTAAAATTATATTATTAATTATATATATGAGCTCGTGGCTTAAGAATATCAGCCGCACGGGTCGATTAAGGTTAAGCAACGCTTGCCAAGGTTGGTCTGTGGATGGGTGACCATCTTAACTTACCGAGTTTCCTCCGTGCCTCGGAAAGCACGCTAATGCCATTGCCATTTGTAGATCTTTGGCAGTCGTTACGAATTGTCAGAAGCCAGTAAATCTGACACCGGTCTTGCCAAGGAGTACCGTGTTACCAGTTAATGGGTTGTGGAGGTCTGGTAGGCAGCCGCTCCTCGTAAAATTCAGCTGAATCCGGTTTGACTGGAAGCCGACCCCAATATAGTTGGGAAAATAAGCTAGGCAGATGATGATTGGTCTAAAAAATTATTATTGGTTAAAAACAATAAGTAACTAACTAACAGTGAAACTGATCGAAAAACGCAGTTTAACGTGCCCAAAATGTTTTCGACTTTATCTCGCCCTCAGAACAGTAAATAAAACTGACAGCCAAATACAGGTTATCACTTTTAAAATACAGAACAAAAGTTAAGCCAAAGAGAGGGTTATGCTTTCTTTCTTCAACATCACTGGTTATATTCTTAAGGTAACACATCACGTGCCCATCATTTTCGTCACCTCGTCACGTGCCGCTTGTCCTAATTGTCTCGATGCATCATGCATAGGGAATGCAACTTTTAAAATTATGACCGTCTTATTTTATTTCCTGGCGCCAATGGTCTGCTCCTTGGTCATTTAACCATTAACATTATCATTAATCAACAATTCATTCGTAATAATTTAAAAAATTCTCGAATTCCATTATCAAGGTTAAGCAACGCTAGCAGAGGTCGATCCTTGGATTGGGGACCATCCGTTACATACCGAGAGAAGTTGCGTGGTATCTCTCACATACCAGTGTCTCAAGACGAAAGTCTACGACCAGTGCGTGGTGCCAGTGATAACTTATGGAACCGAAACGTGGTCGCTCACAATGGGCCTCATCAGAAGGCTTAAAGTCACCCAAAGGGCAATGGAGAGGGCAATGCTCGGAATTTCTTGATCGAATCAGCAACGATGATACCGGCAAGAGAACCAAGGTTACTGACATAGCCCGAAGGATCGCCAAACTGAAGTGTTCGCACTGCTCGCAGAACAGATGGTCGAAGGCCGAAAAGTTCTGGAGTGGCGACCGCGTACCAGAAGACGCAGCGATGGAAGGCCTCAAACAAGGTTGACCGATGACCTAGTGAGGGTCGCGGGTAGCCGATGGATACGAGACGCACAGGACCGGTAGTTGTGGCGAAACTTGGGGAAGGTGTATGTCTAGTTGTGGACGTCTTTCGGCTGATATGATGATGATGGACTCAGCTACATTAGGTTCGACTGGAAGCCGACCCTAACTTGGGTGGTAAAAAGCTAGGCAGATTAGAAGTTCTATCGAAAGACCGAAAGATCAACGATAGTTCCAAAGAGTTAAACTCTTTGGAACTATCGTTGATCTTTCGGTCTTTCGATTGGCCGATACCACTGCGGATGTTCCTATGAACCTAAAGTTATAAAAAAAACAACGTGTTGCAGAAGTGAAAACTTGAACAAAAGTTGTGGATTTTTGATATTTTGGAATGGTTAGGGAATAATTTCGCACGAATTGCTTTAATTATCAGTATAAAAGTTCTATCATTTATGTGGTTAAATACAATTTTCATTTATTGCGCTATCGTTAACAAACATGACAATTTATATTACATAAAAAAATTAACACTTCAGAACTATTACAATTATTTTACATTAAAAAGTTTATCTCTATGAAACAGCAGGAGCAGGCATACATTTTCGCCGCGCGGTAGAAAGAGAGGGGGATATTACTTCCTCTCCTACGCCGCGCCGGCGGTCTACTCTCCCTCCGTCTTACGAATTTTCGATCAGGTCACGTGTCCTGACGCGAGTTTAAAATTTTTACCCATCCCAAAAAGTGCACAACGCCGCTAAAGAAGATTTCACTTCAATAACAAAAAGTCCAGTTGGATAATATGTGATTTCAAAGTACAAAGTTGTCAAAAGTGCAGACACCTTTACTTCCTCGTTGCCAATGTCCTTCGCATACAAAATTACACCGGACGTATTGTGTGAACTTTCCAAAAGGCAACATTAAACTTACACTTTACAATACCATTTCAAAAGCGACTTTCACCCTTATTTTTGAAGCTGTAAAGGTTTATTTAGCTTGGTTGTGAATAAGTGAAGTGTTGAATTATGGTTTGTTTTGTAACTTTTTCATGTAAAGGAAGCATAAAGTATACATTGATGACACAATAGTTTTGAGACGTGTCCTACATAGACAATAGTTCCATTTCGGTACATGTAATAGATCCGAACGAACCTAGCATAGTTATAAGTTAGGTTAAACAATGGACACAGTCTGAAAAATATTGTTTTACGAGTCGGCGTGATTCAAGTTTGGAATATAGGATAATGCATTATTTATGGTAAGCGTTATTTTATGCAGTGACGGAAGGCGAAAATTTTTAACTGGCAACATCTGCTTCGTGCATTTTGATGATCTTATCTCCATGCCGAAAATTTACTTGTAAGCATACTTACACTGTTGCGGAATTTGTTCGAAAGAGTCATCGCGGCCCTGGAACGTAAAGGGCTTTAGAAGGAACACGGATGGGTTTTAGTCAGTAAGAGTCTGACACGCCCTTCCGCTCCACCCAGAGCGGAAAAAGTCATTTGATGATTTCCCATCCTTAAAAAAAAAAGATAGCATAATTACACTCAGTATCTGAATTGAGAATGTTAAGTCATGAACGTGTTCAACGCTGCTTTAAGTTTGATTACCTACAGGTTTTCTAAAACTAATCAACTACAAATTCATATTTCAGAAACACATTCATTTTCTTACTTATTATTTAAAATCCTAGATTTATCATAAATTTATCCATTGGCGCCAGGCAATAAAATGGTCATAATTGTGAGGAGTGCATGTTGCAATGAGACAATTAGAAAATTGTGCCTAGAGTCGACCAGGTTAAGCTCATGATCCCGACGTCCTGCCTTTCACGTCGTGTTTTACCGAAAATCTTGTAGAGGACTTGATTCACCAATAGACAACAAGATCTCTCGTAAGCTATGTTTTTTTCTTTAATTTTTCCAATGTTTTATTAGTTATTCTGCTATTCAGAGCAAAGTCAAATTCAACGAACCATAGAACTTTAAAATCGGTCCAGCCATTCTTGAGTGGTGTAACCCGACTTTGTTTTGTATATTTAGATGTGTATCAGTCAGCTTAAACCTTTGAAAGGTGACCGATTATGCAGTTTGTTTAATTAAGCCTTGAAAACCTAATTAAAACTTCTTCTTCCCAGCTAAAACACTAGGAAGTGGTGACGGGCGGGCGTTTTGGGGGACTGTCGTTATGTAGAACTTTGACGTTCAAAAAGTGCGGGCACTCAGCCTAATTTGAATAAATGACTTTTGACAGAATTTTCCTCTGAACGGAGGAAAATACCTACGTTTACTAATAACGCAAGTTCTTATCAATAATTGCATAATCTTCCTTAAATAAATTGATTGCTAATTTGGGACATGGTTAATTCCTAATTTGACTAGTCTGTACTAGTAGGTACATTGAAATAAGGTAAAAAGTGCAATATCGACGGCGAAGTGCCAATAACTCCTAACTGCTGAAATCAATCATTTACACAAACTGGAAGAAAAAAAATAATATCTTGAGAAGTTTAAAATTAATTAGTATATTAAATTAGTTAATAACCATTTAATACAGTTTCAACTAAAAATACACTTCGGAGATTAAACATAGTACATAGGAAAAGCGCCAGTAAATTAAAAGCTGTAAAAAATTAATCTCTCGAAAAATGTCAGTTAGGAGGTATTGGTACTTCACCGTCGATATGTTAGTTTTGCGGTAATACAAAAATGGTAAAGAAAGCTTATTAAGAAATCGGTAAGGAAGACCACATAACATATTGGGTTTTGTCGAACCCTTAACAGGATACAGATAGCTATAATGGTAAAAAGTATAGGAAATACAATATTTGAACTAAAATTAAATAAGTAATTACCTTCCTTTTGGTATGTACCGTTAATTAGGCCAATTGCACCAAAAACTTAACTTAGTTGCAACACAAGGTTGCATAATTTTTTTCTTCTTTTTATACCTCTGTATGGAAAAACGGAACCCTTATAGGATCACTCGGTTGTCTGTCTGTCTGTCCGTCTGTCACAGCCGATTTTCTCCGAATCTTCTAGACCGATTCAGTTGAAATTTGGTACATGTAGTCTTCTATGACCCAAACACGGACACGTAACGAACGTAAATAAATATTGAAAATTGGGTAACAAAAGTTTTTGAAACTGTACCGTGTGATATATCAAATGAAAGGGCTCATCGTAAGGGCTTCAAAAGTATTTTTCATAATTTTATTATATTCCATTTCGAAGTTATTAAAGAAACTACGGAACCCTATAGATTACAGAAAAATCTATAAGAAGTCTATGATTTTAAAGTAACATTTAAAAATAATTATTATTCTTTCGGAACCCTTTGCACGCGATTCCAACTCGCACTTGGCCGGTTTTCTAACTCGGAGATTAACTCGGGTGGGTGACGCGAATCTTAGTCGCACTTGTTTTCCGGTGTTGTATTCGGATTTGATTACTTCAGGGTTCATGTAATTTTGACGACACAGTTGGCGCATTGGTTTTCCGATTGACTTCTGCGCTGCTTGTCGCGAGTTCGATTCCCGCACGGAACAAATATTTGTATGGCCTACAGATAGTTGTTCCGGGTCTGGCTGTTTGTGTATCGGAGATATTCCTAATGTGAGGGACACGTTTAAAAAAAAATAAAAATAATGATAAAGTATTGATTAATTAACTCTAAAAGGATGTTGAAAATCAAATCTTACTGTGTTCAAAATCTCATTCCGTAAAGGTCACAGGTAACAGACGCGACTCGACAATAAAACCCAATTTTTATGAAAATGCGTTGTCGCGTCGATGCTGCATTTGACGTAACGCCTGTCTGTAGGAGCTTTAAGTAAAAATATGCCGTGTGAACCAAAACACCTACACGCAATATCGTTTCCTAATCATTTGTTTTTGGGGTCCCGTGAAATAAAAGAGTTTTGTTGAAGGTACAACTACCGACTTTTTTTTTGAAGTGAAAACTTCTTTAGGCGCGTTGAGCACTTTTTGGGTGAACAACAATCATGGAACTCGCGTCATCGTCACCGAACGCTTTCCAAATTCACAAGTTACTTAGTTTTCACTTATATCGGCAGTCCCCAAAAACTGCCCCTCATGTTTTTTTTTAAGGGTGGTGATATCATCAAATGACTTCTTCCGCTCTGGGTGGAGCGGAAGGGCGTGTCAGACTCTTACTGACTAAACCCCATCCGTGTTCCTTCTAAAGCCCTTTGGGTTCCAGGGCTTGTCTCTCTGTGACTCTTTCGAACAAATTCCGGAACCCTGGACTATGACATAACCTTCCATTCTTCCTCAATGGAGGGTATCCATGAGGTACCTACTCAAAAAAGTCTTTCTTTCGCAATCACTGACTACGTGATGGTGGAAACGCTACCACGTGATTATCCATCCTAAATAGGTAATTTTAGCCAACACCTGCTCCGGCATTACTTTATCAAAAACGTGACTTAAATACCTGGAAAAGACAAAATTGAGTCACTGCGTAAATTCCACACAAAATATTAAATTATATAAAATTCAATCACAGTGTATAAATTCTTGGGAATTCCTGTTCAAATATTTTAATTATGTTTCTGAAATATAATTTCGTTATTAGCGTATTACTAAAATTAGATTTGTAACATGGTAACAATAGTTGAGTTTTAACTTTTAATTTTTCCCTATAAATTAGCTACCTAATATTGACACCTATTAGTTAACATACGTTATGCAGGTACATATGCATAGGTACTACCATTTTACGATTAATTCACTTCGCTATTGTCATATTGGTTTTGGTGCCAGCAAGAAAACAGCAGATGCTTTTTCATAGAAATTGTTGTCATTTTTTCTTTACATATACAGAATATATTTTATAAATAAAAGCGTTGTTGCATCGTGAAGCACTTGTTTGCTGGGAGCCTTGATAAGTCGCCGGAAGTAAAATATTAAAATTAAATCGATCCGGCGACTGAGACCGCGGTCCCAGTCGCCGGATCGATTTAATTTTAATATTTTACTTCCGGCGACTGGGACCACCCATAAATGAATAACTAAAATCTATTGTTCAGGCCAAAAACATCTCAATCAAACGAAAAATGTATGGTGGTCCCAGTCGCCGGAAGTAAAATATAATAATAAAGCCTCCTTGATAAGAGGGTGGAATTGTTTCGTTCGATCCTTGAATGCATCTGTAATCTCTTGGCCAAATATCACCAAAAAGTCCTACAAAATAATACCAAAAACAATATGGATCAATATTCGAGACATGGCGCGTCTATAACTTCCGGTGCGAACGTCCCAATCGGAAGTGACGCTCGTCCGAAGATTAACACTCGCCAAATATCGCGTTTAAAAAGTTCACTCACACGCGATGTGTCGTAAATGTGCAATTTGAATTGAAAGCACCGCTTGAATGTTAATTAAGTAGGAGTGTACGATACTTTGTATCCATGCAAGATTTCGTGGTATTAATCCTGGCAGACAGAAATCTGAGATTTTTTCCATTATTTAGTTGTCTAGTCTTTGCTTTAAGAGCGCTTGAACTTTGAAATGAAACAAAAAAACCTGTTTAAGTGATATTGCCAAAATTTTATTTTTTTAAATAAATTTTGATGAAATTATGTAAAGAATATAATTTCAGCCAAATGGCCATGCCAATGGCAAAAGCCGCGACTCCGCTGAAGGTGGTGTATCCTGGTGGACCTATTTTGGATGGTATTTTCGCATAGGTAAATGGGACTCAATCTCATGAAGAACGCGAGTTAAGTTGCCTTTCAGGGCAGCTATTGTCTGTGATTTGTCAGCATAGACTCGAGATTTCACGTAACTCCACAGACAGAAATCGAGCGGTGTTAGATCACGTGAGCCTTCTCATCCAATGAATTTAATGTTTGATTTAAAAATTTTAACAATTTCTACGCATTGCTAAAGCGTGTAGCGTTCCATGGTGAAATGTCACAAATAAATATGTATTCCCGCCAAATTTGACAGCTATCGCTTTTTCAAGATGGCCGCTATAAACTGTCAAAGTTCGAGCGTAACTATTGGAAAACCCTGTGTCAGCAACACTCGTAAATTAATCTATTTGATCTCCACAACCCAGTAACTGGGCAGTAACCCCTTGGTAAGACTGGTGTCAATTTTTTCTGGTTTCTGGCTACCCGTAATGACAACCGGGACCTACAGCAATACACGTCAATTAAGGAAAAATTGATGACAGCTTTACCGTGTACGGTCAAGCTACTAAAACATTTAATTAAATGTTTCCCTTTACCATTATCATCATGCTAAATATGGGCAATCTCCATCGATGATAATATCTATTAATCGTTTATCTATTATTATTTTTTTAATCAGCCGTGGTCTTTCAACATTTCACGCCTCATATATTTAATTGGGCGCCAAAATGCTAGGCAGGTGTCGTGTCGCTCAAAATTTACTGTGAAGCGGGCCCTGACAGGTTCTGGGTCGTTGCATCAGGGGTCCAATCTACCCCCCGTCGCCACCGAACGGGTTAAAAGCCAAAATTAACATAACCTTACATAAGACATTTATAAAGTAAAATTTAATTATTTTACAGGGCTTGACTAATTATTGTTAATTGATTTTTTCATTCGTACGGCTCGGATGTCAAAAGGAATTTTTAAAACTTACCTAATAACGGATGACCTAATTGAGAAACTGGAATGTTGGTGTCGGATTCTGTACAAGGTATTTATTTTATGCGTTTGATTGAGAAAATCTTAACCCGTTTCGGAAAGCCCCAGGCCCCCGGGATAGTTATATTTGTCCTACTTTGCTCTTTGCACAGTGGTATCACGATGGCATTTGGCTCAAAGCTTGGTCATCGAAGGTGCACTTGTCGTGGCATCAATGAAAAACCGCCACATGAAAAACTAAGAAGCAAAATTTGTACGGCAACAAAAAGAACCGAAGCGTCATCTACGACGAACTAACACCGAAATCCTGCATCGCGCAAGCAAAGTTCTCCATGCGATTTGAACATATACAACAGTCCGAATATCAACCAGGGCAGTTGCCCACCAGACACAATAACCGTCTGGTTCGGAGGATCCTCTCTCCAGTGGAGGTATGCGGGACTACTGTTTCGTCTTCTTATGTTATACCTTATAACCAGAGGTCGGAATTAGGTAGAGTTATTTATGATCTTGCAAAAAAATGTGTTATTTACCAAGGTATTTTATTATTTTATACAATACAGTATTATTCCTTATCCAATTAAATACATTTCGTACGTACATGTTGTACATTTCAGATAGATCAAAATTTCTCTTAACAGCATTTCATTTAAATGGATATCTTAGAAAATATCAGAGATTTAAAAAGTGGAGGCACAGCGGCTGGCGGGCCGTATGTTTCGTCGAACATAGATTAAAAAAAGTATTCACTGCGTTACTATCATCAATTGATAAGAATGAAAGGAAATTATTTTTCTCACACCACACTGCCCCATATTGCATGACTGCATGTAGCGGAGATGAGAATTTTGAGATGGATGTGTGGAGTATCGAGAATGGATAAAGTAAGGAATGAGTTCATTAGAGGTAGCTTAAAAGTGTCGCCAGTGACGGAAAAGTTAAAAGGGAACCGCTTATCTTGGTATGTAAGAATCTACCTTTCCGAATGGACAGTAGAGTCACTTTATTAATGTAATATTATTATTTTTACTGAACTGTAAACGATGACGTTCAAAAGTGCCGTTTAATGGCCTAATTGAAATAAACGTTTTTGACTTTGACTTTTGACTTTGCACGTAACTAAAAGAATTATGAATATAAATGTGGATTTATATTTGACAGGGAGAGGGAGGCCAAAGAAAAAATGGATGGATTGTGTTAGGAGTGATACGAAAAAAGGGAGTTAGTGATAGCGTGACGGTTAACAGGACAGAATGGGAGAAAAAAACGTGATGCGCCGACCCCAAGTAACATGGGATAAGGGCAGGAAGATGATGACACTCCCCCATATTAGTATCTACATTGCACCCGTGCGAAGCCGGGGCGGGTCGCTAGTTATCAATAATTTCAAAGTCAGCCTGTTCCTCAGAAAAGGAAATACTGATTAATTAAATAAAACTTTTCTAAAACCGCATGTCTCCTCATGATTACAAACATACTATGACATTTAAGGCGGTGTCATTGTGTCCTATTTGTTCCATTTGACATTTATATAGATCAAGCGGTGTCCCGTCAGTCTGTTTGTCCGTCATTCTATAATTGCCACATCTAACTGCGGGATACCATCGGCAATGGAACCGCTTTTCTAAATAAAAACACTAACAATTGTCCTCTAGCCCTTTTTGTTTCGGTATTAATTAGTGTTCTTAATGACTAATTACAATTTTAGATCAATTTATGCATTTGTAGCAGAGTTGATTAGTTATGTGTGACATTTTTGTTTTAACTAAGCTGTAATTTATTTGTCGGCTTCGCTTTGGGTGACAAAGTGTGCAAATGACATTATTGAAGTAGACTAAGTAACCAATTAGCAGAAAGTCAGTTAGAATTGATTAGAAAAAATGAGAAGTAAAATTGGAAAGTCTTGAAGTGTTACAACGGTTTAAGACAAGTGTTGGTGTCTTAAATAAGAAAATAGGCATAGTTACAAGCTTATACGGTTTTTTTATGGATGGGAAATCATCAAATGACTTCTTCCGCTCAGGGTGGAGTGGAAGGGCGTGTCAGACTCTTACTGACTAAAACCCATCCGTGTTTCTTCTAAAGCCCTTTGCGTTCCGGGGCCGCGGTGACTCTTTCGAACAAATTCCGCAACCCTGGCAGGCTCTGGCCCTAGCGGGCCCCGTCTCCTATGCTGACATCTCTTTGAGGCGCGCGTGGAACACAACGCGCCATCGACTCAGGCCCGGTTGTGACCGGACAGCGAGCCACCCAACGCTCGCCGTCCGCAGGCCCGCGCCTACGGTGGCCGGGGATCGCCCTGCGACGCCCGGGACGTCTTCTGTAGCGGCGGTTGGGGCGAAGGCCTTGTCTCTCCCAAGCATATACGGTACTTATTAGGTTTCGCCACTATTTAAACCATGCTTCTTTTAAAAAAATCCCGTACCTTTGAGATAAAATCTGAGTCAATTGTCTGGGTTTCTGTTCAAAGTCAAAGTCAAAGCGTTTTTTTCAATTAGGCCATTAAACGTCACTCTTGAACGTCATTATTTACAGTTAAAATAATAGTATAAAATTAATAAAGTGACTCTACTGTCTGTCCTGTGATTCGGAAAGGTAGATTTTTATGGAGAAGAACGGATAAGAACCTCCATAGTTACTCTTTTCAAATAATGGTTTTACAAAATGTGGTGTACAAAAATTAATTTAATATTATTTGAGGACAATGCGCAACATAACAATTTATTCGCCTTCCCATCATTATAAAGTATATTCAGGATTTTCTCTAACAAAACAAGCTTATCTGCAGATAAGAAATACTGAAGCACCTTTTTTTTAATCGGTTAAAAAAATCGTCGGCTTATACCGAGGTAGTTGTACCTACCTTTTCTTCTTGTTTATGTTCGTCTATGTTAAATGTGTAGTACTGCATGTCAGAGAGAAATCTGACTGCAAATGATGGGCAAGACGACAAACAAAGTTGCGGAATTTGTTCGAAAGAGTCACCGCGGCCCTGGAACCCACCCACGCTCCACCCAGAGCGGAAGAAGTCATTTGATGACTACCCAGTGCCCATACTTAAAAAAAAAAGACGACAAACAAAAGCATAATCAGTGAACTCAGATTTCAATTAAGAAAACTCAAAAGTTTTAACATGAAAATAATAATATGCCCATAACAAATTCATAATACAATTTCCATTTCAGCAATTTCTGAAACGGTTTTCCAATCCCCACATGAATGAAGTAAAGAACGATGCATGAAACTTTGCTCATATTTCAGGAAAACTTTGAAACTCGCATTAAAATGACGAACGATCACATTAATGTGTTTCTTTTCGCGTTTTCTCCATACTAAATTATACTTTGTCAAATCTAGAATAATTTGGAGCGGTTTTGTTGAAAATACTGTAGTATTGTTTTGAGCAATAATAATTTTAAAACATTATAAAAGATTTATTTTTGATTATTTTAGCCAATAATTGTGTCCCACTGCAGGTCAAAGGCCTCCCTTTCTTCCTTCCATTCCTCCCGGCTTTGGGCAAGTGTGGACCAATGTGGCCGATAGGCGTCAAGCTCGTCCCGCCATCTTCGTCTGGGTCTCCCGCGATGTCTTCGGGCCTTTTCTGGGACCCACATTGTGGTTGCTTTAGATGAACCATGAACCGTTCGACATACGGCAGACGTGGCCGACCCAGCCCCACTTTAGTTTGGCTGCTTTTTGTGTATAATTTCTAGTCAAATATTCGCATAGGTAGTTATTTTATCATATTTAACTACCTTATTTTACCAATTGTATTAAGCGTAAACTTTAGAAACCTAATTGATATTAATGTTTTATATTTTTGGGGAATCAGCAAATATAAGGTGGCCTTCGATCACTGTTAAAGAACAAGATGGCCCTCGGGCTAGATGAATCATCGCAGTGTAAAGTTTATTGACATAAAGTTTTTACATGACATATGAAAATAAATAAACTAACGTTAACTGCAGCATAAGGACAAGTGACTTTTCCTGGTTACATCATTCACTACTAATGATATATGCCATCACATATTAAAACTAACGTAATACAGAAAGATCCTTAAAAACTTAGGATTACATTGAAACATTTAGTGGAGCGTTACTATAACTAAGTTAAAGTTGTTGAAAATTGAGATAAATGGCGTGCAATCTATCTGCATATATCTGTATCTGCTATAGGTATATAATGTGTACAACACATACAAATAAAAAAATAAGGTATTTTTTTCAAAAATCATTTCGTTCGACAACATCCCCTTAACCTTTTGAACGCCAGAACATAAACGCATTGGCGTGCCCCCGACGCCAAGCCACAAATTCGCCGTACCTTTTGTCACATATTTGTGACGTTTGGCGTACAGGGCACGCGCTTGATTGTCATGTATACGTGACAATGGCGTTCAAAAAGTTAAACAGAAAAATCATAACCCGTTAATTACCCACGACACATCGAATTGTCCCACCGTCCCCTTTATTTATCGCCTTGATTAAGTAATTATACAATTAAAAGACATCGTTGGTACACTTTATTTGCTTTTACGGCTGGACATAATGCCGCCGTCAATTATTTTATTTGGGGGAAATGCTCGAATACTTGAAATGTCTTCCTGCTTCGGGCGAAGAACGTGAGATATCCGTTTAATTGTTTATTAAAATAACTTGGACTTGGCTGGATTTATCGCCGGTTCAAACAGTTTAACTGTGAGTTTGAACTGTCGGGTTGTTGACGGGTTGATTGCGTTTTTGGCTGTTAAGTAGAGAAGCTTTAATAATTTATGAAACTCTGATTTTAGTATCGAAATCCATACTTATAATATCAATGCGAAAGTGTGTCTGTCTGTCTGTTACCTCTTCACGCTTAAACCGCTGGACCGATTTAAATGAAATTTGGCATGGAGATGGTTTGAGTCCCGGGAAAGGACATGGTATAGTTATTATCTCGCGAGTATGTTCCCTTGGGATAATTTTGGACACTCACGCCATCCCATCTCTACCCGTGGGTGTCGTAAGAGAGTTTTAGACCAAAGGCTTTAGTGCTTATAACGTGTTTATCTTCTATTACTTCCCGTGTGTGCGACTAAGAGTCTCACCAGAGAATGCGCAGCAGCATCCTATGTACATAGCAACAGTTACACTGTGATCGCCAACCCGCCAAGCATGGCGCCCATTGCCGGACATATGTCGCCAGCACATCAAGCTACAACAATCTGTCAAATTTCTTTAATAGATATTCAACTTTATCTCTACAGCATTAGATTCAAGGTTGATTGGGAAAATTAGACAGTTTTGGGTGGCTACACGTGCTTTTTTTTTAAGGATGGGATATCTTCAAATGACTTCTTCTGCTCTGGGTGGAGCGGAAGGGCGTGTCAGACTCTCAGTGACCAAAATCCATCCGTGTTCCTTCTAAAGCCCTTTGCGTTCCAGGGCCGCGGTGACTCTTTCGAACAAATTCCGCAACCCTGGCAGGGTCTGTACTTACTGTAACATAGAATAAACTGTTCAAATAAGGAGCCTTCGCCATGTGTCCTGACTAATTTATTTGTTGCCAAAACAATAGGCAAAATTTATCTTCCTCCAATCAACACGGAAATATTTAGTATTCACACCTTACAGGCCATCAATTTTGCGATTGTAAACAGATATTTATGTAAGTAAATGTTTTTATTCGCTCTAAAAAATCTCGGCAGTTGCATTGACAAACTGCAACAGAAATAATAAAAATACTTAAATTATAATAATAAAAAAATCGTTTTCGTATTCGTATTAAAAAACCCGTACTCAGAAAACGGCAAAAAATCCAAACAAGTCCCTTTTAAAGCAGTGTAATGCAGTTCGTGGCATAGAATCTGTGACTGAACTAAAAGAAATGCTCCCAACGGCATAACATTTTTTTTACTTTCTTGTGGATATTTATTTTTATTTTAGCGCGCTAAAAAGACGAACAATATCGACATGACTGTACTGTAGACCGTTGATGAGTCGTTTCGTCTTGAGCCAATCTTAGATAGAGAATCAGGTAACTAGTAACTTATTTTGAAGCCTAAACGTCTATAAAATTTCGCTGTTGGCTGCTGAGGACTTGCTTCGTCTGGAGCAGCCTTAGATAGAGAACAAGCTCAGGGCTAATAGTAAATAAAAATCGGCCAAGTGCGAGCCGGACTTTCATACTTAATATTCCGTACTAGACTTGCGCATTATAGTTCGCGACCGGGAGCGCTCATTTTAGTTCGCAGCTCCTAGGCGAACTAGTTCGCTCTTTTAGTTCACCAGCTCCCGACTCAATCTTTCGAGACAGGAGCTGACTGAGCTAGTGAGCTCAGAGAGAAAGACAGATTTCTAGTTTGCTGCTGCGCGCGTTCCTTTGTTTGTAAATTAGGCGGATCCGGGACCTAGTTCGCGTAGTTCACATATAGGAGCGCTCTTCCGGACTATTCGGTACCATTAACCGAAAAAAACACGTTTCTTGTATGGTAGCCCCTTTTAATTTTTAATTACATTAAACTTTTATTATTTGTTGTTGCGGCAATAGAAATACACAATCTGTGAAAATTTCAACTGTCTACCTGTTACGGTAAAAGAAAAACTATTTTTTTTCATCAAGGGTCCAGGTTTCAAACAGTAGCTAGCAGACTCATACCTCCACCTAACTAAGAGCTTCAGACGTCATGTACCATCTTTATATGCAAGCACCATTGATTAGTGGATAATGCAACATAAATGTCATTGTTATACCACTTTGTATGCTGTCCGTTATCGACATGGCAAAGTCTTAGGGCGAGATCACATAGAGACACGACGCTACGCGCAGTTTTTAAGATAGCGTTAGAATAAAGAACTTTATTTACTACGCAAGAAGGTACACATTTGGAGGACGCAATTCGGATTAAATCAGTGGAAAAAAATGGAAAATACATTTTTTTTTGGGAATTGACTATGACTACAACATAAAAAGATATTTGGAGATTTCAGTGAGAAAATAGACTATAAGTTTGTTATAGTCTATTTTCTCACTGAAAAAACATAGTCAATTCCCAAAAAAATAATTGTTGTTTCCATACAATTGATTTTGTTCAGCTGATATTATACATTTTCTTTTTAGGAATTGACCAGGACCTTGAAGAGCAGTTTTTAAACTATAACAACACTTTTCTGTTACACTATCTTTACCCACGTATAAAGTTAAATATTGCATCACCATTTTAAAAATGCGCGCAGCGTCGCTTCGCGTCGTTTGGCGGTGTGAACTGGGCCTTAGAAAAACTTTACCACTTGTATTATTCACTCTATCAAGGACAAACTGCATACTTTTGTGTATTGTTATCACGTCAATTTCTTGGAAATATTTCATTTAATAGCGACAGTTCGACGTATGGGACAAATTCGGGGAACGCTAGATAGCGTAGTAAAAGTGTTTGTATGTTTGTGTTGTCTGTGAAAGTGATAGTGAATTAGCATCATGTGTCAATATTGACAAAGCGGCGGTGGACGTCAATCCTGTATTATGAAAATTGTTAACTGATGTTCACTCTTTTTTTTCGAGAGCTATCATAGATGATACCAATGATAGATATAACTGATGAGTTAAAAATTTATATGCTTCATCATCATCATCATCATATCAGCCGAAAGACGCCTCCCCCAAGTGTCGCCACAACAACCGGTCCTGTACGTCTCGCATCCATCGGCTACCCGCGACCCTCCCCAGGTCAACGGTCCACCTTATGGGAGGCCTTCCAACGCTGCGTCTTCTGGTACGCGGTCGCCACTCCAGAACTTTTCAGCCCCATCGACCATCTGTTCTGCGAGTAATGTGCCCTGCCCACTGTCACTTCAGTTTGGCCTTCCTTCGGGCTATGCCGGTAACCTTGGTTCTCTTACGGATATCGTCATTCCTGATTAAGTGTAGTTATTATAACTGATTCTACTATCAGTAAGAAAAAATAAAAGACGTATAAGCAATAAAAAAGAAAATCACAGGCTGATAAAATAACGATAAATAAATCGGTAGTCCAAACCAATAATCCAACTAAATAAATGCCATTTAACAAGCTGGCAGTACCGAAGACTAGTAAACAAGGTGATTCCGAAGCCCACACAGTAATTAATTATTTAAATTGGATCTAGCTGACAAAGTGGGCATAAAATATTGGACGATTGTCACCATGAACTTATTATTGTTATTATACAAAAATAATTTCGAAGAAAAGATTTAAATCTAGCCTCGGTAAATCCCTTTGATTGCCAGTTTAAATGGTCACCCTACCCTACGTAACAGAGGGCTGTTGTTGAATGGGGAATTATTTATTTAAGGGCTGATTTTTCAATAGGCAATTGGGTAACTTTAATCTGAGGAATGTATAACGTTTTGACATATTTTGTACAGTATAACTAGTCAAGATATTTAAGGTGAAAGCGCCAGGGTAGCGCGAAATTCAAATTTTCATACGTTTTTGCATTTTGCAGGTCAGTGTCAGGTTGTATGTTGATAAAAATACGATTAGCGACCGTAACAAATATGGCTTTACTGAGTTATAATAATTTAAATCATCGCTGGTAAAAAATGTACTATCGTAGTGACGTCACGCGAGTTTTCAACGCACTGTATCGTCTTCATTTTTTGGTGAAAAAAGAAAAAAATACGTGTTCAATATTTTTTTGGAAATCTATATGACGGACTAATTGGATTTTTTCAGTAAAATACCCTATTGCGTTATAACTTATACTGCAATTATTCTCTTTGCTTAACACTCTCAGGACAACCGTTATATTCTTCTATATTCACTGTTGTTTACCTTGGTCAAAGAATAAGCATTGCTATAGAACGTGGCAATGCCGCCAGTCTTTTGGGTACACTTCCAGTCGACAGCGACGCGGATGAATTTTTTAACGCCATATTTTAGGGTTAATTAAGTTAGGAGTTTTTATTTTTATTTCTAGTGTGTATAGTTAGTTAAGTATTTATGGGATAAAATAAAAAAATATTAGTCATTCACTGTTATTCGATCAAAATGTTTGAAGCTAGCTTTTCATACGTACAACTTCACATAACATTCTCAATTTTCCTCCTAACTCCACTTGCAGTACATTAAACTAAAGAATCAAGTAATCGTTAACTTTCACACCGATCATATCAATACATGAAGACATCATAATATCTTAACCAACTTTAAAACCTTAAAAACACATTTTAACCATTTGAGACCACTTTATTACTATAATTTACTTGTCATAATCAGCGTCGGCGATTGCACACGGTACGACTGTTATTAAACCAATCGATTTTCAACCTTATTTACTCAAGTTTAGATGTGAGATAAGCCTGAGAAGTTTTAGAATAAAATCATTTCTGTCCGGTCCTTAAAAGGCCACAATAAAATTGAGGTTACATTTTACTTCTATTTTCTTACTCGCTCTAACGCTTGTGATTTATATTGCTGCCTCTTTTTATCGTACCAGTACTATATACTATCAATTTGTATGCCTAGATTAGTTCATTGATAAAAAGTTAGCCAGTTTTATATTGATATTGTTGTCTTGTACTGGATTTGTGTTGTGGAGACCTAGATAAGGGTTTATTTAGTAAATATCTTTATTTACTCTGTTGTGGAAGGTTTAATAAGGAGGATCTCGTGGCTAAGTAATAACATCCGGACGGGTCGATCTTCAAGTTTAAGCAACACTTGCCGAGGTCGGTCTGTGGATGGGTAACCATCTTAAAAAACCGAGATTCCTCCGATCATCAGAAGCTAGAAAATCTGACACCAGTCTTGCCAAGGAGTACCGTGTTACCCAGTTAATGGGTTGTGGAGGTCTGGTAGGCAGCCGCTCCACGTAAAATACTGGTATACACCTGAATCCGGTTTGACTGGAAACCGACCCCAATGTAGTTGGGAAAAGGATAGACAGATGATGTGGAACTTTTAATAAGGAATTACTTACTAAAACTAGGACTGGCCTGTTGGTCTAGTGCTTAGTGACCCTGACTGCTAAACCGTAGGTCGTGGGTTCGATTCCTACCCAGGATGAATCTTTGTGTGATGAGCATGATCATTTGTTCTGTGTCTGGGTATAATTTGTGTACAATATGTATGTATTTAGAAATATAGGTATAAGTATGTTTATCAGTTGTCTGGTTGCCATAGCACAGGCTCTGCCTAGTTTGGGATCGGATGACCGTGTGTGAGTTTTCCCAAGATATTATTATTATTATTAATTGTATTTTAGTAGCTGGAAAGTGCAACAAGAGCGTTTTACTTAGCTGATTTATTTTATTACAAGTTTTTCCCACGACTTATTTATTTTAAATTAAATTATAAACCGTGTAAATTACAATTTGTTCACCTTCCAAAATTAATATTTTACCTACAAGTTGTAATTATGATTCTCATGTGTAAAAAATAATGAGGTAAATTGAATATTGAATAATAATGATGATTGATGATGTTTATTATTTTAGCATATATATGTATTTTATTAGTATTATATATATTATCTGTATATTCTTTCCGAAATGTTAAAATTCAATTTTGTATCTTAATTTTATTTATTGTACACCTACCACAGTATAGTCTTTATAACCCAAAGGTTGACTGGTAGAGAATGCCTTGATGCATTAAGTCCGCCCATGTACCACTATTATACATAAAGTTTAAATAAATAAACGAAACCGCAGCAGGTGGCAAAGATAGGTAAATTAATTAAATGAGGAGCCACATTGTTGCTGTGTTGCATTATTAATATAACATTATTATTTTAAACCTGGGATTGGGATCTTTTTCCTGAGTGGATTTTCCGCAATATTGGGCCTTGGCCCAATAAAATAAATTTATCAGTAATCATAAACATACACTACCTAATAAAAACAAAAATAAAGGTATTATATTCATTTACGAACACACAGTAAGGTTGACTTAAAGCATTTTGAGTGGTTGGAAGACGCTCTGTAATCTAAAATATAAAATTCTTCTGTTACTGACTGACTGACTGACAGACAACGCACAGCCAAATCTTCTGGTCGTAGGAACCTGAAATCTGGCATGTAGGTTCCTTGGGGAGTGTAGGGATGTCAGCATAGGAGACGGCCCGCTAGGGTCAGAGCCTGCCAGGGTTACGGAATTTGTTCGAAAGAGTCACCGCGGCCCTGGAACGCAAAGGGCTTTAGAAGGAACACGGATGGGATCAGTAAGAGTCTGACACGCCTTTCCGCTCCAACCAGAGCGGAAGAAGTCATTTGATGATTTCCCATATTTAAAAAAAAGGGGGAGCACTAAGAGAGGATTTCCGCGTCACCCTATGAAAATGTTACGTCCCCCATTCCGCAAAATTGTATCAGGATCCAACTCCCCCATTCCGCAAAATTGTATCAGGATCCAACTCCCCCATCCCCAGACTTTGCAGGCTTCTTAATAATTGCGATGAATCAATTGACATTCATTCCACATCACTCCAAAAATTCAATCGCCAAGTCCATCAAAAGTAGCCACCATTTTGACTTTTTTTTCCTTGTTGTCTTTGTATCTACTATGTTTCCATAACTACCCAGTAGTTGTTGTAAGTGTTATTTCTGTACTATTATTGTAATTATATTTTTTTTTTGTTTTTGCATGCTGTGTCTATCGCATCATATTGTACACTATGTTTTTTATCATATTGCTTGTATTATTAGGAAAAATAGTGTATCAATTGTAGGTGGGCCAATAAATAAAAAAAAATACCGAAATTTCTTTGGAAACGGGAAACATCGGGATATGTGCGTACGAAGTCGTGGGCAAAAGCTAGTCTAGTATTAATATAATTACCTAAATAAGCCCGATTATGTCCCACTGCTGGACAAAGGCTCCCCTCTCCCTTTCCGCACACGTCAATCTCGCGGGCGGCAGCAAGTTTTTTCTTAGAAAAAGAAAAAAAACTGATATGCATGGAATAGAAAGGTTCCCTTCAACAAAAACTGACAAGCACTTAGCTACTTAACACCAGAGCAAACAAAAACACAGCTATCCGATTACTGGTAGCTTTCATAATAATTACTGTTTTACTATCGCTACATCGTGCGGGCAGGACGTGTGAAATTATTACAATGAGACGACTAACTCATCTCATGTAGGGTGACCATGAAAAATGGGTAACGTGGACGAATGGTCTTTAAATCGCTGCTTTATAATGGTAAACAACCTTTTGAGAAAGCGCTCTATTTTTTGTTTTTTTTTTTATGTACAATAGTACATATGCGAACTTAATGTACTGTGTAAATAATCTATACTAATACTAGATTTTTACCCGCGACTTCGTACGCGCATATCCCGTTTTTTCCCGTTCCCGTAGAAATATCCCGTTCCCGTATAGCCTTCCTCATAAATGTGGCTACCATATACAAAAAAATTATCCAAATCCGACTGGGAGTTCCAGAGATCAGCGCGTTCAAACAACAACAAGCTGAAGAGTTTGTTTGTTTGCAAAAGCTAGTATTTAATTGGCTTCCAGTCTACACGAATTCAGCTAAATACCTTGTTGAAGTGATAACTTCTTATGGGAGGGTAAACCGCTTCGTAACGTAACGCGTTACTGCTCCAGTCTGTCTGGCTTCCCTTTCCCTCACGCATACGGCAGCAGTAGGCAGGCTCTTCCTCTCTCACTCTAACCCACAGCGCTAGTCGTATTTCGGACAGACGCTTATTCCCATATTAAATAGTTCAACTTAGATAAGTTTAAGTTATAACTTCAGTCGGGCGTTCCGAGACGCACACGTTTTTTTTTTATATAAAATGTTTAACCATGAAATATCAAAACAAAATTACAATGTTTTAAACTTAGTGAAAAAGGAACTTTTAATGTGACGTCATTAGGGGGCAATCAGATCCGATGCATATACAATACGCACAAGTACTCATAAAATGTTTTTTTTTATGTGTCAATTATAACGCGCTATATTAATAATAGTTTGTAAGTTTGCTTTATCAAATATGTATTAATTTATAGTTATTGTTTTTTTACTTATATTTGTATTGTATTTTATGGGCCTTAGTTGCCTGAAATAAAGGAGCTATTATTATCTCTTTATTCATTTCACTTACATACTAATTACATTTTGAAATATTTCTTTAACAAAAACACACAGTAAAAAAACATTTAAAAATATAAAAAGCAGTAGTCCGCCGATGTCGGAAACAAGGTCCAAGCTACAGGTGGTTAGGGCTCCAGAGAAAGGAACCTCCTCACAATACGAGCCGTATTGAGGAGTACTGCCTTCTGTAGCAGGCCCTCTATCCAACCGCGTAACGCCAGCTTCGACAGAAGGTCGTCAAATTGTCATTATCAGCAAATTGTTAGCGAAGGACTGTTTTCCATTGCCTCATACATGACTCAAGAAAGGTGCGTAGAGTTGCATCCATTTTGTACAACTCCAAAACCTTCATGAGCCATGTATGTGGCACAGATCCTTGCGGGATCGACGAATCTGTTGGCTTATGGCCATATCTATGAGGAGTAGCTCCTTAGTGCCGCGAGACCGCTTCTTACATCCATTCTGAGAGGCGGACATTATTGAGTTAATCTCAATGTGCTAATTATTATTAAAACACCTTAAAACAGAAAAATATTAGTAAATCTACTTACCCAAAACTTTCGAACACGGTCGTTTGCAAGCAATACTTTTTTTTATTTAATATGGGTTTGCTCTTGACTCTAGTCTAGGTCATAGATGACAGAGACAAAGTCGACGATGGAGCGAACTTACCCAGAAGAAGCCCGTTCACTCTAATTTGTTGTTGTTTTTTTGTGTATATAAACAGGAAAGTGACCTCATGAGCAATACTATTTCTAAGATACCTTTGGTTTCAATGTGGTTGCATATTTAGTTACCTAATATCGTTACGTATTCATATGACTGGTTCAGATATGACAATTAATTCATAACAACTACATATACCTAACTCATTCCGAGAAATACTGCCTTCTAAACAAAATTCATTCTACATTAAATTGGTATTTCCTTTTAACAAATGGGAACTTTAATGACTTGTATACAATTTTAATAAAATACCACATTTAAGTTTATCATTACCACTAACTGTATGCCCGAAACAGGATTTCCCATCGACAAAAATAACAAACTTATAGAAGTCTATCCCCTAAAGGAGGTGAGTTTCCTTAAATCCTTTCTTAGTCCTCAATTTTATCCTATGAGAAATACTCGTAATGTTCAAATTACAATGTTCTAGACCCAGCTATTGAAGCTGTGTGCGTTTTCTGCCCGTGATATTTTTATTTAGCACTTGTAATAGTAGATTATGCACCGAGGGGATAAAGCAATGTCTTATGTCACGCGTTGTATATGCGTAAAGACTCCTTCCTAATTTTGAAATTCGAACCTTCTTCGAAATCCCAACCAGAAAAATTATAACAATATATTCCCTGTATAATTAAAACGGGACAAATCCTTTGAAAGCTGATCGTGTGGCTACCGGAACATCAGTCATTCTCTCAGTTATTATTTCTCAGCTAATGAACGGTTTTAAGATGGCGCGATACGCAATCAATGGAGATCACTTTATATGTTGTTTTTTATTATTTGGAGTCTTTTGTTTTTTGTTGCCAGTAATTAATATTTGATCTGTGATGAAAGGCTTTTATCTATTGTGAGTTTTGTTTCGACGCTGTGAATGAGTTATAAATTGGTGTTATATGTTTATAAAGATTGTTAGTGAGTTTTTTGTTTAAGTTGCAACTTTTTTAAGTAAGTAATTATTTTGAATATGTAACAGGATGGTTGTAAAATATGTTTTTTTTTTCGTAAAAATCCTAGGATGTTGTTTTATCAATATGAGCTAAAATCGTTAAGGGTAACCTACCCTTCATGTATAAATCCCTAAAAATTACTAAGCCTCCGCTGTCTGTTCGTCTTGTCTTAATTATCTGGCGACTCGCAGAAGAAACAAAAGTATTATGCGAAGCTAATTGTCGATGTGTCGAAATTTTAAAACGTAAATAGTATCAGAAACTACATTTGAATGATACAAAAAAATAAATTAAAGAATATTTTAAATACTGTGTATTCAGGTAGCAATCTATCTGACTGTGAAACACCGCAGAAGCAGCAAAGAAAGTGTACGGGAAGCTCAACACAACACGAAAGACTTAAAGCAAATAATAAAAGAATCCCCAAACATGAGAACTTAAGGACATTCATACAGGCATTGTCAAATGGAAGACACAAAAAGGCCATTTAAGAACATCACATTATACGATTTAACGTTTGGGAGTATCCTAAGTTCCTTGCTGCAACCCATGTCCGACATTCGAATTGTATTAATTCGATTTAAAAGGACCCAATTGCTGGGTTACTCGATATTTGGATCTCTTGAATCGTTTGATTGCGTAGACCTCGCTCGAATCGTTTTACGTAAAAGTAATTATGACTTTATGAGGAGTAATTTGGAATCTAACGGTGTTACCACACCTATCGATCGATAGCACCGATCGGTCGTCGATCGATTTTGATTGATTCATAATACACAACCTGGCTTTACGATCAATACGAAGCAATATTTTGGAATAATAACCCTTAATGTTTTAGGGTGTTACCACCCACACCAATCGATCGATTCTATCGATCAATTGGTGAAGTAGAAACTATCGATCGACGTCGACTTATCCATTTTACCATCAATCGATGGCATCGATCGACGATCAATCGATTGGTGTGGGTGGTGACACCCTAAAACATAACGGGTTATTATTTCAAATATTGCTTCGTATTGATCGTAAAGCCAGGTTGTGTATTGTGAAGAGTTCCATCACTCTCAGTAATATCTTTAGCGCTCTAAGCATTGTGTAGGCTTTAATCTTTTATTTATCTATCTCACATTGCGTCTTGCGAGATAATCCACAATAGCGTTTTGTTGAATGTTGCATTTGCGATTCGTAGATTAATGTCTTAAGATCCCATGAAATAAAGGAATTCGAGAACATTGACACAAAACACTTGAAAGTGTTTCTGGAAATTAGTTGAAAACTTTCAAAGATGGCGACAGCACCATTCTTTCTTCAATTCATTCATTGTCAACGACTTCAAATTCTTTTCACAAACACTAATAAAAATTCGGTCCATTTTTATCGATTTACTTTTCGCTCCCGTTTCGAGAATCGCGGCATCGGCCCGTCATTTCGGATTCATGCATAAGTAGACAAGTTTGGCCATGTCTACAAAAACCCGGGACATGTCCTGGACCGTGTTAGAACCGTGTTCGGGACATTTACTGTGCAGTTTTTGTGCATATTGTAAACCTGTGTTTCGCTTGTTAGACTTGCTGTGGCATTTTTGGGCCATTTTGTGGTAACTGCTTGAATTAAATTATCTATTTTTACTTGGATATTTTCGTTAAGCGTTTGTCGTGAGGCTGACTTGAGTACCAATGGTTTCATTAGCGCTTGTAAACGTATAATTCAGGGGTTTAAGGGTTTAATTCCAATGCCGGTATGTTTGGTTTTTAGTGGAAGCAAAAGGTGGGGCGTAAGTTTTGAGAGTATTTACGAACATAAATATTTACCAGATATCTGAATTGCAAGCTTTTGTTGCAAGAGTTTGTCCATTGTGACATGAGTCTTGTTCTTTGTAACTTTTGTTTTAAATAAATCTTATTCAATGTTGGTAATAGTAACATATATTGGTCACTTAGCGGAGTAATGAAGAACAATGAAATGCCGATGAAAGAAAAAAAGAAGGTATATAATATGTGTATTCTGCCATACTTACTATATGGATGTCAAACATGGGCATTGACAGAACAACTTGCAAACAAAATAAAAGTGTACAGAATAGAGAGAAGTACAATAGGAATAATAAGAAAAGACCGAGATGAACTAAAAAACATTAAAAGTAAAACTATATTCAAGAATGCATACTTAACATACAAACAACTAAAGTGAAGATGGGCAGGGTATATGGCAAGAGAGAAGAAAGAAAAATGGACCAGACTAATAACAGACTGGTACCCGCTAGACAGCAAAAGAAACAGAGGTAGACAGACTAAGAGATGGGAAGACGACCTCAGGGACCTGGACCTCAAATAGCAGGTGCAACATGGACTCGAACACCAAGGAATAGAACAGAATGGAGAGCTTTAGAGAAGGCTTTTGTCGAAAGACAAGTTGAAGAATTTACCGCTTGCCTAGTAAAAAAAAAAAAAAAAATTAATATGTACAACAGTTAATAAGTTTAGTTAAAAGTTTAACAGCCTTAGTATAGTAGTTAAAAGTATAATTATTAGTATATAAAACAGTAAGTTCTAGGCACACAAAAACTTTGGAATTTAAACAAAGATCAACAATAAAGGCTTTTTATATTTATATTTTTAATAGTAATATAATGCTATTTGATTAAAATTCAATTAGATGGTTCTCTTTACCACACCCAGTCACGAGAACACTTAAGGAATGTTCCACACTGTGTTCTTACGAATACTCTGTAACACAGGTGACATTTACCGTCACGTCACAACGACATTGAGAAAACAACTCGTAATTCACTGCAATTTCCACCCATATTTCAAGCGTCGGCAAAAAAATACAATCAATCACATTCACCTCTTCAAAGTAACGGTTTATAGCTACTATTTAAGTACTTATCTTTAAAAGAAAATACAGTTATTACTGCCATTTATCACCTACAAACTATCTGCCTTAAATAGGCAAGTAATAGGTAACGATGCGTGGTTTTGTAAGTCGGTGGCTCGTGGCTGTGTTTGTCAGCGCCCTTATACAGCCCATCATTAGTGAGAAAATTACTTTTAACTTAATATTATATCAATGGGGTTTACTTTATCCTGTATTAGCTCGTGGCTAAATAATACCAGCCGCACGGGTCGATCTTCAAGGTTAAGCAACGCTTGCCGAGGTTGGTCTGTGGATGGGTGACCATCTTAACATACCGAGACTCCTCCGTGCTTTGGAAAGCACGTTAAGCCGTTGCTCCCGGCTGTCATTTGTAGATCTTTGGCAGTCGTTACGGATACTCAGAAGCCACAAAATCTGACACCAGTCTAACCAATGAGTGCCGTGTTACCCAGTTAATGGGTTCTGGAGGTCTGGTAGGCAGCCGCTCCACGTAAAATACTGGTATTCAGCTGAATCCGGTTTGACTGGAAACCGACCCCAATATAATTGGGAAAAGGCTAGGCAGATGATGACTTTATCCTGTATTATTGAAAGTAGGGAATCAAATCGAGAGATTCCAGTTCAAGTGAAAATCATGAAATACGACAACAATATTCACTATTTTATGGTCCTGCTTCTCTGTCCGAAATAAATTATGTACAGGTAACTTAATGTAAATAATAAATAGTAACAAAAACGAACTATTAAACTAACAAAAAAGAACTCATTGGGTATCAACAAATTCAACCACATCGTACTTCGCACATCGGGAAAAATACCAATAAAAATATTGAACTGGATGCAAAAGAATGTAGTTTCAATCTAATCATTAAGGCTGAAATATCAACAATAATAATAAATTAATCCTACTAAATAATTTCATGTAATATTATAACTGATCTCAAATAATTGATCCCCAAATACATTTTATAAAGTATAATCAAGTTAATTAATATTAAGGACATGTTTTAAAATTTATTTATTTATTTATTTATAAGGTGTTTTAAAATTTATCATTGATTGTATATTATTTTTTTCAAACATAATTGTACATTAGCTTTAAGCCCATTGTAAGATCTTCACACATATTGGAATGCAAATAAAGATTTGAATATGAATATAAATCCATATTTAAAGGCAAATTCACAACAAACTCAGTTTTTCCATCCCAACTAAATGAGTTCGCTGTTAGCGGGTAAAAAGTTACCCATTCTAATAAATCAGATTATAAAGCAAGCAAGTGCAAGAAATGTTATAAAGAACCCTGCACTTTGCACTATATTTTGTTTTAATTTGATGAGTGCAAGCCGAGAAATTGTAAGAAATGAAAATTAAATTAGACTCGGTGAGGACAAAGAAGTGGTCGAGGAAAAAAAAAAATTTAATTTTCTTTTAGTTAAGGCGATGTTTTGTATATTTGTTAAACCTTTTTTTTACTGACGATAGGCACTCGTTTGGCCACTATCTCACCTGATGGTAAACGATGATGTGGTCGAAGATGGAGCACGCTTGCCTAGAACTAACCTATTCACTCTTGACTTAAATATTCCCAGGTTGTAGCTATCAGGAAACACAGACTCAGGCAGGGAATCTCGCTCCATAGCTAAGGTTACTTTAACTATCCGGCATTGCAACATAATGCCGATTAAAAAATCAGCCTTTTTCCAACTATATTCGGTTCGGCTTCCAGTCTCATAACGGGATGCGGGTTTTTTTTTTAAAAGATGGGAAATCATCAAATAACTTTTTCCGCTCTGGATGGAGCGAAAGGGCGTGTCAGACTCTTACTGACTAAAACCCATCCGTGTTCCTTCTAAAGCCTTTTGCGGTGACCGTTTCGAACAAAATCCGCTACCCTGGCAGGCTCTGGCCCTAGCGGGCCCCGTCTTCTATGCTGACATCTCTTTGAGGCGCGCGTGAAACACAACGCGCCATCGACCCGGGCCTGGTGGTGATCGGACAGCGAGCCACCTAACGTACCATATTTTACATGGTGCGAGTGCCTATCTGACCTCTTTAACCTTTTGAACGCCATTGTCACGTATACATGACAAGCAAGCCCTGCATGCCAAATGTCACAGATTTGTGACAAAAAGTACGGCGAATTTGTGGCTTGGCGTCGGGGGCACGCCGATGTGTTTATGCTCTGGAGTTCAAAAGTGCGCAAATAACTTGTAATTTAATATTATATTAATCCGATATCGTGTTAACCTAAAACACTAGGAAGTGGTGACGGGCGGGCGTTTTGGGGGACTGTCTTTATGTAGAACTTTGACGTTCAAAAGGTGCTGGCACTCAGCCTACTTTGAATAAATGACTTTTGACTTTGACCAGTAGCTGCGTAACACGATTCTCTTTGAATGCCTATAAATAGGTAAGTATTTAACGAAATTGAAATTGTTTCTGTTGTTTGAAAATTAAACCTTTAACAAACTCACATAAACAAAACACGTTTGCAGTAAACCTCCCTTCGATGTTTCGCTAAAAAGTTAATGCAAAACTCAGCGAATGGATTACCGAGACCACCGAAGTTTCCCTAAACCGTCCAACTTTTATCCAATTTCCGTACAAAAACCGGCTAAAATCGCTTATAACTTGTTGTTTATTCATCGAAAATTGATTAAACAATACGAAAGTTCTCCATTTGTCGTCACAACGTCACCCCCACTGTGATCGACGAGGGAGGTCGCCAGTAAGAAAAAAAAACGAAAATTTATTTGTACAAAATCCTTTTATTTCCGACAATTAATTGGAGATATCGGTCGCGACGAAATCATTTCGCTTTGACAGGTCCTAAGCCAATTATTTGGATGTTTTTTTAGCAAACATAATTTTTACTTGCTCCCGTTTCTTATCACGTAGCGGTAAGGTTCATTTTCAGGGATAGTTCTTTATGGGTAAATGCAGTTGTAATTTTGTTTTATAAAAAGCGAATCGGTAGGTTTTTGCGGTGAAATGAGTAGGACGAGACCACACAAGATGAGTTCGAAATGTCCGGTGAATCTGTCATGCGTCTTAACTTTCCAACTACAGCACGACACGATATCAAAGTGACATCGAAAGACTCACAATATTGCCGTCACTTGTTTTAAAATATCAATAAAATAAATACCTACACTTTAGTTTTTTGAAGTAATAGTAAGTCATTATTCGGAAGCTCTATTGTTTGGAAATTCATGAGAAATAAGATAAATGTATGATCGTTTCTTTTTTTTTTTAAGGATGGGAAATCATCGAATGACTTCTTCCGCTCTGGGTACAGCGGAAGGGCGTGTCAGACTCTTACTGACTAAAACCCATCCGTGTTCCTTCTAAAGCCCTTTGCGTTCCAGGGCCGCGGTGACTCTTTCGAACAAATTCCGCAACCCTGGCAGGCCCCATCTTCTATGCTGACATCTCTTTGAGGCGCGCGTGAAACACAACGCGCCATCGACTCGGGCCTGGTGGTAATCAGACAGCGAACCACCCAACGCTCGCCGTCCGCAGGCCCGATGTATGATCCTACTTAGGCATTTAATACCCAAGTGTTCTTTTGTTTGTAATGTTCTTCATCCAGAACAATTTGTTCGAAAGAGTCACCGCGGCCCTGGAACGCAAAGGGCTTTAGAAGGAACACGGATGGGTTTAAGTCAGTAAGAGTCTGACACGCCCTTCCGCGCCACCCAGAGCGGAAGAAGTCATTTGATGATTTCCCATCTTTAAAGAAAAAAGCGACAGCTTCAAAACTAGAAATTTTTATGCAGTGATTTAGTGAATAATTAGTCGAAGTGACAAAAATAACTCTTAAAAGATCGTTAATTTTAAATATCCAATCACAATTCGTTTAACACAATGTACCGAATTCATCGCCAAGACTGTTAACAGAAAACAATCCAAAACAAAACTCACATAACCTTTGAAACCTCTACCGTATGTCAACGTGCCTACATGGGAGAAATGTATGTATAATTAATATTTTTTGCATCGCCGGCGTTCATGAAAGCTCGACAAAATACTAAATACGTCACAATTGAAGGGAATAAGTACGCCTTTCCTCTTGTTTGTGGGAACAAAAAGTATTGTTGAAGATGTATTCAGATCGAATCACTCGATCAACTGTGTTTTTATGCAAAATGAAGTTATGTTTTAGAAAAACTTTGGTTTTGCAGTGAGTCGTATTTTGTCATTTTTAGGGTTCCGTACCTCAAAAGGTAAAAAAAGGAACCTTTATACGATCACTCTCTTGTCCGTCTGTCTGTCTGTGTGTCACCACCGATTTTCTCAGGAACGGGTGGATCTAGCAAGTTGAAATTTATACCAGATCTATAGTCCTGGGTCTATAGTCCCTATTAGGTGTATGAAAATCAGGGTCCTGAGTCAACACGATAAAAGATATGAGCAAATTTAGATTTTCACGAAAACTTGTAAGTACAAAAATTTACCTTAATTTTCAACTTTTTATTTTACGGAAATTTCCCTTTACTTATGCTGTAAAACCTGCTTTTTGTTGGTCAGATGTTGCCATGTATAAAATTAATGATGTCCAACTCACAATAATCACCACCACCACCACCAGCATCACCTTTGTACCTATTTTCTGATCCCTTCTTCTTATCTATTTGTTAAATGTGTGTACATAAACTGTTTAATAAATAAATAAATAATTTCAAGAGGTCTGCTTCTTAATGAGAGTACCTACTTATATTTTCTCAGGAACCTCTTCTCTAGTATCTTCTTTATAGTCTTGTATTCTGCACACCTGATACAAGGTCATAATGCAGGTTCTCATGCCTCATTTGTAACCCTATTGTAAAATTCACTATTTTGTTGTCCTTTTTTGTTAATTTTAAAATAGTTCTTAAAAATAAAGACTCCAACTAAATAACAAATTATGTAAAATTATTGTTGAAAGGATACTATTCTTCCGTCCTAAGCATACAAACTCCATAATAACTTGAGCAGCAAAACTCGAAGAGAAAACCCAACAAAAACGTGCAGTCCATTCAGAATCCGCAATACAGTAACAACAAAAACATTTTCCCGTATAATTGTATGTCCCTTTCCATCTCCCAATACTTCATAACATCACAATACAATTTAATTCAATTAAAACCATTTCTGTCCATTTCTCCGTAACTCATAACTGTCGCGTATTTACAACATACAATATTTCCTCACGTAACATAAATTATTACATAAAAAAATCTATACGATTTCAGACAGCACAATGAAGCTTTCCCCCAGAAGTTTTTTAGTTTCCAAATAACGTCTTAATGAGACAGAATGATGTGTGACCCGACGTTTGGTTATGATTGAATTCTGTATAAAACTGAGAAAAAATAATCATATTGTATACGGTGGTATAAATCAATTCGATTCCGTGATGACGGCTATGATTCATGGGCTTAATGTTTTAATAGGGGTTGGTGAATACGCGGCTGTGGTGATTCTCAATTGAATTATACTTTGTTGGTACATCTTGGGCTCATTCGATTCACGTACCTACATACATTTTTGGACATTGCCAAAATCATTCTGTAAGCACACGCATGAAACTAATTTCTATAGTGAACATTAAATCGAAATATCTAATAACCGAATTATTAGATACGTGTGGAGCTTGTTCTGGCAGATTGCACATTTTCGGTGATTTAGCACTTATGCAAATGAGGCTGAGCCAATTTTCTAGTCCAGTTATACCACAGAGCACCGAAAAGCCTAACTAGTTCTTATATTTATACAACCTGTAATAGAATAAACGCAATACCTCTTAAGGGGTCATTGTTATCATCATTATGAACAACTTTCACTATGGGACCAACACAGAAATTGCGAAAAAAAAAAACCGACTGCCTCATTTGTGTGCGCATAGGTAACTCAACAAAATGTACTGAACAGCTGATTTTGCGATTTCGGGGTTGCTCCTATAGTTAAAATTGTTCATAATGATGAGTACTATGACCCTCAAGAGGTATTGCGTTTATTCTGTAACACGTTGTATAACTGAAGATGCGACATAGTTATTTGTTAAATACTCACAAAATTTCGCGACAGGCGCTGTTTAAAAATACGAAAATGTATGATGAGCAAAATCAAAATCAAAAGTCATTTATTCAAATTGCACTTTTGAAACGTCAAAGTTCTACATAAAGACAGTCCCCTAAAACGCCCGCCCGTCACCACTTCCTAGTGTTTTAGCTGGGAAGAAGAAGAGCCTAGATAGTTTCACCTGTTGGTTTGTTCAATAGCCATTAGTTCATTCACATGCATATTAAACATACGAGACCTGCTTATATATGTCACCGGAAAATAGCAAACGCCGTAAGATTGTAAACTATCGCGTGAAATTGTAAACTATTTTTTCTTAAAAAGGCACGGATATATTCGAAACTATTGAAGTTGGATGAGATTTATTATAAGTATACAAAACGTTTTTTTCAAAATATATCGAGAAATTGCAATCTGATAAAAATGCATTACAATCTTACGGTGACATATACACACACATTAAAAAAAAAACTTTTCTCAAAATTGATTATGAAATTCAACTGTAAACAGTATCTTCTTAACAAGACAACCTTACCGATAAAACAACCAACAGTTTATTGAACATAAACAACAAAACGGAGTCCACATAAAAAATTAATCAAACAACATTATCTATTGAATTGAACAATATATTCACAGGAAGAAATTACAAGTTCTCAGGTCATAACTCTAGAACTGGATTTTCTAAATGTAAGTAACAAGTGCATACAGAATACGAACCCGTGGCAACACAGGAAAAAATACGACTGTCCCTACTTTATTGAACAAATATCTCGTATCGATATACATTGAACATTTTCTTTTGGACAGTCTGAAAAAAGGTCAGTGTAAAACTGTCAATGGATAGGGTAGACAGCGATGAGAGCTGTGGGGCATTTGATCCTCAGTTTATGACTGCGCTTTGGCTCTGCAGGACACAAAAGCTGGCATTCGAAAAACAAGAGCTAGTATTAGGGTGACCACGTGTTCTGTGGGAAAGGCTTTTTAAAAGGGCTCCATAGACTAGTCGAATAATTATTTCGTTCGTGTGTTACTCTTTATTCAAGCGCAGCAAACAAACCACATAGGGATGAGAATTTTTCTGAATATTCTGATTGGTCCGTTTGCTAAATTATTACAAAATATTCTACACGTATTTCTCTTGTAACGAAAACAACAAAAAAACTGGCTAAGTGCAAGTCGGACTCTCACACGAAGGGTTCCGTACCACAAACCGAAAAAAAACACGTTTCTTGAATGGGAGCCCCTTTAATTTTTATTATTTGGTGTTATAGCGGCAATACAAATACACAATCTGTGAAAATTTTCACTGTCTACCTAATACGGTTTTTGAGATACAGCCCGCTGACTGACAGACGGACGGACGAACGTCGAACAGTGGTCCGTTGGTTACCATTTGGGTACGGAACCCTAAAAATGAATGCGTTTGCGGCTTGGTACACTTTTAATTAAGCAGTGATTTTACAAGTTGCACTTTAATTGACCTACAGCCACATTCAATTTTCCTATTTGTGTTAGAGAAAACCGAGTAAGATTTCTGCTTCATCTGATAGGTATACAGCAGTGTTCAAACGACAATATGCAGTTCTGAAAGTCACAAAATAACTCAAGTCATTTATTTCAATCTAACCATTTACTGGCACTTTCGAGCTGTTGTAAAAGAAAGTTGAAAACTCGGTCCAAAGGAAGATAATTCTGAGATAGAGACTCGATCATCCCTTTTTCATATAACGCGAATCAAAATCTTTGTCAACCTTACCTGACTTTATGACAAACACCAAATGTCCTATATACTTCAAAAAGCCTTGTCACAGTGGAGGTCAAGAGGTGAAGTCGGTAGCAGAGATGATACGATCCGATACGCCAAGCTAAAGGTCAGGGCTCCCGTATTGAGGAGTATTGTCTGATATGTGGCCGCATGGCCTGCCGTGGCCACCATTTTTAATGGCTGGCGAAGAATGCTGTAATGCGTGTTCGATAGCTTGATAGAATTTAGATTTATAAAAAAGGACATTTGACATGCGATTTTCTACAAGAAGTTGACAGCATTGTAACCTCTGAAGGCTAATTTTCATATTTTAAGTACGTGAATTTAGCCTTTATGCGATTAAATTCAAGTCGCAATATATTCTTAGCGACTTCTCAAATTAGAGGTGTGAAATTGCGTACGCTCCCATCGATTGCTCCTCTGAGTGTCAATTGTTGGAACCATGTTTAAAGTTTTGTTATAGAGGGCAACATTAGCTTGCCTGACACATCTCTAAGTTTGTATTAGTCTGTGGTCAAGTATCGCGAATGCGAACGTTAAGAATACGTAGAATTGGCGCTCTGGTTTCTGAATTGAGAATTTGAAGTCAAGAACTTGTCAAAATTGACAAGGTCCCGAGCTAGAATAGAGTTTGACTTAACTTAAAATTCTGAATTCAGAAAACGGAGCTGTTTTGGTTTTAACACAACACCAAAATAACCACAGTTTTTACTGAATGTTCTGTTTTTATCTAAACGGGGAACTGGGATTATTTTTCTTTTATCTAACATTAAAATAATACTCTTCTCAAAAGTAACAGTCAAACGAATATAGGCTTTTGGTTTTGTCATGAAGATTGATTCCATTATTTATAACATTTCACATTATTTTCCTATTTTATGTAATCATATAAAAAAAAGCTTTGAATAATCCTTAACCTCATTAGGTATTCCACCTAGTTCAAATTCAAATAAAGAACGATGAAACCAAGATGGCCGACATAAAACATGAAAACAGCGAAAGGAAAGAAAAGAATATGTCAGAAACATTAAAATTCAAAGCAAATAGGAAGGTTATCATAACGAAATCGTGAATAAAGAATTCTTTGGAACATGGGACATCAAAATGTTATGGCAGAAAACGATTTTTGCGGCGCTATGGAGACGGCTTCACTAATAATAATATTAGGGGCCTTTTTGTCTGTCCGTTGACTATTATTTACATGTTAGGATTGCATTTCTTCTGGGTTGTGGAATTTGTTCGAAATAGTCACCGCGGCCCTGGAACGCAAAGTGCATTAGGAGGAACACGGATGGGTTTTAGTCAGTAAAAGTCTGACACGCCCTTCCGCTCCGCTCAGAGCAGAAGAAGTCATTTGATGATTTCCCATCAATAAAAAAAGGATTGAATTTGTTTTAGTTATTGCTGAAACCAAAATAATAGAATAAGGTCTATCTTTGCCTTCTGCTAATAATGCTAGAGAAATATTTTTGTTATTTCCAATTTTTAGGTGCCTAATTAAGGTGGTCCTTAACTACTGTATATCTAATGTTTATATATTTAATTCTAATGACTTTTAATAGTTTGGGTGATACTGTAAAAACGCAAGATTTTTATGGGTTTTTTAAATGTAAGTAAGTGGTACATGAATAGATGTGTACTAACGGTAACTAACATTTGTGCTTTCGATTTTTGAATTAAAAAATGTAATAAGTTAAAAAATATTAAGGAAGTGATGTCAGGCTTCGACCCTAGTCTAAAATTATCTTTCGTCTAAATCCCAGAAATGTCGTCACAAAAATGGTATCGGGCAACATCAAAAATTTCAAAAGACTTCCATTCACTCAAAAATAAATAATTTATCAAATCGAATCGATTCACGTATTAATTCGAATATTTAATATCGGTCATCAATCATAACCCTCATGCTCTCAGGACATTATCACAAAAGTGCATCGCCGAAGAATCGAACCCCATACCTTTGTGTTTCTTGTCAACTCCGAACAACAATTAACTATTGTTTATTGTATTTCAATACGAATTGTATTGAATTGGAATCGCAAAAAGGGTATTTTATACGATACTTAAATAAATTTATTTCTGTGGGAGTAGATAAATTTTTCGTTTACCGAAGGGCCTGGGTAGCTACACGGCCTATTTTATTGTTCATAAAGCGTATAAAGTAATCATCATTATTTTACTTGAGAATTTTGTAAACGTAATTATGAGAAAGAGTGCTGTTTAAGAATCAGGTTTAACTTTTAAATACGCCCACAGCAACAATAACGTTCCTACCTACTTTTTTTTTTTTTTTTAAGGATGGGAAATCATCAAATGACTTCTTCCGCTCTGGGTGGAGCGGAAGGGCGTGTCAGACTCTTACTTACTAAAACCCATCCGTGTTCCTTCTAAAGCCCTTTGCGTTCCAGGGCCGCGGTGACTCTTTCGAACAGATTCCGCAACCCTGGGTTCCTACCTACCTACTTACTCGTTTGCAATCTTTTCCTTTTTGCGTTTCGCACAAATCCTACTAATATTATAAACGCGAAAGTTTGTAAGTATGGATGGATGTTTGTAACTCTTTCACGTAAAAACTACTGAATGGATTTGGATGAAATTTAGCACACATATAGTTAATGACCTGGATTAACACATAGGACTTTTTATCCCGATATTCCCACGGGATCGTGAGTAACGCGGGTGATACCGCGGGCGACTGCTAGTATTCCATACATGCTTACCTTCGTATAAAAGAGACATTTTACACTTACTCCATATTTTTTTTCGTTTACGAACAAGTAAAGAATGATCAATTTTAAACATTACTATTTAAACTACACTTTCATTTTATTTTCAGTGGGCTTCAAACTTCACTGGGTACTTTGAAATTAAAATTGTAAATAAAAGATCAATGTAAACAGTATTTGTGTAAAATTTTGTCCCTAGAAACTAGTTCATAGTACTTACTTATGAGAAATTAAGGCCCATAAAATTATATTATTCAATTGACAATAAGAAATTCTATATGCATTACTATCCCTAATAGGAGACGCTTAAGTGCCATTGATTTCTGTTCCGTATTTAGGAAAATACTTGCAAAAGCACAAATTAAGGTAGTATCTTCCAGAAATAATAATAATATGTAAACAGAGAAAATATACCTATAATTTGTATAGTATACGCAAGATCCCCCAATAAAATAATAAGTCCATTCAATTCGTACTCAAATAAGCTTAAATAAACCTAAATACATTCACTCTGTCACATTAAGGGGTATAATAAACACAAAAATATACAATCAGATGCCTCCGCCGCAAAACCTTGAGTTTGATATAACAAATAAATTCTTCTATGCGTCCGCTGTATAGATCATTATACAATTCTGGTATGTCCGTTGAATCATATTTAGTTTTTTGTGGACGCCAAATGATACTTGTTATATCTTTTGGCGCTTTGTTCGGTTTGTAGTATATGTAAGATTGTAGGATGAGTTTTAGTGACATTGTTGCACGTATCTTGATTTATGACTGCAGGTAGGTTGATTTCAAGTTGATAGAAAGTAAACATTCGTGTAGGTAGATAGATATATTTTTCTAATCAAGCAACTTGTAGTGGTATCTTAAAGCACAGTAATACATTATCCAACTGGATAGGTTTCTAACGTAATTTATTACGGTAAAAAAGCATGTAAAACAAAAACAAAAAGAAAAATCAATGTAAAATATAAATTTGACTGGCCTGTTGGTTGAGTGGTTAGTGACCTTGACTGCTAAACCGGAGGTCGTGGGTTCGATTCCCACCGAGGACAAATCTTTGTGTGATGAGCATGATCATTTGTTCTGTGTCTGGGTGTGATTTGTCTATAATATGTATGTATTTAGAACTATATAAGTATGTTTATCAGTTGTCTGGTTGCCATAGCACAGGCTCTGCCTAGTTTGGGATCGGATGACCGTGTGTGAGTTGTCCCAAGATATTATTATAAATAAAATAGGTAGTTCTTCTTAGATACAGTAAAATGGAATGTGCTGCATTGGCAAGTGTTCACTCACTTCACTTTAGCGCTTGAGTTTTGTAAGCGAATGGATACTTACGGAAACGGATAGTGCGAATTCCACCATTACTTACCACAACTTGTGTTTTGTTTTCGTAGAATATCAGTTTCAGTATTTTACGACTTATAAAATTAAAATTTTCTATGTGAAAACTTTTAACTGCACATTTCGTATACCGATGAAAAATGGCTTCAAAGCTTCTGAAAATTTCTCATATACTGCACAAACATTCTCAACTTCATCGTATCTAAGGTGCATTTATGATGTGAGTTTTTGCGATATACACGGACTCAGGCGCCGGCTGTTATGGCACCGTGTTATTCGTCCGCTAGTTCAATAACAATTTATTAATAATCCCCTTTTTGCCCCAACTCTTCGGACATAAATATGTCATTATTCGCACTGCTCAATTAGGGAACCTTTAATTTTTTTTTTCAGTTCAAAATATTTTTTTCCAAAAGATAAATTTGAGATGTTATGAATATTACATTGATTTGAGCTTGAATTTGTGGTCAGTTTTGATATTATTTTTGTAGGTTCGTTGATATCTTTTGTTCTTTTAGGGATGGCTCGATGAATGTGGATCGAGAAACTAAAATAATTTATAACAAAAGTTTAGTAATATCTTCCTAACTTTGTTTTTATTTTTCAGTAAAATTTGCTTCATGTTTCAATTATATGTTTATTCTTTTATTTAAATGATATATATATATATATATATATATATATATATATATATATATATTCAAATGAACTGCCACTCGTCCATTATTGGCAGCATCAGTCTGTCTGACATATCGGTGAAATGGACCATTTTAGTGCAGCCGTGTCTCACGGCTGCACTAAAATGTTCCATTATCAAACGCTGAGTTTTTAGCATACCTACATTTTTTGTTATTTCTATGTACCGTGCGTGTTTCATGTAAGTGCTAAATAAATATTATTCTTTCTTTTCTTTAACCTATTTGAATATGTGGAGGAATAGAGAATTTTGACTAAATTGTTTACATTAGTCGTAGGTATACATATTTTTGACACCCGTGACTTTGACGTTGACTCTTTACATACGAAAAATTAATGTGTGGTTTTCGTTTTGTTACAGGTAAGACACGAGCTAGCAACAAATGGATCGTTGTGAGATAAGGTACCTTCGAACAGGTTCTTTAACATGGCTTATTTATTGTTTTCGTGTGTCCGTACTCTTCACCGACCTTTTAAACAATCCATTGCATAAACTATTGCATCGTTTCAAGTTCTGTAACAGTCATGATCATCATCATTATATCAGCCGAAACTTGTCCACTGCTGGACATAGGCCCCCCCCAAAGGGGGGCGGGTTGCCATAATCGCCACGCTTGGCAGGCGGGTTAGCGATCGCAGTGTAGCTGTTGCAATGCACAGAGAACGCTGCTGCCCATTCTCTGGTGAGTCTCTTAGTCGCCTCTTAAGACACCCACGGGAAGTGATGGGACGGTGCTATTCTTTTACGCCCGACATCATACAAAACAAACTTTAACAGTCAGTGAACTTAAAAATGTCCGAAGTTTATAAAGCTCCAACAATATACCTTTATCCAATTTCCAACAAAAAGTTCCCTTAATCTGCTATCCAATATTTCAGTTTCACATCTACCAACATTCATCGCGCGTCCGCGTTCACACCGACGCGCCGCGGCCGCCCATTACACCGCGCCGAACATTACGAAAATTATCATTTGTGATAACGCGAGACATCCTCTCTTTAATAGCCACAAGCCAAACAGTTAATTTTTAAAAGCCGACGATACTTATAACTCATTCGTAAGGCGTTATTTTTCGTGCGTTTATCTGCGAATCTGCGGTGTAACAAGCGTGATTAATTCACCGTGTGATCTTTAGTACCGACCCATCTGCCTTCGGGCGGCGGCCATTTAAAATTTACCGTTTTCCTTTGCGAATGTTTATTTGCCGCGTTTTTGAGAGAGGTTTAAGTACGATGTAACAGTTTTTATTTTAATGGTTACAATTATTATTGATGTTCTCCTCGGGATGTACATGTACTGCTTTTAGTGAGGATGTTGCATTTTTTAGTTTTGTTGTCAGTCATTTGTTCTGATGTAATTACTAATTAGTTCGTTTAGTGACGGCTAATTGAAATATCGGATTGTTGAGTAATTTTATTCGCTTATAATTTTATCTTCGACTATAAGTCGACAAATGTCATTGGAGAAAAAATGGGTCATTATGAGATAAGTTGATATATTCTTTAGCTAGCAAAAACTATCTCACTTATTAGTAAACTTTAAGTTACTATCATTTAATTTAAAATTAAATTGTTCCCTGAAAGGGACCGCAGACCAAGAGTGGTCATCGAATTCTGATGTTTATTTCTTGTAATTTACTCAAAAAGCAAAAAATTTAAAACGAGTGACAAACCCGCTGAGTTTGCACCAAAATCTAATGATTATGGAAGAAAAAATAAGTAGGACAGACATCCTTCTGTCATGAACGTCAGATCACCTAAAGAAATATTCCACTCCAAGAATCCTTAGAATATTTCAGTATTCATTTTATGCATAGAATTATTTCGAAGGAAAAACGATACACTACTCCTTTGGGAATATATTGATTTTAATGTGATTTTAATCAGTCTTAAATAATACGGGACATTATTTTGAACGAACTTTACTAAAAAAACTTAAGTTCATCAGCGTTTGATAATGACCACTTTTTGGTCTGTTATCTCCTCAATGATTTTCGAATCTCGAAAAAGTTATAAATATCATAAACAAAGTTTTTTTACGAGCTTTTAGTAATAATTGGAATGTGTGGTTACAGTACCTAATATTTATTTTGCCGAAAATATCGCCGGGTAATAGTAAGTTATGTTAGTAGTATCTTATCTGCATTATATTGTAAAATTTCGATTAGTAACCAAGCAGTTTGAGAGCTGTAAAAATATCGTGTGCCCAAAAATATACGCAAAGCAACACGATAATCTCTTTATTAAAATCAACGTAAATCATCACGAGAACAAATCATTACAACCTAAAGATTAATTTGTCACTTCGTTTTCTTATCACAATCTCTCCAAATAAAACAAAAACCCAACACTACAGGCTATGCAAATCGCACGATATCGCAACCGTCAACAATAATTAAGCCTACAAACCTCTCGATACATATAATCGATTAAACACACACGATTATAATCGTCGAATCGATCATCGTAAGATTTGAGGTCGGCGCGAGTGGGCTGTCAGAGAATTGCACCTTCATTACTATACAGGAGCGGGTAGCAAATCAAGTAGACAGACAGACGGACAGACGAGCCCTGGATACAATAAGATATTTACAAGCGCTTGCGAACGAGTCGATATACGAGTATGCATTGTTGCAACGTTGATCGAAATGTGTGCGGGATTGTAGGGTAATTTTTGTTTTGACAATACAAATGCGTTTTATATCGGTATATCGGTTTATCCGAAGTTGGTTTCGTAATTTTTAATTTTTGGTTCTTTGTATTATCATTTGTGTCAATGAGGAGGCTGAGTTGATATCCACTTATTTGCCTTGGAGTACTTTAATTACTGTCTTGATAATTTTGTATCGAAGCCTTTTGACGTTCTTAGCGTTTTTAATCATCCAAAAATGTATTTTATTTTTTTATTTCTTAATTTTTCAAATGCTCTCAATAGGGCAGTGACAAACTTTGAGTTAATCCAGTTCACATTGACCACCCGAACGTCTAAACATCATAACATTAATGTCAAAGATCAGACTTCAATCAAGTCTATGTGACAGTGTCATACGACACGTAAACTGTCCACTGGACTCCACAGCCGATATCATTAGGAATCATTAAAATCAATTCACGTGTAGCATAGACCAGTTTTTTTGAGTCACGATCGCTCTTAATGATGCACTATTTTCAAATAAATCGTGTTTGCTACGCTAAGAATCTATCGAGGCCTCCCGTGCTGGCTAGCCCTTTTATATACATAGATAAACTTTCAATTTATTTCTGTTAAAGCCATTTTTATATCGTCGCCCTAGCATGTTGCATTAGGTTGTAAATTAATGTCTTTGACGATCATGTTTGAGGGGTTTTGCAAGATGTTTCTAGTTAAATTTTGAAACGTCTTCATAATAACATTTCAATTGAAATTCTTCTATTTCAAAACGAACTAGTTCATAATAATTATCTTTCATCTGTTTATTAGTCATGTAATTTAATAACATCGCATTAAAGCGAGCTCATAATGCAGCAAATATGAAGACATTAATTAGACTATCACTAATATTGCAACTGTCATTTAACTTACCGCCTGCTTAAAGGTGAACAATATTACAATTGAATTTATATCATTAAGTTCTGCTCTCATTTCGAATATCGACTCTACTTCTTCGATCTTAGGTTCTGAATTGATTGTTGATTATATAACTTTTAGGTTGTTATGGTATTGTTCGCAAAGAACCGTAGCATAGCAGGGTGATCCAAAGTGCGGTGCCCATGTAGGGCAGTCGCGCGCTCAGCGCGTGGCAACGAAACTTCTTCAAACTTTTTAAAAAGGTTAATTGCACGCGAAAAACTGACTGCACCACTCTTGGAATCCCACTGTGTAAGGCCACCTCCAAGGTTTTCTGTATACCCATGAATATTGATAGGAGCCAAAATTGTTTAGATTTTTATGTTTTTCCTTCGAAATCTGGTTAGTCCGTGGGTGTTCACATTTTTTCGTGTGATGTGTTTATTGGTGTAAAAAGCGAAGTGGAGTCGTTGGCAGTTTTATTTTCTACCGGAGCGCTATTGTTCTGTGCGGTAATTGAATTATATCTCTTTCTGGAAAAGATTTAAGTCGAAGCTCTTCGCTTTTTATTGGCGTTTTAAAAGCTAAGTACTTCTTCGTAATCATAATGAGTCGTTGAAACCTGTCACTGCGTCTTTCACTTGCTATGAATAATTTCGGATATAAATTCAAGAGCTGAAACTCAAATGTGTTTAAGTTAAACTTGCTCGTATCACTTGCAAAGTTTAAGTGCTTAGTAAAGCTAGTTAACATGAATCCTGAATCAGTGACCCGTACTGTATATTTATGATCGTTGCTTTTAAAGATAGTTTGATCTTCACTTATGAAAGCTTGATGAATATTAAGGCTATTAAATGAATCGAGAATCGCTTTGATATTGACATACTCTTTTCAAAATAAAAATGTAAATCACCAAAGAAATGACATATGGATTGTGTGGAAGATAATATGGCTAGATAAGAAGTAAGAAGACATACTGCGACTACCCAAAATAAATTGGAAAATAAAGTGAAGTTACATTATGATAAATAATGATAAGTCTGTAGGCACTAATAATAAAAATGCTCAAATTACTTTGTCCGTCTCATTGTTACATCTTAACGTCTCAACGGCTTAATGGATCTTAGATGAAACTTGGCACACGGTAGACCATATCTAGGACTAGGATAATAGTCTATTCCGGGAGTACCTATATTTCCTTACGATAGCTTCCAACTTTCACGTGGGCGCAGCCACGGACAGAAGATAGTGATTTATAAATTGAATAACTATCACGCTTTTCGATTTTAAAGACTCAGTCACTAAAGAACTAAGAATATAGAGGTATAGGAACAGAGAGTAAAGTCCCGCACACCTCCACTGAAATGGGAGGATCCTCCTACCAGACGGTTGTTGTGTCTAGTGGGCAACTGCCCGATAGTTGATATTCGGACTGTTGTATATGTTCAAATCGCACGGAGAACTTTGCTTGCGAGATACAGGATTTCGTTAGTAGTTCATCGCTGACAGGATAGATGGCGTTGCGGTTCTTTTTGTTGCCGTACAAACTTAGTTTTGCATTGATGTCGCTACAAGAACGCTGAATTTGCTCAAAACATGAAACTATTTCTTACAATACCAACTAGGAATCAACTAATCAATACAAAAAGAAACGACTTGTCATATATTGAAACAGTTCCTGATTTTTTTGTCGCCTTTTGTTATGATTTCCATAAGCCAGGAGTGCACAATTAAGCTCAGTTAACAAGTGGACAATCAATGAGGTTTTTATTCAACGATGTCCATATTAGAGCACCTCACCAGGAAGGTTTGATGTAAACATGGCTGTTTAAATATGTAGCGTCAATCGAGGGTTATAAAAAATATCGTGTTAGGCGTGATTCATGCTGACTTGTGTGACCACAATGTAAGTGTAATGGTGCACTCTTCAGGATTTTATTGTATCAGTTTGGGCTGAAATTCTGTGCGAGAGAAATTGAAGTCTTTTTTTTTGGTTGAGTTTTTTTGGAAAAATTTAGAATCAATCTCACAATTGCATGCTAGGTTATTTAGCTTGAACAATAAAATTGTATATGGGTAATATAAACTAAGGTTTTTTGATAAATGGATTCTCCTGAATTCGAGTCGGTATAATCAGGTTTATCACGATAAGAAAATCTATCTTTATAAAACTAGAAATAGGTTTTACTATTAATTTATATAAGGTCTACCCATCAAGAAAAACACTGTCTTGTATAATTAATTTAGAGAGGAAGAAATTGGTATACATTTTTTTTTGACCTGAAGAGCAATTCTCGTATGTTTTAAGAGTATTAACATTAGCATCGCAGGCGCAATCTAACAAAAAAACCTCTAATTTTCCTACATTTTGCTAAGATAAGTTTTCAATATTGTGATTTGAATTTGTACGATTTTTAAAGTATTTTAAAAAATTGGCCTTATTACTAATTCCAACTACTGGTTGAAATCAACAACCACAGCCCCACCACATATTCCCGCTACAAACAAGAACCATCTACTAATACTGTGGTCCACAACCCGCCAGTGTAGCCCAACTTTGGAATTGCATACTTAATAAAATCAATCATCGAAAAATAGGTAACATTTCAAAACAAGTTTTGTTTCATCTGAGATCGAATCCTTGATATTACTGAAAGTAACTGCCAATATTTCACATTAGCAACCACAAACTACCACTGCCCCACCACATATTCCCGCTACAAACTAGACCCATCTACTAATACCGTGGTCTACAGCCCGCCAGTGTAGCCCAACCTTGGAATTGCATAATTAAATCAGTCTTAGGCCGGTGCACACTGTTACCTTGTTAGTTAGCGCCTTGTCTCTCCGAACATAATATATGTCGGCTCTTGTCGACACTTGGCAGCCGTTAGATTAATTGCGATCTGAATTGTTAAGGCTTTATTGTAGTTATTTGCCTTTTAAGTTCGAGTTCTTTGCATTGATTTGCTAAGACTTTCATTGGGTGCTGTTGTTGAATGATTTACGTTCATGTAATGGGAATGTTTATGTTTATGAAGACGCAGCTTTGGAAGGCCAACAAGGTGGACCGATGACCTGATGAGGGTCAAGGAATTTGACTGAATTTTTTATAACATCTCTCAGGTTTTGAGATAGACAAGTCGCAGTTAAAAAGGCTTATGTTTAACTGATCACCTGATTTAGTAAAATATAACAGGCAAAAATAGTAAATGATCACCAGAATATAAAACCGCATTTTAATTTAAAACTATAACCAAAGTTTGTACATCTTGCTATCCTATTAAAGCAAATGACTACAAACAAATCATAGTTGACCCAAAAATAGTAAATGATCACCAAAATTAAAACCGCAGTTTAATATGAAATTATAACCAAACCTACTAAAAACAATCTCTTTTTTCTATTAATGCAAGTCGTTTCTGGCACTCGCCGGCCGCTGCCGTGGCACCGCTCGCTTCGCTCGCTCGGCTCGTGCGTAGGAGGTCACAGTTTTAACCTAACCTAACCTACACATTTTGTTTAAAGAA